>CM073769.1:4449599-4714599 GCA_037158775.1 Hetaerina titia
CCGTTATACAATAAGGTTATACTATATATATATATATATATATATATATATATATATATATATATATATAATATATATATAAGCCGTTTGATTAATGCCTTAAAACCATGGCCATATATTCACCTATTCATTCGGAATGAAATTTAAGGAGGGAGTAATGCAAGCAAAAGTTTCGGGATATTTTGCAAAAAGCCTATCCTTCTACATTTTTTAACTAGACCACCATATATAGAGTGATCTATGTTTAGTTCTGTGCTCGTGTATTTTAAGTAGACAAAAAGTATTAAAGTAGACTACTGTGTATTAAGTAGACAAAAGTCGTATAAGTCCTAGTGATAAGTGTTTTCATTGGCTAATAAACGTTATGCTGGTTAAATGTTATCTTGAAAGGAATTTACTGACTATTTTATAATTTGTTCACACTTTTTAGTCCAAGTTTGAATAAATGTGACGGAATAATGACTTGATTAGCCCCCGGAAGAGGTGATTACCGAGATGCATCATCTTTGCTGCTCGAGACCATTTCATGCTATGGTTATTTCTTTAAAATTTGGCCTTGAGTGTGATTTCTTTGGGATAACCGTCTCTGTAAAAATCTGCCACCGACAACAGCTGGTACTCGCTGCTCATCCAAATATAATCTATGATTTCAACCGAATTACTCGTTGTCCTAAGATAGGAGCACACATGAGATATGTTTTATATATGTCTGTAGCATTACGAAATGAAACGGTCAACTATTGGCAAATATTGGAGAGGTCAGTGGCAGCTAACTTGGGAATAACGCAGCCTTCAGGTTGAGAGAACTTCCCAGCAATAATTCACAGATAATCCCTTATTCGTAAGTTGCTTGTGTCAATTTAAATCATTAAATAACGTGCCGGTTGCTCCTCCTTCATTACCGTAGTGCGCAGAAGGTTTTCCATATTTTGGGAAACAAGGACCGCTGAGAGGTAATGAACCAAAGGAATAAATGCCTAATATTGACTTTTCTCATTTTAACTCAAAGCCTGGATGACTCTTAAGGAACTAAAGTAACGTGTATCATATCTCTCGATGTGAAAAAGAGTGGGTTCGTTTAAAATGAATTTGAAGCTGCCTAGGTATCAGTGCCCCGAGGAGCATTCAGTCATTCCTTCTTTCCCCATAATTAATGAGATATCTTTAAAAAATTACACAGGCCTACAAAAAAAATTTTTTTTTGGTGCCGGGAATCTTTGTGATGATTTTAACTATATTTGTAGAGCTGAATCCAAATATGAAATCCGTTTTTATTTAACAGCTCTACTTTTTTAGATATGGCACATCTTACGATTAGTTGTTTTAATATTTGATATATTCCGGAAAATAATTTTCAAAGTTAAATAAATCTATAAGTATACTAATTTATAACCACTCTGCGGTGTTCCTTTTATTTTCAATAAACTGTCAATAAGTTTTATGTATATTTCTATATTGTAGGCCAATTCATATAATATTCCCATATCATCATGTAGAAGATTTTTGTACGTAAGAAACAACATATCTATATCTTGAAAACTATAGCTGATAGGAAAAAACTAGTGTCATAATTGGATTCAGCACCCCAATTGTTCTTTTAATCAACATTAAAAGCTCCGGCACCAAAAACACTGTTGGCCTGTGTTAATAATATAATATTCCCATATCATCATGTAGAAGATTTTTTTTACGTAAGTAACAACATATCTATACCTTGAAAACTATAGCTGATAGGAAAAAACTAGTGTCATAATTGGATTCAGCACCCCAATTGTTCTTTTAATCAACATTAAAAGCTCCGGCACCAAAAACACTGTTGGCCTGTGTTATTTTTTAAAATTAAACAAATATAAAAATGTTTCATTTTAAAAACGTTACTTATGTCGTAAAAAAATTTGAGTCAGGGAACAATACACTTATTATTCTGAGAGCACAAAAAATATTACATGAGAAATTAGGTAAAATTAATGTAAGTATAAAAGTATCAACGAGAACATTTTCGCGACAAATAAATGAATTATGGTATCGTTTTATACTTTGTATGGCATGAAAATAGCTTGTATAGTGTTGGGCGAAAGAAATAATTGAAAATAAGAGAAGACACAGCCGCTCCCATGGTTTGGGGGATTGGGATTGGCGGGTGAGAGGAAGGTGAGCGGTGAAGGGTTGACCTCTTGAGGGAAGTCCGCTGCGGGCAATCCTTTCGCTTCCACTTGCAGTACATTCCTACCCGATAACGCCACCAATTCGGTGTTTCTCTCTTCATCTGATTAACCCGCCGTGATCGAAATTGGTACGGCATGGGAGTCGGACTGCTTTGGGCAACATGACGGAGTTTCTCCGGGAGGGAATGCGGAGGGAATATGTGAAGGAGCTAAGGAGGTTGAGGGGGGCCCGCTACCTCCCCCTCCTCCCTCGCTTCTTCCCCCTACCGTCGGAGGGAGGCGTGCAAATGGAGACCGGGAGGAGAGGACTCGTGTGTTCTCGTTCTTCCCCTCTGCGGGTGCCGCGGGAGGGGAGAGAGGGGATGAGCCAATTAGCGGTGGGAAGAGCGGGCGGAAGAGTGGTGAGCAGCTCGTGGTTGGTGCCCACGCGAACGCGCAGCCACACTGCCGCCACGCGTTACAGTATTCGGTGTAGACCGTTGAGCACGGTGACATTTTTCCTTATTGACGAAGCCCACTCGGAACGTGTTCTCGGGCGGTTCGATTAAATTTTAGATGCAAGACATTTTCAAGTTCTGAGAAATCTTTGACGAGAATAAGAATCCACTCAGTAGCAAACTGCGCATCTCTTTCTGGCGCCATCTTCGATCCGATGTATCACCGTCCTGAATCTCAGTCATTAAAGAGTGTATCACTCCCACATGGCAGGATTGAGAACCGATGACCAACATTCAAATAATTCAGTGATGAATAAATTGAATTGCAAATATGAAGCAATGAGTGAAGCCGCAAAATTAAAATTCAGCTGTATCGCACAAATTTAAAAGGGGATAGAACCTTCTTCGAGAAGTAAGTTTCTATGAGTATATCTGTCAGGACTGTAACTGGGGAAATAGTGTAAGGTTAGAATTTTAACTTAAAATACATAACAACATTCAATCAATCAATATTTTGCGAGGGAAATACAGAAGTGAAACGTATACTCTTAAAGCCCTTTTCCTTCCTCTAATGAATGGCTAAAACAGTTTATTTTGATATTTTCAGATATCCGATGGTTGTTAGTATTAACCTTGAAAAACAGAGAGCGCAACAGACTTTATATCTAGGGATTAAACCAAATCTTACTTGCGATTTCATTATCTTTCATGTTGGAACACAAAGCAAGCGTCTCAGTAATACTCAAATGTACGTTGTTGTCACAGAGATTGTCAAGTTGTTCTTCATTGGTCAGTTCGACATTGTGGGCAACTCGTCTTTTTTTTTAAGTTTCGAGAATTTTAAAAGTTGTTTCGCTAATGGATTCATTTTGCCTTCATTGTCGCCTTGTATGCAGTACTAAGACACTCGACGGTATTTGACAACGAGTGAAAATGAATATTGAAGATTTTGAGGAAGGATCATGTTGAAAAATAGATCCTGAACTTCATTTCGGCAAATTTATCAAAGCTCAACTCTATACTTTGGGCATAGAAAATCGAAGAGAAGAGAAAGGAAGGAAAGGCCTATCACTCTTTGATTTTGCTGCTAATTAGCTATCCACAGGAAAAAAGGCAATATTGACCTCAAAGCTACGAGTCTGGTTTATGCCTCTTTAAAGTTATAAGATATAACAAGCACGCTAATATTTTCTTACTGTTTGCGTGTCAAAATATTTATTGACCATTAAATTGTTAACTGAGGATGCTTAGCTATTGGTTGATCAGTTATCAGATAGGTCGTCAAAAAGCCGTAGTGAGCGCTTTTTGTTTTATATTCGCTGTTATTAGACGGAGGACCTGTATTAATCAGATTATGCTTTCGAGCACAGAGATATGTTATTCGTGTTATTTTCTTAACATATTTTTGTCCCATAAAAGCGGCTGAAAATTCCTGCTTCCACTTTAAAATTTATTTTGGGACAGGCGGTACGGGCATGCATTTTGCCCCCGTCTCAAAGACCCGAGGGAAGGGAGCAATGACCTCCTTGACCTTTATGTTTCTGCAACAATGCTGCAAGCAAGTGTTCAACCGTCACTGACCGAGTGTTGTGTATTACTAAGTTTTACCATGTAGTCTTTCTTCCGAAGGACTTTTCACGTTTGTTAATGCTATTTTTAAGCTAAACTGCCCAGTAGGTCACAAAAAATTGAGCGATTATAGATCGGTCACAAGGTATACGTAAATTCACAAAAATATTTTTTATCCTTTTAAAATTTATTAAAAACCAGAAATGTATTTAAAAGGTGGTCAATTGGTTGCTATTTAACGTTCACGTGTCTGAGTTTAGCGGTAGAATAACAATTAAAATGTCTCAGGCTGGCCAGAAATGACTTTGAATCCGTTGATAATAGCACGTGTTTGCAATGAATATTTGCATCAGTCTGATTTCAGCCAATATTAAAATAATTGAAATTATTTTTAGCCACATGAAAGAATTGTGCCGCCATTATAAACGGAATCTTTGTGGAAATGATTGTGAAACATTTTAGGATTGAACTTATTTAGAGAATGCATATCTATTAGGCGAATTATTAAGATAAATGCTGTATTTCAAAGATAATTTATTGGGCGGAAATATTAAAAACGACATTACGTATTCTGTGGAGTTTAGTTATCACCAGTAGTTTATACACGCAAGTTGAACTCATTTCTCAGGATGAGATAACTCGTGTGTCATTTAATGCGCGGTTTTACTCGTCCCATTTCAAAAGAGCATATGACTTCCAATTTGAAGGAATGTATATCTAAAATTATTTGCAATTCATTACATTAAAATAACATATTCGATTTATAAACTTGATTTAAAATTAGATGTGGCAGTTAACTAATGATACGTGATGTTACTGGATAAAATTTAGTATAAAATTAACCCTGTTGGTAAACGCAAAGTTCGAATTGTTTGGAAATATACTGGCAGTGTGCATCATGATCGCATAAATGAGTAAGTGAGCTGAAACCAAATGAATTCAACCAATTTCTGATTTGATTACTGTGGTAAATGCACTCGAAATGGGCGGCGGCGAATGGATCCGACTACAGACCTTAATGGTCGGTGGTCAAATCCAGTCGTTTTCTGGATCATAAAATGTTGAGAGAATTTTTATCAGATAATGGTTTTGCAATAATTTCAGTAAAAGATAAAAATTGATTTTAAGGAAAAGATAAATATGGAAGACACCTGGTCTTACAGATGAAGTAAATTGCCCACTTATTTATAAGCATTAAAGGGTTGACTATTTGTGCTGAGACAATGTCGAATAGTATACAATTAGAGCAAAGTTAGATCAGGCATTCACACCTATCCTTTTGACCTCATGGCCCGTCCTCAGCGATGTCTCGTACACGTGAGAAGTGTCCACGAAGCATTCTATAACTTCATTCCGAAATATATTTTAAGTTTTCAGATTATGTGATCAATTCACACGATCAAATGGAAAGATTTGGAATTTCACTTGTTGAATCCACGCAAATTCTATATACTATATCTTCGATTGCACCTATATGTCTTGTTTTAACTTGTTGATACTTTGGAGGCACTTATGTAGACGGGGCCCAGCATACAATATTTTTGCCCCTACCAGGCTCTTAAATGGCGATATCTTTATTCGCGATCTATATTATGTAAGACTAACCATTCACACACTTACGTATTTAGTCCTTCATTTTATACGGAATATCTCGACGGCAATCAGACACTGTATCATTACATTTGATATTATTATTAGGGTACTAGTTCCAAAAATCATCGTTTGAACCTTGTGTTATTATAAGATGTAAACGGTTCTTCACACGTAGATCGGAGGCTTTCTTCACACGGTCTACTTAAATGCATTCTGGATTGGAGGGCAATGCAAGGAGGGATGTGGAGGGCTCTTTCTTCTCCTAACCCTTTGTGGCAACGATTATAGGAATCACATTCACCGATTCGAACATTCCGGAGATGCTACTTCACGGATCACCAATAACCTCCAATCGCACTAATTTACAATGACTAGTGATCTTACACTTACTGCCGCGCGTCGTTTAGATGGCCTGCAGGGTTGATGCATAGTTTACAAGTTTTCGTTATTATTTCGGAATAAGTGGAGGAGCCTGATATTGGCGCGGAGACGGAAGAGCGTAGAACGCAGTTGGGGTGGACTAGCGAGGAGTTCTCATCCGTGTGACTCGATGGCGGAGAAAATAAAATGAAAACCCTAAACGCTCCACGCTTTACTTATAAAGAGAGAAAGGATAGGAGCCTTAAACCTCACCACTTGTGGGTACTCTAGCGGCAGACAGTCTGCGACCAGTGCACAATGCATACTAGGTGTTACAAGTTTTGCCACAAAACCGAATCCATTTTCCAACCCGTTTCTCTTGCAGCATCATACTATATTATGAAAGTTTAATGAAATTCCTGCATTTTGGCACACACGTATTAGCGGAACACTCCGTTAAAGAAACTGCCACGTCTTCTCTTGCAGGTAAGGTTTCTTTTCTGTAATAATGAAGCATGAAATTTTCCCACGAAGAAAACTTATTCACGAAAACGTGGATGAAAAATACTTGTCTACGGCGTCACGTACTCCTACGATATCTTCGCTATGCGTAATCCTACTGGATACAAAAACCTTTTGCATACCACTGTGCGTAGTTTAGAGCCACTATGGTTCTTTAATATCACCAATTTATCAATTTAGCAGTACAGAAAGAACTCAATCGTATATAATGAACGCAGGGCATCAAGTAATCCGAGAGAATTCATGAAAAAACGTGACGTACGTATGTATATCCATGACGTCAAAATCCACAGCAAATTTCTTGTTCGTGTCTTGAGGAGTGGGGTCGACGAAATATTTGATCGCTTGGAGGGTTAACTTTTAAGGCCGACACGAAGATTGGGTGGCGAGGCCGGCGGATCGAGGGGGCGATCGGCCACCGGCGAGGAGGGAATGTTTGGGGGCGTGGGGAGGCGGGAGGTGGCAACGGCAGAGGGAAGCCCCTTGGGAAGGGGAGGAGAAGAATGCGGCCTCCCTGGGGGGGGGGCGCGGGTTGTAGGAGGAGGTTGGGCTGTCGGGGTTCGAGGGGCGGAGCGGGTGGGCGTGTGTGAGGACAGGGGTGGAGGGGTCTGGCTTAGGACGCTAGGACGTGGAGGCAAGGTAGGAGAGTTGCAATCCGTGAAAATGTCTTCAGGGCAGATCCCATTTGAGGTTTAAGCCATTTCCCGCGACAGAAATTCCCTTAATTTTGAAATTGTGACTCGAGCTTTTCCTGGATTTATCACATAAAAAGAGAAACTAAATGCAAAATCAACGCTTTGTTTTTTATGTTTAATTTTTCGACTTTCCCTTAAGTAAAGCTGAATTTAAAGGGCACATTTATTTTTCCATGATATTCAAACTTAACAGTTAATTCCAAGAACAGGTGGAAGATGACGGGACAGAAATATTTTTAACGGAATTATCCGCTTAATGTGCATTACAGCACAACAATTTTAGGGTGTAAAAATCAATCGATTTGACCGGGATTCAAACCCTTATCCCTTGATGTCCGCTCGAGGGCTGTACTCTAGGATTGTTGCATTGTAATGCACATTCAGCGGATGACTCTGTTAAACGTTACTGTTGAGGCATCACCCCCAGTTTCTTGGAATTTTTCAAAAAACACCCCTAGTGTTTGAAATTCGGCTTTATCCTCTTGGACGTAACGCGCATGACTGCCAATATCTGTGACATTGTATGTACGGTATTTTGTCGCAACATCTTGTTCCTTTAAAGACTCCAAACTAACGGAGTGCAAGAGAACGCCTGGGTAGCTTAACTTGCTAAAATAGTCGGCCGGGCATCGAGGGATCGAGGTTCGAATCCCGGTCAAGGCGAATGATTTTACACTCTAAAATCGTTCACAGTTAATATATTTATGAATTTTAAAACATTCACGCTAAGAATATTTTAAACATGAGACATAGAAAAAGTAATTTATGATAAAAATGATAAATATTATTACCGCCGGTAAATATTCTTGAGTGATAATGGATTTGCGCTAAGATAATTTATAGCATTTCTAAAATATTCGCTGAAAGATGAATCATACACGGATGTGGAACCTTCACTTATTCTATTTTTTTATACACATATTCTTTCTTTTAGTAATTGTAAGTAACCGTTCTTACGTACCTCCTCTCCAAACTTATCACTTCTCTCACTCTTTTGCCGCTAACTCAACGTTTTATTTTCAGTCTGTGTCAATTAAAGAATTAATTAAAAATGTAAAGACCTGATCGTTAGGTAATTAAAAATTTAAAGTTTTTTAAACGGTATTTTCTGGTCCCATTACTTTTGTCTCTGTGGTTAAAATTGTGAGCAGCAGTAGCGCTCAGTTTTCTCCTTGAAATGAAATTCCGAGTTTCCAGGAGGGCAATAGAAAAAATATTTAGCAAACACACTGTTATATTCAAGGCAGTATTATCGGTTAAAAAATGCCCTCCGCTTTTTAAACCTCTAATCCTGTTTAATGCATTACATTTCTGTCAAGTGTTGAACAAATACCCTTGTATATAAGAATATTACCCAAAATCAAATTTTATTCTTTTTATTATTTTCGTTCTAAAGTTTTATAGAGAGAAAGCCTTAAACAGTCCGAAACAAAAGATTGATGACAGTCCAGAAAGTAACCTTTGGTATTACTTATTTTAAAAGATCATATTAGGTGTGCTCATCTTCTGTTTTTTTTTTAAAACTTCCATTAAATGAAGATGTGCCCGAAAGCACCGTTGAAATATGTTTCTGAATTCATTTGACGGAAAATATTCGCTCGAAGTTGTGCCACAGCACTAAAAAAGGTAATAGTTTTATGGGGAGGCATAAAGCGGAAATCAGAAGTGATTTTAAATGATGACGTTAAACCATAATTTCCGGAATATCAGGACGTTGTTAAAGTGAAGGATGCCCTCGGGTACGAAGATAAGATCCTGAGGCGTAGCGACCTCTTTGCTGAGGTGCTCCTCCTAAATAAAAGTTTCCATTTCCCACAATTCTTTTGTCAATTTAAAATTGGATTAGCGAAAGAATAAGACTTGAGGCATCCTATTGCTCCTCTTTCGCAAGCGTAAGCTCTGTTGTCTGTGGAAATCCCAAGACGGTTAGGCATGAACTTAAAAGGGCAATTGGATTGCTGCTCTGCAATCCCAATTTCCTCGATTGAGAGCAGCGCTGGAGTATAATTACCCTTGCAGCCTCCGTAATGTGAGTACACTTCCCTCACTCGAGTTAAACTTAAAATTAAAAAAAAAACTAGAAGATAGAGGTCCGGCGAGTCCTTTTATTCTAAGGCAACTACGGTGGGGCTGCCGAGTCATTCTTTTTATTTGCGGAAGGATTTTCAGGGTAGGAGGTGGAGGATTGGGGCGGGGGGGGGGCGTTAGGGAAGCGGCCGTGGGAACCGCAAGCGGGCGGACGGAGGAAGAAGTGGCCGGCCCTCAGAGCGGCGCCATCTTTTGCGTGTGCGACGGGCGGATGTCGGCTGCCCACCCTCCTCCGCGCGAACTGAGAATGAGGAGAGAGAAAGAGAGAGTTCTTGTATAAGACTGCGAAACATGGGAAGGAGAAGAGGGAGGGCTTTGTAAGTGTGTGTGTGTGTATAGTGAGGGTAAGACTCCATATGGATTTAAGGCTCGAAAGGAAAGGTGGGGGGAGAGAGAAGTAGAAGAAAGGGGTTCATTGGAAGGTTGGAGTAAGCGAAGAGGGGATGGGAGATAAAAATAAAGGAAGTAAAATAAAAGGGGGTTGAATTCAAGGAGAGTGGGTCGGGAGAGGGAGCGGAGTTGTCGTCAGGGATGGGGGTGGGGGTAGTAAGGAGGGGTGGAGGAATTCTGCGGAAAGTGTTTCCTTGGAGCCCTTGTCTGTGTGTGTGTGTGCGTGTGTGTGGGAGTGGTTTGGGGGGTGCGGCGGGGGAGGGAGGAGGGGACTTGATTCATAGAGAGTCTTGGGGACGGTGAGGGCGCGGTGCTCGTCGTCGGGAGGGAAACCCACCCCCCCTGGCTTCTCTCCACCCCGCCCCCCTCCCACCCTTCGTCCTTCGAAGAGGGTGAGGTTGGAGCGACGATGAGGAGGGGGGGAGCCGACAGACCCTCTTGCCACCGTAACCCTTTCAACGCCTTCGACAAAGGGAAAAGGGGCGCACTCACCCCCTTCCGGTCCTCCTCTTCCTCGTCTTTTCACACAAGTGGTTTGTGTCCTTCCTTCTCTCCCTTTTTTTATTCTTGTCCCACATTTTATTCTTTAGCGCGGGGATCCGTTTCTTGGAGGATGGGGGTGGAGAATGGAGTGGAGGCTGTGGAATTATGTGTAATGCAAGGGTGGGAGGCTCAATTCAGCCCCAGATGGAGGTGACGTGAGAGCACGAGACGCCCAGGTGCAAGAAACATGAGCTACTCAGTGCATGCTCAAATTTTTCTTATTTTCTTAATAAACCGAAAATTGAGATTACAACACCAATAAATCCACTACAAACACGTTTTATATCGGAGATCAATGTATTTTTATATCGATTTCCCGAGCAATTTTCTTAGGGTATATATCTATTTCAAATTTTCTGAAATTTGATTTTTTTTCACAAACAATGCTTTCAAAACGTTAAGCACAGAGCATGCGCGACCGTATGTGTTCACCATTCGAGTTCGTATCTTTTCCTTTGATGAAATTAGTGGTATCATTTACACTTAGCGATCATCATATGAGAATCAGGGCGATTAAAGGTGTTGAATTACAGATCAAAACCAATGACACAATGCCTAATTCATGCTGTATTAGGTATACATTTATAGACTGTGGAAAACCAAATATCAATCATATAAATTATTCTCGACAACTCTATCCTTCCTTCACCAGAATCTTCTGAGAAATGGTTTATATTTTATTTTGTTGAGAAGCCATAAAAAACACGTCAGGGGATAAAACAAAATATTCAAAGGTCCAGGAACTCCCTAGAAGAGGACACAGGAAAATAGAGTCACACAGAATTAAAAGCGTTGATCCAAACTCCAAATGTTGTATTTGAGGTATCTGTGATTTGGTGTTCTGGAAACGATATAAAACAAGTTTTTACTGTTATTAATTAAAAAAATTCTCTCTCACACCGATATTCTTTGGAGTTCTATGTTATTACTGAAACAAAGGCTGGTTGGTGGACGGAGTTCTTGATTTTTTTATCCGCTTTTATTTTTTCAGTGTAATTTTGCCGTCATGCTCATCGCCAGGCTTTGGTAGTTTTGGCTGCAAACTCCCTTTCTACAGGGAAGCATAGCTTCTCCTGAGTTTACAATTTCATTTCTTTAACTCAACTAAGAATTGATCGGAGATTTAAATCTATTTTGTTAGTTTGCTGTTTCATTCCTCTTTATTCCTTAGAAGCCTATCTCGCGTCCGTTTATCTCCTGGAACCGAAACCATCATGCAGTGCTTAATTCGAACGAATTCCAACCTGCGATTCTTTTATTGTTAAGAAAATGCATCGATAGGGGTATATATCGTTTGTCTATTAGATATCCTGAACTATATTGGTGCAATGCAAATAATGAAAATCTTACACGTAATGAACAACATTCAATTAAAAAGTAGAGGTAATGGAGGTGAAATTTAGAAAAGTTAGTTAAAAATATGAGTAGATTCTGTCCGTATTTTTGATGATATTGGGCGATGAGTTTCATCACCTATATGAAAACCATAAAGTGACATCTGCCACTTGGTTACGAAGGATATAAGTTTATGGCTAAACCCATTTTTCTTTGAAAATCGTTGTGAAGTTTCAGAAAAAAAGGCTTAATTACTTACATAATAATTTACTTACTTAATTAGTTACAGAAATAATTTATTGCATTTCGTCCTAGTCATCTTACCTGCCTTTTACAGTGGAGATTGAAATTTATACCTAGATATTCGAAGTAAACTTAATTTTCTGAAAGTTAGTAAATTTCCTCGACTTGATAATCTTATTGAGGAAAAAGAGATTTCCAATCCCCATTTTTCGGACAACTTTGCTGTAAAAAATTCTATTTATAATAATAATCTACCTTCTCTCCTTAAAATATTCTGTAATTATTCAATGATCATATTATTTTATAAAGACGATGAATGATCTCTCCTTCATTAATAGATTAATCCATGGGGGGTGGTGTGGTTTTTGATGAATGCCTTCCAAGATCTCTGCCTACGGCCATATTCATTGCATGTGCTTCTGCTAGCCGAGTGGTGACGGAATCCCCTTCATGTAATCTTACAAGGTGGCGGTAATGAATTAAATTATTTAAAATCCCCCACCAGGAAAAGTTTGGCAAATGCCGATGCGTTTTTTTCTGATTGGCACTGATATAACCAAGTAAACGCGAAATATAGTCTATTGCGTTTTTCAAATGGAAATGTGAATTAAAATTTGAGATTACAACTCTGAAAAAAGATTGTTCAATGATATTGAAAAAAAAATGAAAATGGCGATATTCTGTATCTTCTTCCTAATCTTGGGTTGTTCTACCGCGCGACAGGTTCACTCATTGCTCCAGTCAATGTCTCTTCTCTCTCGAGCCACTAATTTCATTTCTTCGTATTTACCCCCAATCTCACGTCCAACATTAAGTAACTCTTTCTCCCTCGTCCTCTCTCTATCATTCTCCCAACGCAGTTTTTAGTAGGCTCTCCTTCCTCGTGCGATACCCTCACCAGCTAGTCTCTTTTTCCAGGATTGTCTTTACTATTTACCTCTCCTTTTTCACCTTTTGTAGCATCTCATTTACTCTATACTCCCATCTACTTTCTTCCATCCTCCTCCATATCCACATTTTGAAGGCCCCTTACCCGTTTAACTTCATCTTTCCGCAAAGTCCATGTCTCTGCTCCGTACAGCATCGAATTTCAAATGCAACATTTTGCCAATCTCTCTCTCTCTCGGTTTCTTTTTCAAATGCTCGTGCATTAGCTTCTTCTTATTAAACCCTTCTTTAGCCATGGCTATTCTTGATTTGATTTGATCAATTTTATGTGGTCACCGGTAAAAAAATACCATTTGGTTAAATATCAAATAATTTTCTTCTATAATTTTAATGAGACTCCTGAAACCAACCTTGATCCTAATCGGATTATAAGTATGTTTGAGTTTACCGTTTATGTTTCACACTATCGTGCAAACAGTACATGAAACAATTTCGTGTTGTGCCGTCTCACCCATTTTTTGGAGTGTGTTTAGGATTTATGGTATTGGGGAGATCTTATATAAATGATTCCAAGATATACTTTTTCAGTCCAACCTGGCTCTCTGTCAATATTTCTACCCGAAGATACGTATATTTTGACTGCAGCCCTCGACTCATCGTTTTTTATGCTGAATTTTTTACTCCCTGGTACCTCGTGCGTTAAACATGTTTCTCTGCATATTACCCACGTACGAATTTGTCCTCTGGTCTTCCTCGTCGCTTCTTCCCTTCTGACATCAATTTCAAAGAAGGTTTATTTGTTTGCTCATGGATAAATATACATATTGGATTTAACAATTCTTCAAGCCACCAAACAAATCCCGCTCTAAGCCGGAGCCTCTTCGGGATTCTGTTTTCACTTTTATTGTGTACCCAACAAACATTATATCTCTCAAGATTTGACCGATCCATCTTTCTCCTTTTCCTTATCGTGCTTCACATCGTATTAAATTCTCCTCCTGCGAAAGGTGGTGTGGAGCACGGTGAGGAAACAAGAGACAGACGGATTGGGCATCCTTCGAGTCTCGAAATCGGATATCGACTTAGTGAATGTTGTGATATAATATTAATTGTATATAAATACATTTATGTGTAATAATATATTATATGGAGGTGACGGAGGGTGGAAGTTTTTACATAGACTTATTTGAAGAAAATGAGAATTCACAGATATCATGTACTTGTACATTGTAAGTTTCATCATGAGCGATCATAATCTTTAAAAAGACAAAATTCACTCAATGATCACCACCCAGTTCAGAAGGCACGCGAAAAAGTTAAAATAGCCTAAATTTGTTCTAAGACGTCATTATACACCGCCAAGTCACGCTGTTAAGTCATATTGCCGGTATCGAATACATTTGGAGGAGGCTCCTTTTTCGATCTGAATTGGCGAAGTTCAAAAAAAATCGAACCGGGAGTAGTTCAACTCGACCCGCAATCGTTTTTGGAGCTAGAGGCCTGTTAACCTGTGAGGTGCGCGTGCGTATCTATTATATTCTGTTCAACTGTGACGAAGGGAAAAAGAATTTTCAAGACGGGAGAGCAAAAAATTAGTAAAAATTTACTGTTAAAATTTAATTAACGTTAAAATACGTTAAAAGTTACTGTTGCGGCATCTCCCGCAGTTTCTTGAAATTTAGTAAAAATTAATTTTATTACGGAGACATATTTAAAGACAGGTAATCAGTTACAAAGTGAACGATATTCACTCAAATTTTAAAAGAAGCCAAATAAGTGTACATTTTTACGTGATAGTGTGACGTAATATAAGACGCGGGTTGAGATCTTGTGAAAAAGTGTGACGTGAGAAGAGACCGGTTTGGGGAGGGAGGGGGGTAATTTAAGATCAAAATTAATTTAACCTATATTTTTTATGTTTTATCTAAAGTCTAAATAATAATAATAATAATAAGTAGTCTTCATCAAAACGGAATTCAGACTGAAATAGTGCGTCACAACTAATAACCCCCCCCCCCCCAAAGGAAAGAGATAAAGTAAAAGGAATTACGTTCCAATAATATCCTGGCGCGAAGAAGAATGAATTTCTGTGAAGTAAATCGATTGCTGATTACCGGGAGGAAAGGACAAAAATGACCGCTCGCGTGACACCTTTTGTTGTGTGATTGAAATTTTTTAAATTGGCCGCCACTCGTGACCGATAGCCGAGCGTTTTAATTACGTGGACTCAGAATTTTTAGCCTTCTCTTTTGGGACAAAGTTTTGGCATACTCCACGTTAAATGATTTGTTGGTGTTGAAAATTGGGCGCCCAAAATCGTCTTTCAAATAATATTTTTTATATATATTTCATGAAGAGATTTACACCTTCACTGCGCTTCATCTCAGCACTTCTTTTGGATTCCGAGGTTAAACGTTATGGAAATATAAATATTCAAAACATTCATCTTTGAAATGAATTATATCATACGCTTTGTGAATGCTAGTTTTTCACTCATCATCATAGGTTATTTGATATATTAGTACCCTGCAAGCCACCGCTAGGGTGTGACTACACACAAGTCTAATTTTGACCCGAATATGGCCCTGGAAAATGTTATTCTGATTTCATATCTTTCGTGGAAAAAATGACATCCTAAATGTATCTGTTGTACACTTAATATCTCTAATTTTTTGATATGGTCTCTCCTATCGTAGTGCTATGGGAGTAATGATACGAAATCAACATCACTGGTTAATCGACGTCCTTCCAATGTACCAAGAGATTTAATCTGTAATTTAAGGCTTCGCTCCGTGAGTAATTCCCAGCTAACTGCTCTAATATTTTGAATACGATACTAAGTACTTTATATATAACTTTATTAACTAAGTATTTTATATACTAGATACTTTATCATTATAACGTTTTACAAATCTAGCTTCTCTACTCTGCGTGTGTTATCTGTCTGGGTCGCCGGGTCCATCGGAGGTCTCTTCTCCGCTAGTTTCACATTACAAGTTCTCCTACTAAAACACGGACTCCCATTAACGTGAATGGTGTTTTCGCCGGAAATTTTATTCTCGTTGTCAAGTGCCGGCATGTGTTGCTCTGCAAACGGCTATAAGCAATAGCATGGGCAATGACTGAATTTTCGAATTAAGCAAATATAACTATAGAGATAAAACCGCGGCTGGTCCGTCTATTTAAATGCATTGTTCTGCTCCGGTCACATGTTTTCACATCGAGAGAGCTACTATATTTGGCGCAGGAAATAGTGATTAGCTTAATATTTGAGACGTCAATACCTGCGTAGAACTAGCCCGCTGCAAATGCACCTCATAGCCGCCAGAATGCTTGAAAATATTTCAAAGTCGCTAGGAATGCGAGCGCGGGATCAGTAAACATAATTTACATAAGGTAAATTCGCAGGAAAGGTACAAAACGGAAAGCTGTGCTGGTTTAATATTCGAGGGCTTGAAACCTATTAGCCTACTACCCTTTCGAATAGTTTTATATGTTGACAATAAGTCTTCTTACGATCTACATGTAGTTTCCAAGCCTAATTCTCTTAATAAAACATATAACTTTTTTCCTTATTTCTCTGTGACTTTTTTTTAAAGAAACACTCACAAGTACTCACAAGCACACAAGTAGTAACGTGGACTGTTTCCTATCATAAAAATCTCTCCTCTTTATACCAGGAGATCTTTTTTGGCTTAATATCATTTATATTTTTTCTCCTCAGTTAATTAGGGTAACTAGGGTAGCTGTCTTCAAAAATATCTTCTATTAGACATGATCTTCTTTCTGCGTATCCCGTTTATTTTATTTTCCGGTCTTTTGCCATGCATAAAGTATTCCTCTTCTACCTCAATATTTCAAATACCACTTAATGTCTTCTTCATCCAGACATCTGCTGTTAAAACTCTTCTGCAAACCTACATATTTGGATTTCCGACCCTCTTCCTATTTATTTTCAACTTTGTTAATCTTTTGCATTCACAGACAAAATTAGAAGCTCGTATAGCTTCGTTTAGCCTCCCGTACATTTGGATCCTTCTCCATATCCACGACTCAAAACTCCCTAATTGACGCTTTTCCTCTCTTCCCTAAGACCAAATACCAAAAAGTGCAAAAGAATGATCCATGTCAAAGTTTTCTCGAATCTTTTCTTTATATCCTTATCGTTCGTGTCCTCAGCTCCTCCTTTGTATGGCTCCTTTGCTTAGCGCCATTTTCCTTCAAATGTCCCCGTTACTACTTGGACCATGTCTATTTATAGCAGTTCCTAGATAGCTGGATTGTAGAACCTGAATTAATTTGCATTTACAATCCAATTTTAGTACGTCGTTGCCCTACTTCTTGAGAGCATTGAATAGTTCAAATGATTCACATTGATTCATTACCATATCTATCTCACTGATTTTTCAATTTTATCAACAATGATTTTAATTATTTAGCTGACGGGTACACTTAAACTTGATCAAACGGCAATGTGATTGATTGTTATAAATTGCTCACTTACTTCCATTCCCATCTCTTCCCAAGTCTCTTAATCCATATCCCCTGCTTATTCATGCGAAAAGCACAGGTGATAGTGGACTGCTCTTTCTTACCTCCTACCTATCTATTACGGCTCATCCCAACTCTCCATCCGCTACTCGCACCTGTAGAGTCTGAGACATGACTAGGTTTCTTGTAAGTCGTTTATTTTTCCAATATACTCTTATCTTCGGTGGCACTTGATCATTATCCACTGTCGATTGTATTCTAAAAAAATATAAAAAGCAACATAAGTACACCCTGTTTGAATTTTAAATTTAACTCTATTGGTGAGATAATTGCTGCTATGGTAACACTTTTCCCTTTCCCCTTTCTCAACTAAGACTCATCTCCCACTAAGTAGTCATCATCATCTTCGTCCTTTTGTTGACGATGCTAAGTGCTACCTCAGCTGCGTGCAAAATCCAATTCATGGCCCCATGGTTCGCGTTCTTTCTTTCTATTTTTATATAGAAGTTGATAATGAGTGAACGAATTACCCCTGCTCTTTACTATTTATTTTTGTTTCTGATTTGTTTTTCCTCAATTCCACACTCATCTATCTCCCTCTTTGTTACCACTTGTTTCAGAATTTCTCGACTACCATCATATTATTTGCACATTCTGCGTACCATTTTCGGTTTTACGATTAGTATGCTATATAATATTTCCACTATGAAGTTCATGCATGAGCAATATGAATTAAACATCACCTAAGCCAATAGTTCTACCATTTTCTCTCAACCAAAACGCAACCCTTATTCATTTGCTATCGGGACTTGCAACTCCTCCTCTAAACATGCTTTCAATTAGTTGGTTCGTGTGCAAAAATATTAATGTTATGTTTTCATCACTCACGCTCAACCATTTTTCTTATTTTCTTTTCCCCCTTACCATTGATTGCCTCGCGTGGCTGCTAAAGAATGTTTGAGCATAATAATAAGCTGCTCATTCTACTCCATACCAATTATTATGTTTAAACACGATCCAGTAAGCCCAGAAAACTGCAATATTGTTGCACTTATGTTACCTTTTAAATATTAAATCCTTTTCTTACTTCATTTTATCAAAGTTTTCTTTTTAAATAATAGGATTCCCATATGTATAATTTCTCTCCAGTGGACTTCTTTGTGACTTAACATCACGAAAAATTACCGCCAGGAATTTCAATAAAACACCTTTCCTAAAACTTGTTAAATTTAACTTAAGTATTTAACCCGCGATGCACGACGGGACTACAATGGCGGACTAGGATCAAATTGCTGTTTTTATAATTCCATGAAAATGGATGTTTTGGGCAAGTTCACGACTGCTGAAGGTATTAAGCGGCTACAATGTACTTAGAACGCGATAGGCGACTGAGGAGGAGATTGCCACTTAAGGCAGGGACGGTCGTAGACTGATTAAATAGAAGGCTCGATGAATAGGCTATAATTGGACCCTCGCTGTGCGCACCCGTGGAGTAAAGCTGGAGTTGATCGTCGTAGGCCATTAGACGGATATGATTGGTGGTTCTCCTGAAGTGGGGAGGTCGAAATGGAAAAGCGGAGAAGATTGATTGCTCTGCATGAGGGAGTTCTACGCAAGTCGGTGTTCGTCTTATTCTCAATTCTTTCATGCTTTTCGTAAAGTCGAGGATTTATCGCTGCTGTTCTCATTAACCCTCTCTCCGACTCAAAAATACGAGTCTACCTAAGTAATTCATCCATGATTATGCACAGTTTTCTCTCCGAGGCCTAACCGATAACCTGTAATGCCTCAGAGCGGCAGAGGATAGAGATCCACCTCGGTCGGAATCATGACGTAGCTACGACGGTCGTAAATGGGATGTGCTACTGACCGTAGTCACCACGCCGATCCATATCCAGGGAATGTCGACATGGCATGCACAACACCGATGGATCGAGTCGAACCTTTTGGCTCAAATGGTCCCGGTGAGAACGTTTCTGTTGGCCTGTAAAAATGTGATTCCGTGCTCCAGGCTAGGATTCAAGTATTAAATCCAACCGATTATTTGATTACACATTTGATTGGGGTTTCAAAGGATTGCATTACATAATTACTCTCCCCTAAATCTAACTCACGATTTTGAAGCATCTTAACAGCACTTGAAGACGCCATGTAATCCTTATAACTCATTTTGGCCTGCTATTTTGCATCATCAGTGGAAGCTAAATATTTATTTTTCAGTAAGATCTGGTGCTTTCCCGGCGTATTTGCTGGATGAAGTTTTCTCGGGTCTTCCACCGGGTCAGGGGTTCCATGTTGGCCGACGTTTCGATGCCCGACTCGTGCATCGTCCTCAGGGTTGATGATTGCCACTCTGTTTTTGGCCGTCTTATATACCTGCGCTCTCGGGTTCAGGTGACTTCTGATTGGTCGCCGGGTCGTTGTGCTCTGTGCCTTTCTCTTTTTACCTCCATTAGCACGGGTTTCCATGTGTTGCTGAGAGAATAACCGGAATCCCTATTGAAATTCCGCTCTGCCATTTTAATTTCGATGGATTCTTTAATGATGCGGTCCCAGTAACCACCGGCGCGGGCAAGTAGCTTGGTCTCGTTGAAATTAATTGAGTGATCCATCTCGACGCTGTGTTCGGCGATGGCAGATTTTTCCAGCTGCCCTAGGCGTAGGTGTCTTTTATGCTCCTTTAACCTGGTCTCGATGGTCCGACCCGTCTCTCCAATGTAGACATCTCCGCAGGAACACGGGACTTGGTATATCCCTGGTGTCTTTAGGCCGATTGGGTCCTTTGCTCTGACAAGTAAATTTCTAATTTTTTTACTAAATTACTACAAGTAAATTTCTAATTTATTTTTCACTTTCTCATCATGTTAATTTGAGAAAGAGTAAAATCCATTTTAAAGATGACTTCATAAAGCTGAATCTAAAATCCCATTGAAAAGATAGTGACTACGTGTCTAGGAGTACTGCAATAAAAAACCACCTCTTCCATTGGTTCTTGGTGTTACGATCAACGGCTTGAAAAATGAATTCATATAATAAATTAATTCAGCTTATTTCGGTAAAAAATTAAAAAATCGCCCCATTTTTGCAAGCATTATATTTGTAACATCAAAAAATTCAAGAGATGACGTCACAACGGAAACAAAATGGCAGGTGACCTGCATATCCCCGCATTTTCCGTTTTGATTTTATTTTTATTTAATGGATTATGGCGTGCCCAAGAAACTTTTTTTGCCTCTCCAAATATAAAATGAAGAATGATACGACATTGTTGATGGAATTATGCCAAGAAATGTCAAAAGAAGAAATAACTGTCTTTTCTTCTACCGTTACTCGAAATATGGAATACTTTAGTGAAAAAATCGCATAATTTCATACAAATTCTTTTTCATCTGTTGAGTTAAATACTCACTCGTAATCCAGTGCATGAGGAGGGGGAGCATAGATATTTTACGAACGCTAATTATAAAGTTGAGGAGTTAACTCTCACTTATACCAAGCTCCGAAATGTGAAATGAGATTTAAAAAAATGTTATCGCGCGAATCAAAGCTTTTTGCATATGAACTGTATTTTCCAAACTCGACATTTCTTGCTATTCATTTCCTGTTCCTAAAAGTTATGGAGAAGGGCTCGGACGGATAGCACAGCTATTTTTCTTTTCATAAAAACACGGGTAAGGCAATATACTAACGTATTATACCATCCATCATATATGCCTCCCTTCATGTTTAATCTCAGCGCTATTTTCTTCCCCTGTCCCCATTCCTCGCTTGGATGTACGTAAAAGCATTTCCCTCACTTTCAGCAGTTCCAGCAGTTATTTTTCATTGCCTTCCATTCACCCAGCGCCATTCTCCGCACCTCTCGCTTTCCTCCTTTCTCTTAATGTAATCAAACGAATACTTTACCTTTTTACATTCTGCTTCCTAGACGTAGTTCTTGTTTATTTGATTCAGATTTTCTTTCACCTGATACGTAGAATGGCATCACACGGCTCCATTTAGCTTCGCATGTCTTTACCTATGTGCCTTTGCATATTATTTCAGTACTCTAGGTGGAGGCTCATATTTCTTTATAGAATGAAGATTAGTTTCAAAGAAACTGCAAGAGATTCCGCTAAAGTAACTTTTAACGGAGTCATCCATCCACTAGAGCGAATTACCATACAGATCAATTGCGGGATCAATAAATCGAGCCTGACCAATCATGGTCAACGATTTTTAAAATTTGATATTGCTCCATTGAAGGTGAGTGTATTTAAAATTTTTTAAGCGTGTGTGGGGCAGTAAGAAAAATGTATGCAATTAATCAGAACTTTTTAATTTTCATGATTTAGCTCCAAATAAAGAATTAGTCGAAAATTACTTTTTTAAATATAGAAATTCATTGACAAAATATTTTTATTTTTATGGTTATTAAAAATATTTTGATGATTTTTTTATTGTTTTGTCAAACCATCGTTGTATATCTTACAAGGAAACTTTAACTTAAATATGAAACACTAAGATGGGAGGATCTCATGGCTTTGGAATGCATCGCTGGGCGTTATCCTGGTCGAAAATCCATCTGTTTAAAAATTCTGGCAATAATTGCATCTTTTATTTTCTAAAGAAAAGCCCCGCTTTAGAATGAGAGTGGAACTCTGTGGCCATCTTGTATTCATTTGTTTAAGGGCTTCACCCCACACTGGCTTCTCTCCCTCGCGCCCATTCTTGCCTCATCCGTCCCCTCCTCACTCCAAACGTCTCCGACGGCCCAATTACCAATGTCGGAGCGCCTCCAACAGGGATGGGATCGATATGAAAACTGAAAGCACGTGTTAATCCTCCTACTCCATTTGGAAGTTGATCAGAGCCCCTCCTCTCCCGATCGAATCGAAAATTCCACACCTTCCCCTACTCCTTGCGCCCACTCGTTAACCCCGACTCCCGCCTCGCCTCTTCAAAACCACCCATGGACGAAACGAACGGGCGACGGAAGCATTGGTGCCGAGTTATCTCTCTGTTCCATGCCGTGAGCGATCCACCCTTGGAACTCCATCCTCTTTGACCTTCACCTACCTAGAGCCATCGCGACTGGTTTTCGAACGAGCTCTCCCTCTCTCTCTTCCCGTGGAGACTCCGAAGGTTTCAAAAGAGAAAAAAATGAATAAAAGAATGGTCGAAGTCGATCTAGAATCGGGGTCGCTCGTAAATTCCCTTCATTGGAAGTCATATGAAAAAGGGTGTGCGCATGGGTGGTGAATATGTATAAATAGTATGATAAATCCTTGAGAAAGAAATATTTCTCCGGGTTAAGCACCACTATCATTAGTTGATATGCGTAACAACAAACAATTTAAGTTGCTGAAATTTATTACGCGGTTAAAAACTTTCCAAAGTCCAAGAGAGAAGCAATTTGTTTTCAGCCCGATTTTTAACGAATGTGCAGTGGAACTGACTTTACACTCGTGAAAGCTCGGGCCAGGAGTAAATCGCTTGTGTTTTGCATTTACAAAATATTTAATTGGGAGCAATGCCTGCGAATATTCCTTGTATTTTTTAGTATCCTGCAAGCCACCGCTAGGGTGTGTGGTAGGGGTTTAATACGAACCGGGCTAATTTTGGCCCGAATATGACCCTACAGCGGTCGGACAATGCTATTCTGATCCCTTATCGTTCGTAATGACCTCTGAAATCCATCTGTTGTATACTTGATATTTCTAGTTTTCTTGACGTGATTTAGCCTACCGTAATACAGTGGGGCTAGTAAAACATTATCAATACCACTGATAAGGAGATACCCTTCCAATTTATGCAAGAGATTTAGTCTGTAATTTAACCTTCGCTCTGTGAGTGATTCCCAGCCTAGCTCCTCTAACATTTTGGATACGCTTCTAAGTTTATCATAACAACGTATTCCGGTCCAGTTTTTAAATAAAATAACTCAACAGATCATTTACGAATTCACATTCCAAATTAGTGCCCTTTTTTCCCCCACACAGTCTACTCTCCGATCTCTTTACGATTGATTTTCCAGGCGATGTATTATTTGAATCACATCATTCGAGAATCATTTGGATCTTACATTATTCATTAAAATCAAAGAGATAGATAGGCATCGAACAGGCAATATAAATTCCTTCTTGCCTTAGCCGTTAATTTTTCTGGTGTCAAAATGTTTATCTAAAACATGCTTACTCCACACGTTGGTACCCGTGTGGGGCTCCACCTGCGATCAGTTTGGATGAAGGGTTCATTAAGGATTCCGCCGCTATCGGAAAAATACCCGCGCGATGGCCTTCGTTTTCGCCAACTCTCAGGCCTTCCTCACCCCAAACGATCTCTTTGCCTTTGAAAAAGCGAGAAAGGGAAGAAAGATTCGCCGCGGTGAACTTGAATGGGTCGTCGGGGATGCTCCGTTGCGTTAGCCGGTTGAAGGGGTTCAGGAGCCGCCGTCGAGGAGAGGTAATTTTCATCAGAGGGCGATTCTCTCTCTTTCTTTTTGAGACCTTTGGAGATTCTGGGTTGAGGAGTGGAGCGGGAAAGAATATTCTTGCTTTAATTGATTCTGCGACAATGCATAGAAAGGAGAAGAAAGCTGGCTGCGTGTGAAATGGGTCCTAACGGCCCCTGGCATCATTTTGTAAGCATCATGTCCGTCACTTTTAGAAAGAAATAGGAAAGGTCATGCTTTATCACCTCCTTCCATTCAGCCCTTCAACTGAATACCGCAGTCATTAACGTAGAGGTTTATTTTCCAGAAGATAGGCGTTACGTCAGGGCTAAAATTTAAAGTCATATAAAATGTTAAGTGAAAATTTAAAGTATGAAATAAATCTTTAGAATCAAGTTATGCTACTGAACAACTATACTGGTGTCTAATGCAAAAAAAACTGAAAGGAATATGAAACTATTGCTCGGAAATATAAGAAGGGAAAATGATTTGCTTGCATTTGAAACACAATTTCCTCTGAATCGGAGAGGGATTAATCTACATCTACATCTACTCAATATCTCGAAAGCCGCCGCAAGGGCGTGTGACGGGGGGTGTTAGGGAACCGCCCGTAATCAGAAATGAATACGTAATATATTAAAATGCATTAGAGAACGAGAAAATTCAAATATTTTACAGCTAAAACCACCATATCAGTATCTGAAATTGCTCTTTTCTGCTTTAAAGTAACGCCCTTCACTTGACAATACAAAATTTCCCCATCAAAACCTTTATTCTAACGTCAAATGATTACAATTCTCACTTTAAGGGATATCTCTCTATGGCTTGGCGCGCACGCACTATCTCTTCCTCCAACAACTTAACGACTGAATGCATGTTTTTATAAATATATTTTTACTGCTCTGATGCTTCAGTTTACTTAACTGTCCATGAAATAATTGGAGTTGACGATAAATTGAAGGCTAAATCCAAATATGATATGTAATGAAATTGATTAAGACCAATTAAATAAAGTGATTTTATCATTTAAAAATTTACGGATAAGTGATTGATTTTGAAATGCTCTATAAACATAGTATGTTATTTTGTTGTTTCTGCCAGAAAAATATAGAGGACAGGGTAGATTAAAATTGTGTAAAAGACAACTAGAACTTCGTAAAAGACAACTAATTAACTTCGTTACATAAAAATAGTTAAACACATAAACAACTAGTGCTGCCTGTCTAAATTATACTAATTCTTGCTCATTAGAATAGATTAGAGGCGTTTTAATATTGGTTAGAGAAGTTAATATGTAATTCTTATGGTGTACATTTCACTATTTTTTTGCTGTTGAACTTCTCCTCTTCGGGCGTAATAATCGGGAACATGAGACTGAACCGTGACCCGATTCATTACTGTCCCTATGTTTTGTACCATGACTTAAGTTACAGTTTATTTAAAACTTTTGCGAAGTGAACCTGCGAGTATGGTATTTACCAGACATTTTGATCATGAGTGTCGAGTGATATTGTCACCTGTCAACTGTTATCAAATGTCACACGTCACTACCTTTGGCTTCGTCAGCGGATCAGGGATTAAGTTAAAAATGAAACGAAAATGTACGAAAAGTGTAACTGATGTTTATTAATCTAAAAATTCGGTAAAAGACGACCTGCTAACTATATACTAAGCTGCTGCTGCTGCAAGCGCTATTACTCTCTTTTATTAGTGCATCGATCTCAGAGTGAAGTTTACTCCTTCCTATTGCATCCTAAAAATGTCTAATATTGTTTATCCGTATTCCGTTGATCTCCAAGGAACAGTGCCATTCGCTTCAATCATAAGACGTTCGGCTGGACGAGCACTGCAAAGATGACACTAGCGTTTTCTAGTCGACGGTAACTTAGACGGTGGATTAGATAAAAATCATCAAATTTGAGGAAAATTAAGGTTGATAGATTGCACGGCCGGTTTCAAATCAGTGTCAAAATTTATTATACGAGCGCATGCTGAATTTTAAGCATGCATAATATTAAAATAAATAAATTAAAGAAATATGCAATTTTTTACAATGAAAAATGCAAATGTTCTTTCAATACACGTCGGATCCTGTCAATTCAAAAAAAATTAACGCAAAAGTGAAATTAATACCAAAGAATTTAAATTGGAAAATAATTGATTGTAACACGGAAACCTTCAAGTAGCCAAACGAAAGCACATGTAATTGTGCATTTCACAGAGAAAATGTATCGTAAAAAATTGGGATGGGTAGGAGTTATTAGGTCATGAATAAATGAATCTAGCATAGACGTGTAGATATATGGACCGAAGAAGTCTTTTTGCTAAAGCAATTATGACAGAGGAGGATTAAACGAAATTGATTTGAGCATTTAATTATTTTGCCAGGATTATCGAAGCAATCGCAGCATCGATGAAACCTCGGCAACCAAATATTCGCCGTCCGGATAATCACGCCCTGCTTCGCTCCAGATGAGTGATTCTTTTGACGGATGAAACTCTCGGCTGCTCCGTTTCGCGGAGTGAAATCATTTTGGTTTGAAAGTTCGTTTTTGAAGGATATTTTGCGCGAGAATCACACGATTCCCAGAAGAGATATTCTTGTTTTAATCTTGCGAAGTAACCTCGGGACGCTCATTTGACGCTAATCACTGAACATCATATTTTATGTTTATTTCATTGCGTTCACGGATGATGCCCCGGCCATTTCCTTACCACCTTGCTATTAATTTGTCGTGAGAATGAAGGTCAAAGACTTTGCTTCTTTCATTTACCCTAGCGAAAAGATGGAAATAGATTGTAACAGGTGTAATTAGCGTATGTGGGTAGTGTATTTGATCTTTTCAACTAATTTTCTGGTTGTAGCGTTTAATGAGGACTGGTTTCAGAAGCGACATATTTAATCTACAATGGAAGTAAAGAACATTTGAAAGCGCCTTCAGTCTCTTATATTACTCTCATTTTAATGAAATGAAAATCAAATGTTAAATGGGTAAACACTTCCAACTATTTGTTTAGTTAATTTAATGCTTTGTGAGTCATTGTTTCATCAATCAGAAAATTTAACGAATAAATAGGACAGAGGCAAATAATTATGTATCGGTATATTTCTCTCTACTATATTAATAGCTAATTGTTCCAAACACGAACAAGTATGGAAATTAGCTTGTGACCTCTGCTTAGAGCTCTGAGTGAGCCATATTTTTATTTAATTTCATCGCAAGTGCAGCGTACGTATACTTTTATTTTATAATTATCGAATATGTCGAATATGCTTAAAAAGTTTACTATTATACTTTTTAGTGAAACATTTAATTGCTTAAGCGCTGTTTGATACGTACTAATACGGGACCTTCGCGTTAATTGGAACGTTCTTTCTAATGAAGATACGTGGGGATAAAATCGGTGTGGACTAAAATTGTTTGCCTAACTTTGAAGCAAGTCACTACAAAACATTTTACGTCTGCAAGAAAAACATTTTTATTTTCTTTAATTATCATATTTAATTACGCGTTAGGTGAGTGTCAGTGATCTGCGTTTGCTTCGGTAGGCAATTCGAGGTTTCGTGGACCTTTCCATTTGGCGACAATGCCGCGATGCGCCCAAATGATCAGCGGCTGGACCTCGAATTACGATTATCAAGGTGTCATATCCGTACGGAAGCGTACCCGCTGACCTGTAAAACCGGAAAAGCGTGGACAACTAAGAGAATTTGGCGGACAGATTGGGAAAGTCGTTTGTTGACTTACTTTTATGGGACGTGGGCCTTCCCACGCCGCTTTTGGAATGAAATGGTATGTGTTTCTGAGGAAGGACGTTTGACGCTCATTTGGCGCTGCCGTTGGTGGGTAGTTGTCTTTGTTTTCAGTGGTTGGCGGATTCCTACAGCTTTTTTGTTAGAGGGATTAGTGCTGCCGATATATGTCACACAACAGAGAGTGTGCAGCATCACCGTGCACGTTGCAGATCGCGCCGTGTTTGCTTCTGAAAAGGAATCGGCAGTCGTGAAACCCAGAGGGTTGACACCTTTGACATGTGCAGTTCTTCGTGAATAGTTTTGCACACACTGCCGTAACCAATATCATCAGTCTCATTCATGATCATTTTGATGTTTACTCTCCGGTCTAATAGGATGAAGTCCTCCGCTTTCTTCTTCACTATGACGGCGACTGGGTCTTTCACTTCTTGGATCGTGTGTGAGGGACATGTGACCAATTTGAACATTCATTTTCCACCTTAAAACTGTGTCATATAAAGGGCTATCGTTTCCACAAACGGTTATTATTTTATTTTGGATTCACCGGGCACTGCAACCTTTCAAATGAAGGAAATAAATCTTTTCCGTACTGCTAGTTGCTTCAATCTGCAGCTTCCTGAAACAAAACAAATTAACCTTAATTGTTTGTAATTTAAAACATTATGGACATAAGCATCAATTATAATGCAGAATGAATTTTACACAGATATTTCGGTTATTTTTTAGTAGTAATAACTTAAAAGTAATAACGCACTTCCTCAAATCAGGGTCATAGGCAGCCTCGCATTTAAGGAGGTCACTCCGATTGTCATTATTATAACCGCTTTTAAAGTTTCCAGAGGAACCGAGCCCGGGTCAGCCGGTTGAAGTAAGACCGCATGTGGTCGAGTCTATTTAATTGCGCAGAAGATTCTCCCGTTTCACCTCGGTGAAGGGGAACCGTTATGGCAACAGTCGTGCTCTGCTTAAATGTGCCAACAGTTCCAATTTATTTATGATGCGTGAGTGGTAATGATGATTGATTCCTGCAGGAAAATATGTTGATTTTTTCCTCAGTTCCACAGTGGCCTAGACATAGAGACACATTTTGGTTTCCTGCTTATTAAATGTACTGACAGAGTCATTATTTGACTACGATATTTCCTGCTTCCTTTACTTCTGCTGAAATTCTCGTTCAGTAATTTAAATGTAATGAACACTGCGAAACGCTGAGGGAAACTCCGCTCAAAAACCCGATCGACTAGTTGATTGTCGTATTAGCTGAATAAGGAGCACCGTGGTGCTTTTAGCGTGGTCAGTCCGGTTAGACAGAGACAGAAGATGCCAAATATTGACCGTTCTTGTAGCCCACATGATCATACCTTGTCTGGGTCATAAAGGCAGTTACAAAGGTATCCGGTATGCCCTGAGGATTTTTTTTAAACTTTCATGTCTTTGGAGAGCAATAAGACAGCACCCATCGTAATATTCGATCATTCCTCTCCCCTCATTCTCTCAATTCTATATGCAATGCTCGAAAAGCATGAAGCATTAAATACTATTTCCACTAGAATTTTGGGTCATTGTTAATTTTCTTTGAATAATTATTGTTATAGTTGTGCATGAGGTAATGAATATACGTATTAAATAGAATAAAATAACTTCACCTTCTCCCCCCCCCGTAGAATTTATGATCTTTTCTCATAAATTCTAATCTCCTTAAATAAATCACGCCTACCAAGATTTAATAGGCTTTTAATATAATGGAATTTTGACAATGGATCGGATCACTGTATGCCATAACAAGCTATCTATTCAACTAGTGAGAGTAAACCACATCATATATGTAACTCTACACTACACCGGCGTAGATCTACATTTAACGGACATAATAATAAAGAAAGCATTCAGACGTGCAAATTCAACTCAGAAATCAATGGAGACGGATATTATTAAGTATGATTATTTAAATAATTTTTCAATATATGCTCAAGAGTATTGCATAGGGATTCGTTTCCACAAGTTTATTCACATTGATTACTACTGATATTAGCTCAGGGCGCTGAGCTACTGGCCGGAGGACCCTTCGATTCATGGTGATGCCTTTTGGCACCTTCACCTAAGCCATGTAATTTTTCCGAAAATGGGTATTGAAATGGTCCCCCTTACAATCCTATTTACGAGTAGATTTCACACCCTGAATACGAATTATTACTACACAAGCTCACCTATAAAACCGGCATTCAGGTTAGACACTGGTAGTGTGAATATCATTTGATAAATCCTAAAGATTACTTTGTTTATTTTTTCTACATACTCCATAACGTTTAGTATTGAAATTTCATAAAAAGTATCATGAAATCATTATTATTGTTGTCATGGAAGAGATTATTTTTTAAAACTAGTCCCTAGCTACTAATACTTCTTTGTACTACACTCCCAGGCGTATAATTTCAGTAATTCAATTAGGAAATAAATTTATGTCATGTACTACGAGGGTCATCCGGAAAGTAGTACCCGTTCGTGAAATAAAGACACAAAAGTAAATATTAACAAACATAAAAAATTTTATTTGAAAGAGGATACTTTAAACTACTTCTCAACATAATCTCCAAGCAAATTAAGGCATTTGTCATAACGTGTGACAAGTTTCTGTATTCCTGCTGCATAGTCCTTCGCCGCCAGCTCATTGAGATACAGGGTCACTCCTTCTTTAAGTTCTTCATCGCTGTCAAATCTTTTTCCTGCCAAAAAGTCTTTAAGCTTTGTAAAGAGATGAAAATCTGAAGGGGCCAAGTCCGGGCTATACGGTGGATGGTCGAAAGTTTCCCATTTGAATTGCTGCAAAAGTTTTTGTGTTATCCCAGCTGCATGAGGCCTGGCATTGTCATGAACGAGAATGACACCAGTAGACAATAGACCTCGCCGCCGATTTTGTATTGCCCGCCGTAATTTCTTTAATGTTTCACAATACGCATTGGCATTAATAGTGTCTCCACGGGCCATAAAATCAATAAGCAATACACCTCGTCGATCCCAGAAAATGGTTGCCATGAGTTTCCTGGTGGACAGAACTGTCTTGAATTTTTTTGGTTTGTTTGGTAAATGAGCATGATGCCACTCCATTGACTGTCGTTTACTCTCAGGTGATGCATAACAAACCCATGTTTCGTCACCAGTAATTATGCGAGTCAAGAAAGAGTCTCCTTCATCAGAATAACGTCCCAAAAACGTCAGTGCTGCAGCCATACGCTTGGTTTTGTGCTCATCTGTAAGCATGCGAGGGACCCATCTTGCACAAATTTTTGCATAATGCAGATGGTGTTTAACAATTTCATGAACAATTGTTCGAGAAACATTGGGAAAATGCTCACAGATGTCATCAATTGTGACGCGCCGATCGTTCCTCACGAATTCGTCAACTGAGCTCACCAGTTGGTCTGTAATGACAGACGGTCTCCCCGAACGCTCATCGTCGTGTGTGTTCCCCCTCCCCATGTTGAAGTTGCGACACCACCGCCGAACAGACGACTCGTCCATTACATTGTCTCCATACACCTCCTTTAATTGGCGATGAATATCACATGGGCGAACGTTTCTTGCATTGAGGAATTTAATCACTGCCCTCACTTCACAACTGGCGGCGTTCTCAATTTTTTTAAACATTGTAAACAATCACAGAAACAACACAGGCAATGCTAGCGTCACGCAACTTGGCTCAGAGAAGGCAGACAAGCCACTGAAGCTATCTGACCTCGTCCAGCGGCTACTCGCGTCGTCAGCACTTCATGCGGCACGAACGGGTACTACTTTCCGGATGACCCTCGTATTTTCATTTTACTTGGTTGATTTCTTAAAATGAAAAAATAAATAGTGTTATCATTGTATTTTTAACTTTGTAACAAATTTGGCTTAACAAGTAATATATCTTTCATAGATACTCTACATGTACGTGTTTGACGCGTGGCATTCGTTCAATTTGGTCCATAAAGTTGGCTCAATGTGCTTCGTTGTCTCTTGCATTAAAATACGGCGTTGAAACTCCGTAGGGAAACGCGCTTGTTGGCAATTCCAAAGACCAATACACCCAATTCCGTCTCAGGAATGGGTATTTTGCCGTCGGTTAATGGTTTTACCTTACTGATTTTACGTTGTGATGATGTCTTAGCCATGAACCCATTAACATAAACACAAATGGTAAAATTTAACCGAATGAGGGTTCGAATCTAAAGGAATGTTAGTCACATTTTGTGTTCCGGAATTGGCTGACGCCCTCTTTGGAGCTTGTGGTCGCGTGAAATCTAATGATGATTGCAGTGCGTTCCACACACATAAAGCGGTTGATTTGGAGGAGTTTAAGCTTAGAGACCCCAAATTCAGAGCATCGGAGAGCGAATCCCTTCGACGTCATCGGACAAGTAGCTTCGTATGTGTACTCGCCGACCGATGATTCATAAAATCAATAAAAAGAACAGATCAGGGAAAACACGAATCCACGTATCCACGTTGCGCCCGATTGCGTAACGCCATGGAAGAACTTATTTAACTACAATCCCTTAATGATCCAGTTTAAATTCGTTAGAATTGAATATTCAAATTTTCTCTACTCTAAATGGAAAATAATGAAATTTCCGATAAGCGGTTATTTATATATTTAAAATCGATATATTTAAAAAGTTGGATGCCATATAACTTAAATCCAAACCTCCTCGAAAATATGAGCTCTGATCCATCAATGATGATTATGCATTAGCTATAGTTGCCTTTCGAATTTCCTTTATCCATGAAGATTAACTGGTTTTTATCGTATTTTTCATTGTAGATACAACTGAAATTTTGGATGGGTATGAATGACGCTCGAAGCATAACGGAGCTATAAAAATTTGTATTGACAATAGTGTCAAGCGGTCAAATCATTTAGCCATTTTCTAATGCCGTGCGGAGATTGACAAATTGAAGAAAGAAAATCACCAACACATGCCATGACCTAAGGACTCTGTTGTCGAGCACCGACGGTCATTTTTTAGTGTGATCTTGCCTCTCGATCTGATTCCACCTTCATGCCAGACAATGGTTTGGAATGCAAGTCGTATTGTGCGGCTCGCAGTGTGAAACCATATCCCGCGCGAGAAGAGCAGAGTGTGTTTTCGTGCACATCCCAATCGCTTATTTGATATTACAACCCACCTCGAAAAGTGGTTCCGATATACAATTATGTAAACGCATATATTTAGAGCTCGGCTAAAAAGAAACGGATGCGCAATGTGTATTACAAGAGCCCAGAACGTGTCCTTCACTTCTTCTTAAAGAATCTTCAATGAAATAGCCATGCTTGAATGGAGACTTTTCCAAAGCCCTAGGTGGTACCCAAAATGAAATTCCCGGTCGATGAGCGCCCGCCGCATTTGCTCGGTGAACATTGGAGAGGCCGGCACTAACGATACCGCCTGCATTACGGCCCACGTAATATTCCGGTGCACCGAAAAATGGCCGGAGGCAGCGTACGGCAACTGCTGGGAAACATCTCCTACGTGCGTGATTGACAGCAGGCATAGGCTAACTGTCGATAATGGACGGTGCGGTGCAGCACAAAGGAGGAGCATAGGCTTTTCGACCAGAGCACAGTGGGTACCGTAGTTCATGGTGTCAATGGATGAGGAGCCTGGCCTATGACATCTGGAGTCAGCCAGGGAGGCGGCAAAATTTAGAATGAGTCTGCCGCGAGCCAGGGACACGGAAGGTGTTTGCCCAGTGTCTGTAAGCGTTTCACCGTTAACTGTCGTGTAATACATGAAAGAGGAATTTTCTGTTCATGCGGTGACGTTTGAAATAAATGAGAATAGATTTGCTTCGTTTGTAAAAAACATCTGGAATGTTATACGATGTATTTTTATCATGAACCATGGGATCCAACATATTAGAGCTGGAACCTGTTTTCCCATTTGAGGATTGTTTGTAGCGTTAATTATTGGATATAATACTCTTTGAGTTTTCTTTAATCTCTAAATCGAAGACTGGTTGACGGTAGTTTTCCAATCTTCCTTTTATTAATGTGCATTATGAACTTACTTCATCATATCTTTTCCTTCTCTCTTCATTCGTTCAACTTAAGCGTGTGTCTCCGCAGGATTTCCTTGTGGTGCATTTCCCTATGCCATGCTGTTGTAAAACCAATTATTAGCGAATGCAGTCCAGATAGTCATTTTCCGCATAGCGCTCCACTTAGTCTTCTCTTTCCCTACTTGACTGTTCACACCCTCTTTCGTCTCTCATCTGCTCCTTTAATCTCCAGCATTCGCCTCCAGCGCCAGGCATCGAAGGCTTAAACTCTCCTCCAGTACCCATTTCCAACTGTCCGCCGAGTGTCGCATTTCACTCGAATATTATCAGTCATTCTTTTTTTCGCAACCGTAATCTTCTCTCGCCATTCTATTGGGTGAATTCTTCACCAGAAGCACCTTAGCCGAGATATTTTGCTCTCAATTCCCTTCGAAGTCTTTCCATTTAATTTTCTTAAAATCCTTCCTCCATTCGAGGTAGTTGAGAGATTTCGATGATTCTGATTGAAAAATCGGATGTTCTGATTTTTCTCCTCGTAGCGCAGCATCTGCGCAGTAGATGCCGTCTCAAAAAACGTAAGACAGATTAACGAATCCAACAAGTCACTCGGAATTGTGATGTAATCCGAAATTATGCACTCGTGCAGTTCGCTTGTGGAGCGATATCTCCTTGTGTCCTTTTCTTGCGCCTCAATTGAACGTGGCACACGATGGGTAGGAGGAAGGCTTTGACGAGAAACGGGCCTCCGGAGTGGCATTGCAGGACGGGCGAGGGAGTGCCGAGTGGAGCGCCTCGGGGAGGAGGGGAAGCAAGTTTCCTATCCGCATTTATCCTATTGATTACCAGGCCGACGTTGACGAAACAGCGGAGTCTGGGGGGCGGGCATTATGTCCCGCGCGGCAGGGCGAGGAAGAGAAGGAACGCCAGTCGGAGGCATTTCCGTTCCTTTTGCCATTAATTCTCTGCGTTAGAGGCGTGCACACTGCATTTACGGCTTCGAGAGAGCACGCAGCTGATTGCTGCAGGGGTCATGGCCACCTAGGTGAGGAAGGGGGAACGCGGGCAGACGCAATACAAACTTAGCGAACGAAGTAGTGGCGAAGGGGACGAACGGAGGCTCCTGCAGACTCTGCAACTCACCTAAAAAGGTTACCGAACCACTCAACAAGGCTAATGACAATATAGCTTGTCCAATGACTGAATATTTAAAAATAAATTTTAAATATTTAATGCAGTAAATTATGTTGCTTGCATTGGAAATTGTTTCTAGTCATAACCAATGACAGATCATGAGATTAAAACTTGGCTGTTTACTGTGAAAATCCTTTTGCATGTGTAATTTTATGTAAAAGGATGATGCGAAAGTTATGATTTCAATCTTCTGCGTTAACAAAATATTTCATTCAATCTTGAATAGTTTATAATGTGAGTCTCTTCTTTACATAGGATTTATAAATCGGTTTATTAAAATTTATTTCAAGTTGGATAAATTGTTCACTTTCACAGAATTTCAATTGTATTAATTGACATGCTAACGATTTTATTTCTCTCCAATACCTCGAAAAGGGCAAAACTTAAAATGGAATTCGATAACAAGCTGTGATAATTATGCATATCTATACATCGCCAATGCCTTGTTTGGAGTACACTACGTGGCCTCCGTGAAATGGCTGGGAACACGAGCGCGGTTTGTGCTTCGCACGAGGCGAGCGAGTTAATGCATGACAACCCATGTTTGCTGCTCGCTGTTGCTTCCACCAGCGACAAATTAGTGTAATGGGATAATCACAGGCAGTTTATTTTCTAGCATTTTTAGCTTGTGAGTCCAGGCGGTATTTCCAAACCCCGAGGCGGTATTTCGAGTCGTCTGTTCCACTTCGCGAAATAAGCTATTCGTAAGAGCGTTTAAGATATCTCTCCCAACAGTTGAAGGGAGATGGGAATTGCACATTAAGGAAAAGGCAAAAATTCAATATTTCAATGCAAATGAGGGTCAGATTATATTGGATTTGTTGGTAGTATCAATTGTATCGATGAATACAACCAAATGTTCCGTCAATTATGCAGCGTATTTCCAAGCGTTCTAGCGTCACCCCGTTCCGTGCCCTACTCTCGACAGTAGCATGCCAACCGGACCATGAATACATATCTAGACGCTCAATCCACAGTTCCCTCTGATTCAGCCTTTAAACCTACCTTCCATGTTGCCCTCATCACACTCACCGTAGCCATAGCAGCCATTCCTCATAATTCAGATTCCTTGACTATCTGCTCCACTGTTTCTCTCGTCATAATAGTTAAGATTTAAGGTTAGCATTTTAAAATTATGTCTCCATGGGTATTCTAAGATCAAAAGGATCCAGTAAATCGAAACAAGGTTTCTAACAGAAAACATTACCAGTGTATGTATTTTTTTAAAAGGCACTTCTTTCCAACGCTAAGGATTCAGTCACTCTCTCCACCACTGTTGGAAAATGCTTGTTCACTGCCACCCTACCGGCAGTGTCGTTTATCCTTAACAAGAGCTTCGCCCATAACTTCCTGGGAAAACCCTTGCTCGGCGACGCTCTTCCCCATTGTGAGGCTGCGCTGGCTCCCGAGGGGTGTGTCCCAAATCTGTGCCTCACTTTCTCTCAGCACGGGACGCTGGGAAATTGGGTGGACGGCCCTTGGGGGCGAGGAGACGGTGGAAACATTTGTGTTAGGGTCGGGGGAGGAAGGAGTGGGGCAAGGGGGCCAGCTTGGCGCCGTGCCTCGCCACTCTGGCGCCGTGTGTCCTGGCCCATTCCATCTTTAACCCCTCCCTCGAACCCTTTTACCCCTCCAACCGGAAGAGGTGTGACGCAATGGCCGGAAGTGCAGCCTTAGCCCAATGCCGCCCCAATCGATTAAGTCTTCGGAGAGCAAATTAGCAAGACACCGAGATTGATTCCGAGATATCGGTACTCACGTGGGTTAGGAACGGTCGAATATACACTCGGTTCGTCCCCCTCTTCTCCACCCAGTCGGCGCCCCATGCCGTGCTGTGAGGGCAGGCTTCAACTCCACGTCTCGCAGTATTCGAAAATTAATCTCTTTTATTTTTTCATGAATTCGGAAAGTCAGCACGTCATCATTCTGCAGTTTTGGTCGAGAGGCACATGCGTTGGAGATGATGGCATTCTTTTTAATTATTAACGCTTTTTCTGAACTACTATTTCGAAATTAGCATGGCAGATTTCAGTATCAGAAAGATTTACTGATTGTAACCTGTGCAATTTTTAAAATGACAGAAGAAAATGTATACTCACAGATGGTAACCCACATATATGTACCTAGCATTTAGGTTAGGATCTTTTTTCCATTGATTTAAAAAAATATGCATGATAGTTTTACAATTATATTCGTATATAAGAGGTGATAAAGTAGAAATAGTTATGTTCCCTTTTTATTGCACATATTTTAAAAAATAATCTTGGTAAAAAACAGTTCAATGGAAGCCTGAAAAAGTTCAAAATCCTTCTCCAAATACTTAACATTCATTCTATTTCATAGCACCACAAAATTTAAAATTATCAGAACGGGCGCATGGAATAATTCTTATTTCTCGACAGTCTCATTTGAGGTTTCGTGTAATTTGGTATTGAATCACTTAAGTATGATTCCACGGTTAATCCAGTCGGAGGAAAGCTCTCTTGGTCATGGGGGTACACGATCTTTCTCAGTCCGTCGAGTACAGGAAACCATAGTGATATACTTCAATAATTAATAAAAAATCTTTATTTTCCAATTTGAGTGAACAAGTTACCGTCTAACATTAATATCACCAACCGTGCTTGAATAATTAGGACATGTTGAACTAAACCAATTATTATGGAAAATTCTCCAGTTTTTTTATGAAATGAAAATGTTCTTTCAGGAAGAAAAACAATTATAAAACGTATGTAAATGCACATATGAGTAGAAATCTCACTTAGAGAATAAGGGATAGATGTTCTTGAAGCAAAATTTTGACTCAAACACTTAATTTCAATTACGATATTCTATTCTTAGCAACCAATATTGAACGCTCTCTCGGTTCCTGACTATATGCAATAGTGATTACAATTAACCATCAGCAGATACAAGATTCTACAAATTTTATCACCACAAGGCCCATAACGTCTCAATGTAAATAGCAATTGCTTTTTTGTACACTACATTGGGTGGAAATGTTCTTTCCTTGAAATATTTTCATTTGAGCTCAGTTTGCCAATCTATCTTTGCAATAAAATTCATTTTTTTAAATACAAATACCCCTCTAAGAATTAACCTATCATCTGGTTAACTTGCATAAATCAGGATTTAGCAATGTTTGGCATACGTTCTCTGCCTGAAAACGCTCAATAGTTCTATATTCTCACATACGCCTAAGTTAGACTTAGTTCTACACCTACCCAAGTTTCCACAGCATAAAGGAATTTATCACTTCTGTAGTGCTACGTGTGTACACTAAATAACTTTCACAGAGTAATTAATATACCTTAAGATAAAGTAAAGCAGCCTCCGGGGAAATTTCATTTGAAAATTTCCATAAAATAAGGGATTTTTATGATCCCTACGTTCTTCAGTTAGAACTTAATTAGTCCTTTCTTCCCTTTTCAGCATAAATGCTGAACAACGTTCTTGAAAACGTCTCCAAATTCAAAAATTAAATGAAAGTACTGGTCAGTCATAACTTCCATTTACTGAATAATGGAGGATATCAAGCATGGCGTACAAATAACTTATTGTAGCAGTTGACGTCTTTACCTCAAACTCTACCAAATCCTCCTGAGAGAGCAGGTATCTCATATCTGTATATTTATGATCTACTCGACAAATATCCGCAAGAGGTCTTCCAATGTCCCTGATCACTGCCATCCACCTTTCCTAGAAACCGTAATGAATTTAACCTTTTTAACACCGTTGACATTGGGGTATGCATATGCCGCTATATTCTCTGTGTGAATCTTAACATTTAATTAGTAGTAAATCCTTAATCTTGACTATTTTTTTTACTCTCTGTCGGCTCTGCGAGTAGAACAATGCAGTATATACACGCAACCTTGTTGTTACTACATATTAAAAAAGTCGCCAAGAGCGGACCTCTCCATACATTGGAGGAAAGGAAATTATTCCTACCATCAATTTTATCTTTGTAAAACCTTCCACATAGTCAAGTTATAAAGCGATACATTTCGTAGGCTACTCTTCTAAGTGCCTATTTCTCAATTATAATCGTCCATACCTTCGGCGTAGACGTCCGCGCTAGATATTTTGGCTTAAGAGCTATTTTGTATATTCTTTGTTCAATTCTAAGTTCACCAGCTACAGTCTATTATTCTTCCTTGAACCAAACTAAAACCATCCATTTCACACAAACTTCCAAATTCATTCCAGAAATATCCCCTGAAAATTTTCTCTTGCAGGAAAATACGAGTCTGTTGCGCTTTCTTTCAGAATACTCGTATCGAATGCATTTTGTTTTTTATATCGTGCCCAATTTATCTGGAACATCTTAATATCTCTTATTCCTTTATGCGCTTTTCTCCAGCTTGTAGTAACATAGCTCGTTGTTGTCCTTCCACTTTGTTCTCCTTCACGTACGTGGAGGAAGGCTGTTGTTGCCCCCTTCTCCCAGTCACTTGCAAGATATTGACTTCGAGCAGTCTTTCGCCAAGTAACGTAAACCGTGTGACGTGACTTGGCAAGATTACTGAGCATAACACCGATTCGCCACCAGTTCATTGCGTAGAATGCATAAGACTGACTTACCCTGGGATATGGTATGTTCCTATACTCGCCTTTGATTGTTCACGACTGATTACGCATTGGCTCAGTACCATGCATATTCACGTATTTTGAGGATACCCTCAGCGTGTAGAATTCGATCGACCATCGAAAACCTTGTGTACAACCTTTTGGTTGAGAGGGAGAACCTCCTCTCGCCAGGAAATACCGATAACTAAGGGAACGAAGAAAGACGACCGGCTACGCATGGAGAATTAAAATGTTGAGGACCCCTTCACCGATTTCGTTGAATCTGTCGGTTGTATTGCTTTAAATTTAATTTAAGTTCTGAAGAAGAAGCATAAAATTTGTTAGATAATTCTCTTTCCATCAGATCATTCATAATTGTGATTTATCCCTCCCTTGAAATTTCTTCAAATGAAAGTATCCGACTCCATTACTCCTTCCGTGCTTGCACACCCCTTCTCTTATTCTGCATTCTAAAATTCTGTCACCTTTTAATATTCTCCGCATTACAATTTTCTCCTCCATTAGAATTTTATTCGGTAATTTTCTCGCCTTTCATGCATGCTATATTTTTCAAGCTCCCCCCTCGCTCCTTCCATATTCGCCTCTCTTAATTTCAGTTTTACGTTCGTGTTATTTGCCTTGCGTTAAAGTTTCTGAATCATGCAGTCCTATGTTTCACGTTAGTATCTGGACTGTTCCCTTATCTTACTCTCTTCCAAGAGTCCTATCATAAGTTCCACCTTTCCTCTTCCGCCAAAGGGATGGTCGCCATACGTCCATCGAATGTTTGTGCATTTTTTCATCTCCCGAGCTCTTCTCCCTCCCTCCTTCCCCCCCACCCTATCGCCCCGTCTGCCTGCGTATTTGTAGGTGCGCGCGCGTGTGTGGGTGTGAAGAGACCGCTTCTGAAAGGCCCACTCCTATTTCCGTGCTGTCGGGTATTGACACGGCTGCCGTCGCGATTGACGCGATCTAAGTACCGGTCGCCGGTAAGGGCGCTGACGGGCCTTCACCGATCCGGGGGCAAACATCGCCCCTCGCCGCCGCCGCCGGCAGTCCACCCCGCCAAACCTCCCCCCCCCTCGACTGGTCCTCCCCTTCCCGCCCGAAGGGGGAGGAATAAAGCGATGCGGCCCCATTGCCGAACAAACACCAGCCAGCACGCAACAATCGGAGGCAACAATGGCAGAGACGTTCCACTCGCTGATTCGTCCCAGTTCTCCCCTGCCCTGGACGACGGGCGACCCGTGCCCCTCCCTCTTCCTCCCCCACCCCTCTTCGCCCCGGTCATGTTTATTCATCGCCTTACCCCCTTTCTTTTCTTGGCTGGGCACACACTCGACTCAAGAACTTTGAGGCAAAAGGAAGGTCACAGTGCACGTGCGATTGCAATACGTATGAGGCAATATGGACGAGTTTATGAAAACTGCTTGGTATGAAACCCTAATATGCTCAGCATAGGGGGAAGGCTCCATGCATTTTATTCTCTTAGACACTACGGAAGAGTTATCTGAATGTTTCATGATTAAAAGTCAAAGTTTTCCTTTGTTAAATTTTATATTTTACTCAGCCAATCTAATTAGGAATTTTAGAAGTGATTTTTCTTTTAAATACGAAAGTGTTAACATTTAACTTTGAGGAGGTAACATCGCAAAATATACGTTATTTGATGGGTTTCACTAATTTTAATGCAAAGTAAGATTATACGCAAATGGTTTTAGACTTGTACTTAGAGCGCTTGTGCAAGAACGAGGATTAGTACGACAATTGACCGACAAAAAGACCGCTAAATTATAAAAAATATGTACGTGAGACCGAAAAAATGATATTATTGCTACGACAATAAAAAACCATTGCACTTGGTTCCTAGCCATTTTTATAGTGCATCTTCGTCAATTTATAATGAATGGAACATAAATGACTTGAAAAAGGTTTTTACAAATATCAGCGTCAGTTTTCGCTTGAGCAAGGCGTTTTGCATAATAAATAGGATAGAATTAAAAAATGCGCTGCATGAGATGGGACTGGATTGGAATGATAGGTGACTTATCCAGTTCATGTGTCCGACGGCAATGGTGAGGAGAGGGGAAAGAGAATCGGGATGGTCAGTGCTAGGCAGGGAATGCAGGCACGATTTCCCACCATCACTCTTGATCCACAGCATTCACGCGGAGGAAATGGTATGAGAGACATGCAATGGGTCTTGAGGAAAGACTGAAAGCAGGCGAGAAACTAATCAAATCAATTATATTTGCGGATGATCCAGCATTAGTCAGCCGAGAGTTGCAATCTTCACTGATAATAAGATTATAGAATGAGTTAATAGTTATGGTTTGAGAATCAAACGTCATGAAACGAAATAAATGAGTTTATTCGGGAATTGGAAGGCTAAGATAGGCATTGATGTTGGAAGGGGTAAAACTAGAGAGATCTAGAAGAGATTACCTGATCAGGAAGAATTTGAGAAGAACGTTGGAAAAGTAATTATGGCCTAGACATAAATTGCGTTCGGTAAAGGAAGCTTTTAATAAGAGGACGGAGCTAGTGAGGTGATATTAGAAAGAATATGTAAAAAGGGAAGAGAGGAGATCGACGGAAGGAAAAAGAACAAGTAACAACTTTTAAGAAGGGAAGATAAAGAGAGAAATTTGCTTGGTGGAATTCAATGGAAGCAGTGAAAACCGATGGAGATCGAACATTGATTGGTGTTGAAGGAATCTTCATTCCGTGGATGAAGGAAGGCAGGAAGTGTTTTAATTCGAAGGACTTAATGTAACGCAGGTTTTGGCATGCTTATTTGGTGTTGAGTTCGGCAGGGTTTAGATTTCAGCAGATTGGCTGGCGAAGTTCCTGGGTAACGGTAATAAAAAACCTACATTTACCGAAAGTCTTCTCATAAACTAAAGGTACTAGAGTGTTGGACTAACCGACTATTTTATTAAACTCGGCTTGGTGTACAGATTCACTTATTTTTTATTAGCACCACATGGTCGAAAGTCCGGAGGAGAGTGAATGTAGAGACTGGTACACGGTTGCTTCGGAATGTTTTAATATTCGGTTTGATTAATACTTGCTTGCATGACAAATGAGTTTAAACGGAAGGTTCGAATTTATTTTATGGCGGCGTAGAAGAGATTCGAAATGTGAGAATATTCATGCGACCATGGATTACCTTAAAGGCGGCTTCCCATCCACGATGCCTTACATATCTATGTGCCTGACCATCTGCCGATACATCGCCCGGACCATACGCACACAAATTAACATTTTCCCGATATAAAATCTGTTAATGCGTAAAAAATGAATATAATTAACAATACGCTAATTGCATGCATTCTATCTTCACCGCACATTTTATTTTGCCATTTCCACGGTAGTCTCATGGACTCCCCACGAGACTTGGCTTGGACACCTTTTGCATGTGACCTTTATCAGCGGAGTAAAATTATGACGCCATTTAGACGTAAGATTACATCACTTTGAGGTTGAACAAAGGAGCATTAATATCTCATTTTGTGTCTGAAAAACAGCTATCTGACAAGTTTCCAAAGAGTACGTTAGAAGAAGACATCGAAGATACACATTGAAATAAAAAAAGGAGATAATTTTTTTCATTGACTTGCGCAGGGATTATCGTGGAATATAATTCGTCAGGAAACATAATCAGAGCTGCGCTATTAAAATCGTGCAGTTAAATCCACCCCAGAGTCGAAAAATTTACTTCCCAATATTCACCATGTTGGTTTTTCCTGCTTAGAAAGCAGAAACGACGTCATCCTATTTCATTGGGGCTTCCATGAAATATTAAATAGTGTGTTTTGGTGATTTCAACGAAGGGATTTGAAAGCTTCAATGTGAAATTTCAAATCCCAAAAGATTGGGTCAAAATGGCGACAGGAGTCAATATGCATAACGGGGAAGTTTGCCAAGATCCGACAAAAAGAATCCATTTGCTCTGGACACCGTGTGTGTGCTTATATTTGAGGGAGAGCATCTCTCGAGACAAAATCCCGAAACTTCGAGGCGGAGAGTTTTTCGTTTGAGTTCGTGTTCGGCCGAATACCATTAGGGGAATTCTTTTTGGGCGCCATTAGGGGAATCAGGTGTTTACAAGGTCATTTTACACTGCATAAAAGCACGTTCTCATGGAGTCCATTAAAAGACTTAAATTTTTAACTCGAATCCAAGGACAAGGCCCGCGACATGCACTCTCCAAAACATCACCGCACTTCCTCTGACTGCTGGAATATTCCAAGGGGGGCATCTGGAAACCTTAGCCTGTGACACCTTTTAGACTTACTTGTGTGGGAAATAATGTCTTCTCGATGCTACGTCGCGTCAGGAAGAAACACCTAAGAACTCTTGGGGCCGTGCCTCTTCTCAAGTTACCTAAATTCACGCCTTACTACGAGACCGTACCACTGTGGAATGGACCGAAAAGGTTTTTAATAGTAGTTAGTAAAAATGGTATATAAATATTCTAAATTCGCATTTTTAAAGATGAGTGGATAAAATAAACGTCTTATGAATATATATACAGGCGGGTCGCGGTGATCTAGCGGGTAGAGAGTTGGACTACTGACCGGAGGGTCCCGGGTTCGATCCTGCACCTGCAGCTCCACCCAAGCTTGTTGATTTTTCGGGTACCAGATCTTCCTGGGAAACCATAACCGGCACAGGGAAAGGAACTGGCCCCCCTAACCTGATGTGTGAATATTCACACGCCGTTGGGCTTGGTACACGGGTGAGCTCTACCATTACCTACTAAACCGACCTTCGGGTTGATTACTGTGTTTATGGTTTTTTTTATAGGTACAGGTATAGGTACAGGTATATTATATATATACCTGTAAGAAAGAAAAGAGAAAGATATATATATATATATATATATATTATATATATATATATATATATATATATCTCACATTCAAATACGAAGTCCCGCCATACGGCGCACAAATATTCATTCAAACAAAGAAATAGGTATAAGGAAAGGGGATAGGAAAACACATAAAAGGCGAACACAGGACATGTGGGGAAGGCGGTTTTTGAGCAGATCACGAAAGTAAAAATGTTTCCTTAACCGGGATTTGAACACCGGATCTTCCACTTGCCGGGCGGACGTGCTACCGTTAGGAACAGAACTTCTGTTCCTAATTCCTCTTGAGAAAGGTGGTTGCACCACCGAAAATTCGAGAATTAGTGAGTCCCTCTTTAATATGTTTTAGTTTCTGTGTTTGCTATGACTATATAGTGAATTTTATTGTGCACGTTCGTGGCTTTTCCAAGAAAGTGAATATATATATATATATATATATATATATATATATATATATATATATATATATATATATATATATATATATATATCGATGATGCGGAAGTACTCACGAGAGCAAGATAACTTTTGGACGGCACAATAGAACACAGAATAAAACAGATAACACGTAAAAGGACACTCACACTGTAGATGATTTAAGCTTTCGGCCTACTCCGAGGCCTTCTGACCCTGAAGAAGGCCTCGGAGTAGGCCGAAAGCTCAAATCATCTACAGTGTGAGTGTCCTTTTACGTGTTATCTGTTTTATTCTGTGTTCTATTGTACCGTCCAAAAGTTATATATATATATATATAATATATATTATAGTTATATAGATAGATAGATAGATATAAGAAAAAGAGATAGAAACACTCACAAATGACGATCACAGGAATGTGGGGAAGCTGGAAACGAGCAGATAACAAGCGTATGAAAGTGTTCTTGACCGGGACATACACTCACATATATATGTATACATAATATGGACGGCAAAATAGAACATAAAAATAATATAGATAACACGTAACAGAACACACACATTTCAGAAAGTTTAAGCTTTCGGCCTTCTCTGAGGCCTTCTCCAGGTCAGACTGGACGGTTTCGGGTGGCACTGAATGCGTGCTTTTGAAATTTTTACCGGCTTTTATCTCCAATTGAGTGTAAGAAAAAAATCTTAATTATTTATTTAACATGTCGCCATTTTCAAGTTCAGTGGATTATACATTTGTTACAGTTTTTGCATTGTGGTTTCTTAGAGTCAATCATATCATCACGATAATTTACATTAATTTAATTGCGTTTTCGTGTTTCTCATCGATCAAGCGTTATATTTTTATATCTTTGATTTTATGCGTTAATTAAAATATGACTATTAGCGTGCATGATTTGTTTATCACATGTGAAAATTTAGTTCCGAAAAATTATGCGTGAATATCAAATTAGTGCAACTATGGATGTAAAATACAAAATGAAAGCTTATTATCATCTTTTCAAGTGCTAAACATATCGTTCGGTTGGGAATATTTGCTGATTTGGGACCAAACGGGAATGTGAACGTTTTAATATTTCCTTTCATCCATCTCTTCGTCTATTTCTTCCTCTTGTCTATTTCAATGTGATGTATCTTTAGCCCCATAACCAGCACTCGCCTCTCTCTCGCGTGACGTGTCACCTCATTGGAGTCGGACTGCCCTAATGAAAAGACAAAAGACGAGGAGGCCGCGAGAATGGGAGAACGGTGACGTGAAACCGAGGATAAAGAATCTATAGAGTGGACGCAGGCACAAACACTGAAGGGCACAAACAATTTCATCTCACATGTCACTTGCGACGTTCCTCCTGCGTGACAAGGGAATGGATTAAGTCCCCGCGAGTGATAAGCACTGAGGACAACGGCAAGAAAAAAAACAAGTATATACCTTCTGGTAATGCGTGCAAGCAACATTCAGTCTTCAAAGTAATTAAAAAAATCCATTAAAATATTCTTGCCTTGCAGTGCTCAACATTTTTCCGGCTAGGTTCCCGGAAATATGCGTGCCATTTCCTCATGATATCTGTCTTACTTTGGTGATAATTTAGGGAATTGTCTAATATATCTCTTCTATTTTCCTAAATAGTCAGCGCATCGGAAGACCGAAAGAAACATTAAATGGCCGAATGCGAAAACATCAGAAACTTGGGTAAGCTGGCGAATCCCAGATGGGCCAGGGTGAGTCTCACTGGAGGCGGGAGTTACGCGGTGTTGGCAATAAAAGAAAGAACAACTTGCCATGGAAACTTTCATGGGAAAATTAGAATCTTCATTTATTAATCAAACAGGTGTGCATTAGGGATTATGAGAGAATAATTACGAGGGACATCAGGGCGAGAATAGTATATTTTGCTCTTGCCAGACTGTGGACACGAGCGTGGGATCTTTTTCATCTCCCGATAGTTTAATTTTTTACTTGAAAAATACTATTGATTTAAAAATCAATAAATTTAAACAAAAAATACCTGCCAGGTATTTTTTTACATTGATTCACGACCGTAGCTACGTTCCTTGTATATTTAAATCAATAAATTTAACAAACAATATATTAACTTGACAAAATTTACGAACCGCCATTTGGATTAATAGATCTTAAATACAAATGGAGAGAAAAAACAATGGCATGATTGCACCCTGACGACTGCCAATGTAAGGCAGACGTAAATGTTCTATAAATTTCCAAGCATTGTATTTTTCAATATGGTGTTGACTTTTTAATGCTCACTGGAAACATTGTCACTAATTTACTCTTCAATTCGATCCACAAAATTATTGTGGTTGCAGCACAACGCAAGCTTAAATCCATTTCTATCCTATTGACTGTGTTTATCAAATCACGTATTTAGTATGAAATTCATGATTCTCTTATTAATTTCCGGAGGAATTCATCATCCAATGCCGTTGGGTGTTCAAAAGATATCGTTTGGTTGCAATTAATTTCGTGCGAATAATAATTGTTAAATCCCCCAGGAACCCTTTCCACGCTGCAGAATGGAAAGGAAAAAAATACATCGCGAGCATCCAAATAGCTGCGCCACGATGGAATGTTTGCCTTGACGAGGGGGCGCACTGCCGCATGCTTCCGCCACCGGCGGCGCTGCCTTCGTGAACACGTGAACTGCGGGGGGGGGGGGAAGAAAAAAAGAGCAGCAGAAAGGGGGCGGTGGGAATGGGTGGGTGGGTGGGCGTGGGCGGGGAGGAGGGGTGGATGATCGCATCTGCGTCGCATTCCGAATTCCCCGGTTGCGTTGCCGTCTCTGTTGTTGCGCCGTCCCCCGATTCTGCTGCCATCAGGTGGTAGACGAGACTACCATGTCCGACTCCTTCAGAATAAATAAAGGGGGCAAGTGCTGATGGGAGCTTTTGGGTGTGCGTGGCGCCTTCGGATTGCAATCGAAGCGCTTCCCATCTGTATTTGTCGCATACGGTTTCCAGACAATTTTATGCCGAATGAAAAGAAAGCCGTGCCTCATTCGGGAGCTGACGTCCTGAACTCGATGGGTCGCGAATCGCATATTCAGTTTTTTCTTGTCCGGTATTCATTTCCGTCTGTCGCATTTCCGAGGGGTCACGGGCGAGGTCATTTGGATGGACATCAATGATGAAACAGCTGGCGCCTCCGTCGCCCAGGTTCCATATCGAGGGTTTCTTGACGGAAGAGGCGCCCTCGTGAATACCTCGATTTCCTTTGCTTGCACACAGCCCTACCTAAGGTTTCATGAAACCTTTGATCTGTTATTCCACTTTCTTATCCGGGGAAGTAACTCAATTGGCTGGTATCTCCGCCGTTTCGCTGCATTTCCTTTATCCAAATCTATTGTTTAACCGTGAAATTTTATCAATCAAAGGTAACTACAACATGACCGTTTTCAACCTTCCGTATTCCTTGAACTCATGGTTATACTCATGCTCATTCCTAGAAAAATCAATTGCAAGTGCTTCATTTTTGTTACGGTTTGCTCTCGGTGTTCTTGTTCTTAAGAGAAGTGAAGGGTGAAATCATGATGATCCTTTATATATATATATATATATATATATATATATATATATATATATATATATATATATATATATATATCGATGATGCGGAAGTACTCACGAGAGCAATATAACTTTTGGACGGCACAATAGAACACAGAATAAAACAGATAACACGTAAAAGGACACTCACACTGTAGAAAAGGAAACCCTTTTCTTAGGTTATTTTCCCAGGGGTTCACGGCGGCAAGAAATTAAACTACGACATTAAATGCAATTCATATTGTTTTCTCGCCAAATTGAATTAATGCATTGCAGTAAATAATTATATATACATATGGATACATACGTAAACACACCCCCTCCCATAATTAATATATTTAATATGTTTCCCTCCCATGAATTAAGGTTGACGTCGTGGAGGGGCTTGTGCGTTCCGATGTGCTGGCGGGAGCAATGATAATTGCGCCTGGCAGAGTCACCCAGATAGGTCAAAGATGGGCCACATGAAAGGTAGTCCACTCAGCATCTATTCCTCAGTGAGGCGGCTACGAAGGAGTTTCAGCACAGTGAGGTGGCCATTGAGTTATGGTGTCACGTTAAGAATGCTAATGAGGAAGGCAACGGGGAACCTCCTCAATTATTATTTCCAAGATTAATTTGATGAACAGTATAGAGAATATGAGTTGGCAACTAAAGGGCTCGGCCCAATCAGCCGTGTTTTGTGCCCGGCAGCGGAATAGGGAAGGCTTCCGCGGTCGTCACTTCACGAAAGCCTTGCAAAGCAAAACCGGCGGCAGCAGCCCAGATGAATAAGAAGACCGAGTTTGTTAGAATAGGAATTTGGAATGTTAAGAAAATGTTGAGGATATGAAAATTATAGAATGTAAAGTGAGTGATGGGAAGAGGAATTATAAATATTTTAGGTCTGTGCGAAGTGAGATGAAAGGATAGCTGGGATTACTGGAGTGATAGTTATAGAGGGATATATACAGCGGAGGGGACGAGAGCCAATGAGGGGGTTGCCATAACATTGAATAAAAAAGGTAGGAAGAAGTGTTTTCAGCAGAAGGGAAACAACAGAGATAATATTACTAGTAGCGGTAAAAGCAAAACAGGCGAACTTGGTCATTGCTCGGGTATACATGCACCAAACAAGCAAAAGGAGGAAGAAGTCGATGGGATATACGATCAGTTAGAGAACATCGTGTATGCTTCCTTAGGAAAACATTTGATAGTGATGGGGGATTGGAATGCGACGGTAGGCGAGGAAAAGGATGGTGATGAGGTGGAGGACCACGGTTTAAATACGAAGAATGACCGCGGGGAGAAAGTAATTTAGTTCTGCAGGAAACAAGGGTTAAGTATAACCAAAACTTTGTTTGAACTCCACAAACAGTGTAGGTATGCGTGGAAAAAATCAGGTGACTCAGGAAGATATCAGTTTGATATTATCATAGATTGGCCCGGATTGAGGACCTGCGTGATCAATTCGCACAATTTGCCTGGAGCGGATGCAAAATCCGATCACAATTTTGTACTGATGAGGTGTAGCGTCCGATTCAAGTATATTTATCAGCATTGGGGTGTGAAAGACTGTGAAATAGGGGAGAATGTAAGTCAATTGAGGAAAGGGCAGGAATAGGATCGGAATATTGGACGGAATGAAGGGACGTAGCAAGTATACAGATGAAGAGGGATTTGTTGTAGAGTGGGATGTTTGGGTTTGTTATTTTGGGAGAAACAAAAGATTTATTTGGTAGCTGTGTCCATCCAAAACTAACCTTATACGGGAAATTACCAAATAATAATACATGTATATACATATATGTGTGTATGTATAAATATACGTATACATTACTCCTTAAGTTTTATCATGTATATTAAGATTTATTACACAAAATTTTGCTCGTACACGCACATATACAGGCATGTAGAAATACACATGTGATAAGGGCCTCCGTGACTATTGCCGTCACGAATTTGCCGCCTCAAGTACTGCGACAGCTCTCCCATTCCGTGATTCGGATGTTGACATACATTTGGCCCAAAACTCGAAATTTTCGAGACGGCGATGACGGTGGTATTTATGCAGGACCGCGCGGGTCGAGTGTGTGCCCTCACGGCCCAGGGAAGGAGATGGGGGGGGGCGCATCCCTTGAATATTTCCACCGAGTCTCGAGGCCGACTGCAGAATTCCCGGGGGCGTGGTTTTAAGGAATTACATTGCGCAACTTGGACAGGAGAAGGCATGTTTCTCCAGAAATTCCGTTTAATGCACAGACTTTAATTTCAGTTTCAAGGAAAAAATGCGGAGGTATCTGTTTAATAGAGCAAGCACGAAGTTCAGCCTGTCAAGGTCAGGCGGAAAGGACAAAATAAAACAAATTTAATCGAATAGTTTAGGGATCGAGTACTTTGTGGAATTCTCCCGTAGCGTTGGGTCATTCTTGAATGAGGAACGAATTGAATAAGTTGAATTCATTCCATCGGAACGGTAATCTCATCGCTCCAAAATTTGAAAGAAATGTGAGCAAGTGAATTTTTACTTTGTGTTGGGTCACTTGTTTTTTTCTCGGTAAAGTTTTCCAGTTCTCACACGAAATACGATTATAAACTGTAGATCATATCTGAGGAGCACTTCATAAAATTGTAAAGTTCATGTAGTTTACGTGAAAAAATTATTCTGAACACCTTTCTAACCTTTAAATTAGTAAATCGATGAATCTAGACCTAATGGAATTTCTGACTTTAAACCCGTTACCGTGTTATCATGCGCCGTTGGTAGCATTGGATTGAACCATTATGTCAACCGTACCTACAAATATTACTTGCGTGTTGCGACTGATGCCATGATGCACTACTGAATGCTTAATGATCGTTTATATTCCAAAAGAAATTTTGAAGAACCACGTACGATAATATAAAACTTTCCTTGCAAATGAAAAACAACTATTAAGTATCAATTTGATTTTTTGACCGATACAGCGTAAGAATATAAATGTAACCTTCATTATAAAACAATTAAGTGCGCAATTTTTCGCTGTAACTGTAATTATCCCTGGTGGAATAATTATTTAAAACTGAATTTACTTCGTCCTGACTCCATGGATTATCAGGAGTCTTCCCTAGTTTGATCATTCCATTCTTGAGATTTGCAACACATTCACAGTTGAAATTGTTGCAATGAAATGCATGTTAGCAGATAAATCCGTTAAAAATTACTTTTGCGGCATCTCCCGCAGTTTCTTGAAATAAAAAAAATCATTCTTGAGAGTTTCCATGCGAAAGATTTTTGTATTGAATCTTAACCTGTCTCCTTTATTGTTTGCATCTAAATCTCATACAAGTGGCCACACATTTTGAGGCTGGGGTGTCATGCCACCGGACGCTGGGGGAACTTTGAGATTATTTGCTGGTTAAATTTACACATACGGTAGTGAACGTTGTTTTTTCAATTAATCTAAATAGTTTGTTTGAACATAGTTTTTTTTACTACTTTTATCAGTATTTTTTATGAATAGAAGGATACTTTGTACTGGTTTCTATGTTGGTGTATTAAGTAAACGTATTAAATTACTTCAAACATTCTTATGGCAAGTTAGAATTATTCCCGAGAGAAAATTGAAATATTAAGAATTGAATTTATTCAATATATTATACTGTGCATATTCTCACTTATTTCTTTGATCGGATGCCATATTAGTCTACTAGCTATCACCTAATTGTTTTGTGGAATTTAAAATTAGTTGGTAAAAAAATGTTGCGCCCAGTGGTCGGATTTACATGGTATTTAATCTCATTCAGAAGTCCATTCGGTCTGTTGATTCCCGTATTTTCCACCTTGCTACTCTTTGTTATACGGAGACGTAGGGAGAGTTTGAAATCTCTTCACGATCCCTCCGTAAAGAATGGAAATATACGATTCGTTAGGAAAGGCGTGTCAGGGGCAAGGACAAGGAAAACATTCCCGTTCACGCCACGAGTACACCCTTGTCCAACCATCGTCCCTCGGCTACTGCCCACGCGGGAGGACAACCACGCAGCGCCTGCCCCCTTTCACTGCCCCCTCGTTTGATGCAGCTGCTGTTTTGTCGAGAACAGTCGAAGGGTGGGAAGACAGTGGCAATCGTGCAAATGTAACGCTATACGTTTTCCAACTATGTCCACTCATTTTGTCCCTAAAACACCACCTTGTAAACAGCAGCTAACGTGAGCTGTGAACTAGGTAAAAAAAGAGACCATTGCGATGACTTGCGTTATCTTTAAAGTGGTTAACTAAAATCACAGACTCAACTAATCAAGTCGGTTCAATAATTAGTGAAATGCCTTCTCTAGACTGGCTCAAAATGTACACAATCTCATTGTAAATGTCGCATTTAACGTAAACATTTACGATAAATGTAGCATGAAACAATTTTAAGAATAAGAGGAGGAAAAAAGCAAATGCAAACCAAGGTCTGTTGCTCAAAAAAATTTATTTAAAAAATCTGGGACAGAATGCGGAGAGACGGACGAATGGACGAGTGAGACGGGATACATCCACCTGAGGAGGGATCATGATCACAAGCGACAGCAGAAGCAACAGGGAAAATGTAAGCAGAATAGCGCAGGCGAAGAAGAATTTCCGTCAAGGGATTCGTCTAAAGATACTGAATTGCTCAATGCTGAAAATTAAGCCCAAAGCGAGGCATGACCATAATAAGAGTAACAGAAGAGGCAACGGAGGCAGTGTGATGTCATACTAAAATGATGGGAAGATAAAACACCAAGTGACTCATAAAAAATTCCCTCTCGAAATGGTGGAAAAGAAAAAAGATTAGGTACCCTCATTACAAGAATGGAGAAAAGTGATTGGACGTTCCTGATACATATTACTGAGCATCATAACTGATGAATTGCGAAAAAATCTAAGAAGGAATTTTCAGAATATTTGACGACTGGGAGTAGATGGTAGGTGAGCTGGGAACGACTCGTAAATTATTTTTTTAATTTCCAGGTAACAAGAGAGTTTTGAATGGCTACTAAAAAACGATTCTCGGATTTATAGCCAATACCAATCCAGTGCGAATGCATTGCAGTCTGCACTGCGGTTGTTAATTTTTTCGATGCAATAATAAGTGATGTGATTCCTTAATCGAGCCTGTCGTAATTTCGCTTATTTCTTATTAGACCATTAGTAATATTTTTGGCTTCAAAACTTGTATCTTAGTGTATTTGAACCTGTATGAGTGTTTTTTCCTTAATATTCCATGACGCAAATGTTAATGATGGAGGATTTGAGGATTGCTATGCGCATAGAAAGAGACGGGAGTTAAGAAGGAGAAAACGTTTCAGGAAAAATAAATGACTCTGAGGAGAAAATTATTATAATTAATAGAGATTTACTGTAAAATTGGTTAAAATGTAACTAACTTTTGGTTAAAAATTCACAATAGAAGATGTATTTGCGGAAATTTTGGATGATTCAGAGAGATGTAAATTGAACTATAATATATCGGATAGAAACAAATATATCGGAAGTAAATATATATATATATATATATATATATATATGTAGATCCAAAAAGGAAACGTTCTTATCAACATTTATTGTTCATGAATTTTAAAGTGAAATTCCAGAGGTTTTTACGATTGAAAAGGAAATATGGATGAGAAAATGAATCATAGGTGATTAACTGAGAAAAAATGTATAAAATACCAGAAGACTGTCAAAATATTTCTGAATGGGGCAGTGAGAAGACGGCAGGGAAAAAGTGGGGGCAACACAAAAAAGAAGGCTGGCCAAACGTACAAACAAAACAATAATAACCTTAGGTGGAAAAAAGTTGAGGGGGCCTAGGATTACAGGAGCATGAGGAAGTCAATTAGGAAATGAGATAATGTAGATAAATAATTTGGCCGTGGAAAGAGCAAATAAATACATAGTAAATTAAGTTTAGGTTTTAATAAGGGGAAGGAAAATAGTTAAAAGAAGTGCGAAAATATTTAGTGTAGAAAAGAATTGGTGAAATGGATTCGCTGCATGACCAAAAACCAACTATCAGGGAGTGAGAAGGAAAGTCAATGCAGTCAATCAGAGATGGATCAGGAAAATTACTAATAAACTCATAAAAATAATTTTCAAGAAACGTTGAAAGAATATAAAGAGGAGTTATGTGGTAAATTTATAACAACAGCAAGTTTGGACAAAGAAAGGGATTGCGATGACGATGACTTATGTCCATGAGTACTAAGCTGAAAGATATTGTAAGATAAACGTATAAATGCTGACACTGCGAAAAAGAGAAATGGCAGACTTCACTATTGTGTATATGGCTGAGTCAAAAAAAAAAAAATAAAATGTGGCCCGCTTTAAATATTAGAAAACGTCAGCACGAAAAATTGTAAATTTTAAAAATAATTCTTGTCATATTATCGAGAATATGTGCTGAAGAAATTAAAGCTGTGAAGGTCAGCTCAAACCTACGTTACCTTCACTATTTAAAAACTCTTTTACCAAGGAAAGTTTATGTTTTTTTAGAAATTGCCTCATAAAATGAAGTGTGTGGAGTGTATTGCTGAATTTTCTTAAGATCCCTAATTTAAGGACGAGGGACTGAGCAAGTTACGAGTAGGAATGCTGTGAGAATGAAAGCGAATGAGAAAATGAAATATACGGATCCACAGGAAGGATTGAGATTCAGGGCAGTTCTATGGGCAGTGAAACAGAAGAGAAATCCTTGAAGTTGTGAGAAGACGGAAAGGGAACTGAGATATAAATGAATTCTTTGCCTTCGAAATTTGGGAGAAGGGAAGTGTAATGGGAGCGGAAAGGAAAGGTAAGAATCCCGGATGTTGGTTAAGGAACGTAAAGGCAGGCGAGAATCGAAGGATACTGAGAGTACGAGGGGATATTAAACGGTGAGGGTTGGGCGGGAGGTCCTTCAGAGTTGAAAGACCCGGCCTGAGGCGGAAACACTAGCAATAAAAATGTCATATTATGTAATGGCTTACATATGCTCATCGTAAATACTCATGGACCTTCACTCCGAGTTCAAATATTTCAGGTCTAGACAGAGTACTGGAAGGTTAATGGTTTCTTTTCGGTTTCAGTGATTTCCAATGATCTACAGGACAATAATCGATAGAACGAAGTGCACCCTTGTATGAATTAAAAATGTTGAGTGGCAGGAAATTTCCATAAAGTTCATTTGACCAGTTTGAGATTTACAGAAGTATCGAAATTTCAATTTGAATGGAAAGATTATGTAATTTGTTAAAGTAAATTGCAGATTTGTAAATTATGCATCAATCGATCTATTGACGACACCGCGGACTAATATATCACATAACCATCCGACGGGTTGCCGCACCACTGAACCAAGACATTATAACTGTGAGCCTAAAAGGGACTCGGTAAAAATTCATCCAAAGTGCTCCTCCACCTCCCCCGCACCAGAATCCTGGTAGGACTACGCACCATGCATTAATGTTGTTGGTCCTAGTGGTGATGGACGCGGTGCCAAATCCGTGCTGTGGTTCCGTCGGGTCTTGCGGAAATGTGTCTCGGCTTGGATTATTTTGCCCTCTCTCTCCCATCCTCTCCCCCTCCCTTCCTCTCCCCCTCCCCCCTCTTCCACGTCCATCCCAGTCCTCCCCCACCCTTGCATTCCGCCCTGGGAAATCAATAATTAACCCCGTCGCCGTGACCACTCTTGGTGCGTCTGACCCCGCGCCGCCGAAGCGCCGCCCGTTTGCTCGGGGGTGCCGCGCGGGGTTTCCGGATTTCGGGAAGAGGTCTGGCCGCGCCTAAGGGCGAGCATCCCATGTGGGGAGCATTCCGGAGAGGGCGAGGGATCACCTGCTCACACGCTTAAGTCCACGCAGGGTGGAACTTAGATAAGTTCTAAGGATAATGCCTACGACGGAGCCCCCTTTTGACTGTTCACTTAGGTTCAACATGACCCATGCTATTTTATGCTATAGTTATTATGTTTATATGACGGCGATCCTAACGTTATCTTTCTCTATGCCAGGCTCTTATGAGAGATATCGTTATCGCAGTTGTCGGCGATAATTATCGATGATAGACATGCATTTGACTCGAGGAGTGCAGTTAGATTTCAATGAGCCAAGCGTGTTTTCCACAACGCAGGCAGTAGTATTACTTATCAAAACATAGTTTGATGCGTGGGAAGGGAATAATGCATGAAATCCTTGTGTAATGAAAAAATCATCGAAGTACACTTTTGAAGTTAGCTTGTGGATTGTTTTACCAATTTTGTGGCATATATTTTGAATCATTGGTATAAACTAGAAAAACAACACATTTGATATGTAGGATGTGTGCATCATATGGAATATGGGGCCAAATGGACTCGGATGTAAGGTATATGAATATTTTCCGCACTGCAAAGTACTTGGGTATGAAAGAGAGAACCAATTTCCGTGATGGCTATTGCTTTGCAGATGACATTAACATTTAAAATTAAATTGTAATTAATCACATGATCATTAATGAGTTAAAACGATGGATAATGAGAAAAGAGCGCAGATCAAAGTTTTTTGACTTCACTTTTTGATTGACTTTTCAAAAATATCTTTGCAAATGCCTATAAAATGGTTTGGTTGAAGCCCACGAACGACAATCGTAAAAGATCCTCCGGCAACTTCATTGAACGAAATAGACATTTGAGAAGATTGTAGAAGTTTTGAAATTGATTTTTTTTCTAATAATATTTTATACAACATATATTAAAACAATTTTAAGGTGAGATGCCTATTTTTTTATTCCCTCCCCGATTCCCCGAATAAATGGAATGCAGTAGTCTCTCAGTTTTTTAGACAATATACAGGAGGCCTAGAAGGTCGTTTAGAAGTACGCTTATGCAATTTGAAATTACTCGTTGATTAGAATAACGACACGTAATTCGTAATGAAGTCGATGGAGCTCCTACGCAAATCATTTAAAGATAAATCTGTTGTGTTTTACACAACGTTTACTATATATTCTTATAAAACAAGATAAAGAGTTGTTGAACCCATAACTCAGCCCCAACCAGTTTCTCGCCGGTTTAGGCGATGTTGAACGAGAGTTGAATGATACAGCTTAGCCTCGCTTACCGACAGTGCGATAGTCCATGCTAAGCGACATTAGCCTCGTAGTCGCTTAGTCATTCTGTGCCAAACGACAACTCGGGTCTCACGATGACGACGGAAACTGCTCAGGTTATGGTTATATGATTAGCACATAGAACGGAGGGAGTCATTTGCTGGAAAGTTCTCGATGAACTAAATGCTCATGTTTCGGAATAGCTCAAAGTCTTGCAATGTATAGCGTCCTTCTTTCCTAGCATTAGACATCTTGATAAAATCTACTCATTTTGCCCTCTCATGAGGTTTGGTTTTCGAAGGAGTAACTCTTGGAAATATAGCTATGAGGGGAGAATAATATTGAGTATAAACTAACCATTGAAGTAGAAATATAGATCCTAGCTAAGAAAAGCTTCGTCACTATGTTGCAAGAAATAAGAATTGCGTACGAACGGGTCATGAATTTATAAATATTCCGAAACTTTGCGATCCCTCATGGTCAGAGTATTATTTTTAGAAAAATTTCACAACTGCGTTCACTCTGAGACGGATTAAAACATAGCCGTAGAGACCAAAAGTAGGAATGTTTTCTCACGTCCTATTGATCGAATATACAACTTTTTCAAGGAAAAACGCAATAAAAAAGTGGCTCATTGTTTTCCCTTAATTTGCAAGCCTCTGGGATTCACCTCCCCTATAGCCCCACCACATGGGGTCTATTCTTCCAGTCTTCCCCCCCTCTTTCAAGACCCCCGCGCTTCATCACTCCCTCCTTCTGACCCTCCACGCTTTCACGATAGCGTACTTTGGCCTCTCCCCCCTTCGCAGTTCAGTTAATCCAAATTAGTAATGGACTGAATTCGCTGGCGGAACTTTACGGAAGCGTTACTACAGTTTTAAACTAAGAGGAATTAATCAAAACTTTTCCGCAATTAATTATTATCCCCGTATAATTTTATTTTTCGCTTTATTTGCACCCCTGCGGGAAAATTAAAATAACAATGGAGATTTTAATGGTTAAAGTCATCTGGTTTACGTACTTCCATTTTTGGGGACAGGTTTGCTTCCGGCCAATATTCCTCTTGAATAGATTAACCCGCGCCTCACTTCAGCAAAATAAATGGTCAACGTGAATTAAACTTTTTTCGGCGTGCGCATACCACTCTATTTATGCCTGATAAATATGACTTTTTTTAAGGCAGGATAAATAAAGAATATTTTGTAGCGGCAGTATTATCTTCTTCGCCTCACATATGTAGAACAAGAGGAAAATCAATATTTTCCTCGTTCAAATTTGAATATTTAAAATGTCATAAATTCCATGCAATAGTCACCTGTACACCACACCCTCCATTGCGGTTCTGAATGCGGGAGTTTGACGTAATTATCTCGTTATCCGTCAAGTTAGGAGGAGTCACTTTCATTCGTAACGTTTCAATAGATTCATACATTAAGGACCACTTGGCGAAATTATTGGGTTTTCTTTAAAGATATGTAGATTCATTTAGCTGTAATATAATGTAAATTTCAAGGAAGGTCCGCTTTAAATGAAATATTTTAAGCAAATGACACGATTCAAGTACTTTGAAACCATTGAGAGTCTTTCCTTAAGCAAACAGATACTTTATATTCGTCAACAATTGTAAAAATAAGAATATCTCGTAAAAGTTACGGGACTAATAGTATTAAAAAAAGTTGCTGATCCATCTTTCCACGAAGATTATTCCTCATAGTCTTCCTGGAAGCCCAATATCGTCAAGTATCTTTCAGAAGAAGAAAGCTTTTAAAATGATAATGGACACTTGAATATATAGTCTTATTTTTGGAGTTTCTTTGGCTATTATTTTTAGTTTAAAAGAAGTTACAGATTCACTGGCGTTCTTACCCGTTTCTTTTAGGAAGAACCCGGAGATTTTCATCTGAAAAAAACTGATAGCGAGTCGCATAAATTATGTCTGCTCATTCACGTTGTATTCTAGAATCTTCTTATTTCGTTATCAATACAAATAACAGAAGAAAAAGAACTCATGCGTGGATAGTTTTCATTTTCTTTCTTAGGAGCTGGTGATAAATCATTTGTATTTTTAAATACCCATGGTGATTAGGCTTTTAAAACTGTAAAAGTAATGGAATATCGTATAAATAATCATAGAATAATGAGAAAATTTCATTTTTCACATAGGTATTTTTCAAATCGAACGTGAAATTGGTCAGATCTAAAAAATATATTTTTTTGAAAATTATGAACGCGCACACACTATATAAAAGTGTGTATATATATATATATATATAAAGAATATATATATGTATTCTTTACATATATATATTCTTTATATATATATATATATATATATAAAGAATATATATATATATTCTTTACATATATATATTCTTTATATATATATATATATATATATATATATATATATATATATATATATATATTTATCAAACTTGGATAGAAACAAACAATTTAAGTACAAATAAGAAGAACCCTCTCACATATTTTCTTAATAACTTCGACGGAATTTAGCTCTAATTTCTGAGGAAGAAGACAGCTAAATTCCGTCGAAATTATTAAGAAATAACGTGTGAGTGTTCTTTTTGAATTTGGCCCACTACGGACCGCAATGATCACAAGACTTCTGTTTTTTTTTACCATCATGCCTTGGGTTGAAGCTATATATGGGAAGGAGTTACTAGAACCTCTTCATGGTGTTTAACTCAAGCATTTAGCTTAGAGCTGTGTACACAATAGTGACAACGATACAAACACCCAATATATATGTGTATATATATATATATATATATGTGTGTAATATTTTATTATTATTAGGTAATCTACCGGTTAAGGTAAGTTTTTGGATGGGCACAACTATCAAATAAATATTTTGTTTCTCCAAACAAAACCCAATCCAGCAACCTAAACTACATCAGGTCCCTCTTCATCTCTGTGTACTTCTTTCCTCCCTTCATCCCGTCTAACATCCCTATCCTGTTCCTGCCCTTACCTCGCTTGCCCAACATTCTCCCCTCTATTACCCTCTTCAACATTCCACTACCGCTCAATACGCCTTTCATCCATTTTTCCTGCCTCCATAGGATTTCTCTCAACAAACCCCTCTCCTCACCCACCATCTCCAGTACTTCCTCATTTGTTTTCCTTTCGGTCCATTTCACTTTCTCCATTCTTCTCCACACCCACATTTCAAAAGCCTCCAGTCTACGTCTATCCTCCTGCTTCAGCGACCACGTTTCCGCACCGTACATAGCTACGCTCCATATCAGAGTTTTGACGAGTCTTTTCTTTACATCCCTACTCAACGTCCCCGTCATCAACTCCCTCCTCCTTGAGAAAGCCTCCTTGCCTAGCGCAATTCTTCTCCTTACGTCCCTACCACTTTGGCCGTATTGGTCCAAAACACTTCCGAGATATGTAAACTGCTCCACCTGCTCTATTCTTTCCCCGCCTATTTTAATATTTAGCTTAGCCTTTTTCTTCCTAGAAAATCGCAAAACCTTTGTTTTATTAATATTGATTCACATCTCATATCTATCGCACTGAACCTCCAATTCACTCAGAAATGCTTGCAACCCCTTGGCTGACTGAGCAACAAATGCTTGGTCATCAGCAAACCTAACCGATTTTACGAATTCCCCTCCGACTTTAATTCCCACCTCCAGTTCTTCCAATGCCTCTTTAATCATTTCCTTCACATATACGTTGAACAGCACCGGTGACAATGGGCAACCCTGCCTTACACCTCTTCCTAATACTGCCCATCCGGACTCTCCGTTCTCCACTCGCACCTGAGCAGTCTGAGACATGTACAGGTTGCGGATCAGTCTTCTGTCCCTCCAATATGTTATATATATAGATTATATATATATATATATATATATACACACATACAAGGAACCAGAAATCCACCTCTAGGTTGTGTGGCAGAGTGTGATTACAATCCAATATGCTTTTACCCCCAGCCAGCACTTTCGGGCAACATTATTTTATTCTGGTCCCTGATCATTCGTCGGAAAAATGACATTTTAAAGCTATCTATTCTACACTCAAACTCTTTAATGTTATTTACATGACATCTCCTGCCATATTACAATGGGGGTAATGAAAAATGTTCAGCATCATCACTACAGAGACGACTTTCCAATTTGCGACGAAATCGACACATCCTAGTGGTGGTTAACATGTAAATAAAAAATACAAGATGTTAATATGGCAACAGCAAGGTATTATTCCGTCAAATGGGATCCTCGACACACTGGGCTTGGTGTTGTTCCGTGCAGCGGGAATCATCATCACACGCAGTCGACGGACAATCAAGCTGGTAGCAGTGGCAAAGAAGGCTCAGGAGATGATCAATTTTGTTACGATAGCGATGTAGGGTAGGAATCTTGGACTTGGAATGTACTCAACTGGAGGAAGAAATGAGCAATGCACACGATCAATTTAAAGAATTACTCAATGAAATATCGAAGGGGGTAGCATCAGATAATAAATGGAAGGCAATGATAGGTGAGGGGATAGATGGGAGGGAGTTAAGAGAGTATGGTTTTAGAAGAATTAGGAATGATCGCTGAACAAAGAAATTGGGGGTCTACTGAAGAAAAAATGAAAATGAGTTATAACTGGTTCAAAGACCATCACAGAAGTAGACACAAGGAAAACATGCGGAGAAACGGCCAAACCAGTTAGAATGCGTCATGTAGGGATAGTTCGGAGATTTACGTTGACGGTCTCCGACCATAAATTGCCACTTCAGAGACAAGCTACGTCGACATTTTGTATACCCTCTTCTGTCGATTGTCTTTTGTCCGGTCTTCTGTTGACTGTCGTTGCCAAAAAGCATCGAATTAAATCGTCAGTCCAGAGAGACTGTGAGATAATTTATTTGCCACCATTTTCTGCACAATGATGATGTTCTCAATGGTTGTTTCCATGATAAATGTTTTTTAAGTAGTAGTTTTACTTCAATAAACTGAAAATATTAATATAATTTATTTTATATAAACATTGTACATTTCATATCCAAATTAAATACATTTAACACGCGAGTGCGAATTCGAGAATGGTGCTCAGGGAATTTGTGCCGGAGGTCTGCCCATACACCTTTGCCGTCTTTCATGGAGATGCCAAACACTGAGATGTAAAGGAGGCTCCTATCGAATGCGAATTATAATAATGGTCTAGTCTGTTGAGAGTGAATAAACTTTCTTGGCATCTATTAGTCCATGCAATTCCCTGTATTGTATTCATAAGAAATGAGGTCCAAGAGACTGTTTGCAATGAAATTGGCTTTCGTTCAATTTCTGGATGCTTTTGTGTCGTTGGTTCAACTAAAATATTTTCCATTGCAAGGCCACCTTTTCATTTTTATGATATAATATTAAGAGGAATTTTTTGAAGAAGTATGTTTTCAACTCAATTTACTCGTCGAGGCGAAATCTTTCCAAAGTTTTCTTTTTATTCAAAGAATTATTGTGAATATTACGAATTGTTTAAAAAAAGCCATGCTTCAAGGAAATGCACAATGGGAGCAAAACCGTGACTTGAATCAGAGAAATGAGAATTTATTTAATTGATATCTAGACGGCAAAGGGAAAGGTCAATTGTATATACGAGCGTTCTAAGCGTATACACGTATACGAAGTATGAGAGAAATGATTCTCTTTTTGAACTATATATTGCCGTTTCATGAAAACATCAACAATATTCTGGCCGTTTATTTTCGTAATATACTTCGCCAAAATAAAATAATAAAAACAATATAATAGTACGAAAAAAAGAATGACAAAATGCGATAAATGAAAAATAACTTAACAATATAGCCTTGATAGTAATGCTGGAACGGAAGTTGTTTGGAAAATGATTATCTTTGTAAATATTTAATGTAAACACACCGAATCTAATTATCAGGTGAGCTGATTCCTCTCCGGATTCACACCCGTTTTATTCACACTAATCCTTCCTGGCAAAGTACTTAGTATCGTGATGGTGTGCCAACCATGGACCAAATGAGATCAAAAGTTACTATTGTGTGAGAAAAACTTGGAAATATTTTTCAACCGTCCCTACTTGAATATGTAAATAAACAGATGGTTTAAATTACTACCAGATGCGGATAACAATGTAAAATTTGAAAAGGAAGCTTAAAAACGGAGAAAAATGGAAGGTTACCGAGCCTTCGCAAATATCACGTTGTCAGGAACCTCCGGCGCCCCCCTTTCGCCCCCTTAGACTAGAACACCGCTCCACGGGGGGCGGTGGCGCCCACTTTCGGCACCACTGCTGTAACAACTTGAGCTTACGAGGAAACATAATTAACACTGAAATCTACGGGGGGTTGATACAACCAAGTGCTCCAATTTTTTGGCCAGGATATGACGTTAGGGAGCTGTTTCACCCACCAAAGGAGAAATAGACGACACAAGAGGAAAGAACAGTAGGAAAGCAATCATAAAACGTTTGTTTTTTATATGTGTTCCTATTCTTTTCCTTCATATATATTTCTATGTGAATGAAAAATTTGTTGGCCAGGAGGCGGGTTTTCGTGTTTGCGTGTGTATTTGGCTAATTCGACTCGTCTCTTTCTTCTAGCTATGCGTGCCGCGAAACTCACTCTTCCTATCTATCCTTTATTATATTGTATGATTGCTAACCTACTGTCCTTCCTCTTGTGTGTCGTGTATTTCTCCTTTGGTGGGTGAACGTAACGCTCCGTAACGCCATCTCCTGGTCAAAGAATCGGGGCACTTGGTTGCATAAATCCCCCGCAGATTTCAGTGTAAATTACATTTCCTCGATAGCTCAAGTGGTTAGAAGTTAGAAGAAGGCTAGAGTGGTTGGCCCGGAAGTTGAAAGATCCGGTGTTCAAGTCCCGGTTAAGAAAATGATTTTTGCATATGTTTAGATTTCGATTCGCCTCGATTTCGCCTTCCCCACCTCTCCTGTGTTTGTCCTTTATATGCGTTTCTATCCATTTTTTTATGTCTGTATCCATGTGGATGAATATTTGTTCGCCATATGGCGGGTTTTCGTGTTTGAATATATGCTTGTGTGTGTATATATATGTATATATATTTCTTTCATAATATATATATGCATATATATATATATATATATACTTATAATATATATTTCTCAAGGAGGAGGGAGTTGATGACGGGGACGTTGAGTAGGGATGTTAAGAACAGCCTCGTAAAAACTCTGACATGGAGCGTAGCTATGTACGGCGCGGAAACGTGGTCGCTGAAGCAGGAGGATAGACGTAGACTGGAGGCTTTTGAAATGTGGGTGTGGAGAAGAATGGAGAAGGTGAAGCGAAGTCTTTCGTCAAGATTTGGGCGATCCAACTATTCCAGTTTACTTTTATCTCTCATTATTTTTAATGTCAGCAACAAAAAAATAAAGTCCTCTGCCTGTCAATCACTCAATGCTGAAACCGAAATTCCACTATCGAGATTCATACGCTATTAGGTAGCTCGATTGAATCGAATGAGAAATTTCTGTCGCTGAAAAATGGTTATTTAAGGCCTCTTTTTAATGCAATGATCTCGACGGCGAGAAAAACTAGCGCCTTTTCAAAACCTTAAATTTTAATTCACAAAATAGGATACCCTAAACTGCCCTGTCGGTAATATTTCTTCCTACCCCATAAATGACTTTGGATTGATTTAAATTTTAATTTTACCATTTCAAAACTTATCCTTCAGTTTCACGAATAGTGAAGCGGCCATTCCCTATTCATGAAAATAAACCATGGCCTCTACTACTCACGCAAGCAAATAAAACTAGGCAGAGCTTAAAAAATGTCCTCGAAGTCTCGCTAAAATTTCAGATCTTTACCGCGTTCTTCTTTCACATGATTCATGGACTAACATTTTGTTGCCTAGATTTCTATTCAGTAGCTACCTATTTTAATTGATGTGCTTCTTTCCAACAATTTTGATTCGAATCATTTTCCCCTCTCTAATTTTCTTTTCTTAAGACTACTTGCAATGTTAACGGAACGGTTTGTTTGAAATCGATGACCCGATTAGTTCATTTTCATTTTCTCGTAGCTTTAACGTGTATCTAGCCACCGTATGCTTCTTCGTTAATTGTTTAGCAAAAGAACGAGGAGACTCAATTCATTGTTAATCTCAAGGAAGCCCATGAAATGCCTTCATTTTGAAATGGAACGCACGGATTTAGTTCGTTATGAAAACTCGTTTTAAAATTAACGCGACGTTGAGTTGCAATTACTGAAAGGGTAGGACGAACCTGACTCTATCTCGGACATGTTTTTTAGCAGACCGAATACCCTGTGCCGAGAGTATTTCGAAGAAGTACCATTCATTTCCCAACCAATTTCTTTCGGATGTCGGATACTTCTCCGCACGTACAAATGAAGTGCTCTTTGAGGACCCGGATGCCATGTAGGGCGAAGGATCTCTCTAATGTTGGGCGCGAAATGGGTTTAAGTTAACCGATGGGGGGCGCGTTGCGGGAGAAATGGTCCTGGTCACGTGGACTTTTTCATTCGGAAGTAAGGACCTTCGAGAGAGGATTAAGACGCGAATCCGAAGGAAATTGCGAACTTCCAGTGAAGTGGAACTCCGAACCATTCTCCAATGAAAGAGTCAGGATTTCTTTTGTGGAAAAGAAAATTAAAGCGGGAACTGAGACGACACTTCATCCAAATTCCATTCGCCTATGTAACTTCCCTGCAATCCCTTCGTCGACGAAAAATAATCGAGGGAATCTTGAGGTTAGGATTGAGGTAGAAATAAGGAGGAGAGCCAAGTGAACTTCTGAGTAGCAGGCACTCAACGACCGAATGATTTTATGGGAAATTTGGACGTTTTTATGTTCAGTAAACATGCGATACGTACACGTACAACATTTAAGAGATGGGTCTGCTGGATCAAACGTGAACAGTTGCTACCTCGGAGTGGTAAACATCTTTTAAAGATATCCGTTTTAGTTTTGGAATTATACATACAGATCTCTTTATGCATATTTTTAAATACTTCTTATAGGTGTATTCATTTAATTATCTTCAAAGTCATCACTCTGTTTAACATTTAGCTATAAAATAAATTCGCACACAAATTTGAATAGCACAACGGAAAAGGTTAAATTTTCGGTGAGAAAATGTATTTTAAAAATATTGCAATTTGAAGAATATTTCGCACCACACGCATATGAGTTTTTGTGTGTGCATATTACCCGTATAACAATGATAACTCGGAAATTCAGCATATTTATGCAAATTCATAGTGTAAAGTAATCAGCTGATGTTATAAAATGATAAATAAAAATAGTATAGAGTTTATGTAATAAGATTTATTAGTATGTATATTATTTATTTGTTAGTATAGGGATGTTTTGATGAGTGAATTTCAATTTGAATGTCTACGAAGTGTTGGCACTTTTATTTTCCGCATCGCGGATATCGAAAATCGGATTTAGACTACATGATGCAGGCTGGATCGACACATTTTACGATCCTGTCTCGGGAAAGGACGCGATGAAGAAATATCCGCCTCAGGGAGCGAAGGAGGAGAGGCGGGAATTCGTTTTCTTAAGCGGCACGCAATTCGCACGTCCCCAAGTTGGTGGTGATCATTCCCGCTCAAACGGGAGACGGGCGTGGTGGGACGATTCTCGTGATGCGCTCAATCGGAGGGGAGAAAAAGAGGGCGTACGTGAACATGGACCCTTCGTCGGGGACTTTAAACAATCAGGAGTGACATTTACCCCAAATTTTTAAGACCCCTCGGAAGATATATCGTGGACCCAAAGCCTGACCCTAACTGGCACATGGGGTGTGGAAAAATATTCATTGCTTATGCGTTTTTCACGAACCGTGTCTCGGGAAAGCCAAATAAATGCTGCTTTGCGTAATTTACTTGGCTGAAGATTTTATTCTATCGTGAGCAAACAGAACAATCGTGCTTATTCTCATTTTTTACGGAGATCGTTTGAAATTTTAGATGAGTATGAAGAACACCTTAATAGTATTTGTATAGCTGGACCCAAAACAAGTGGCATGTCTTCAGATTCAACAAAGGCGAAGACTAAGTTTCGCTTTTTACAAATATTGTTCACATTTGATTCACTTGTTATGATGAATTCAAATTTTTGTAAACCTATCCAATACAAAATTCATTTTTAAGTGTCCATTCAACTTTTACATTATATAGTAATAGTGCAATTCATGCTTGATATCCTTTATCTCCCGTCAGAATAATCATTGAAGTCTCGTTTGAGGACTCATCTTGAAAATATGTTAAAAATCGTTTTGCATGCAGGAAAATACATATATTTTCATTACGACCATAGTATTTGATGTTTTAACGATGAAATTACAAATTAGTACTATAATTAACATGGGACAGTGGACTACTGACCTAAGGGCCCAGGTTCAATTCTAGGGGATGTCTCTGCTTCATCCAAACTTGTGATTTTCCGTTTCAAATTGCGCCAGATCTTCCTGGGAAACAACAGGCCGCACAAGGAATATGGCTCCTCTCCTCTGATGTGTTACTTTCACGCGTCGTTGTGCTTAGTGCGTTCCAAATGAGCTCTAATCTCACCTCATTAAACTAAGCTTTTGGTTGATAATTGTGTTTTGGCATGATTATTTTGCACGAAAATCACCTTAGTTGTCGGTTGCCTCTCCTAAAACTACTACCATGATTATTTTCCGTTATGCAGAATAGTGACTTCACAACTCATATATTATTCACGCTGCATTACTATTTTTTCCCTAAAATTATGATAAACGCTTAACTTGAAATCCTTTCGAACCAACAGTCATCTGATCACTATTTTATTCTAGTTTCACCTGTATCTTTCAGTACTTGCTCGCGTAATCCTTCCCTTTCGAACTTTGCCATTTCAGATAATTCCTACTCTAGATAATGGCGGATGCCTCATTTGAACGCCTTGCCAACATTTCGAATCAGAATTTTTATTTCGTGCTTCACGTAAACAAGTACACTCTCCATCTTAGGTACACGCGCACGTATACACAGAAGTCATGGAGAAAGCGTTCAGCATTGATACTCCAGAACTGCATTTTTAACCTCAGCCCAAGAGTTCCAGAAATGCTCCTACTTTACGGGAGGGATTCGTTTCGCAACTATCTTGATCGACGCCTTGGGTCGGAGACATGCGCAGTTTCCATTACCATTGATGCAATCGCAACCCTAGTGAAACTTCGTATTCGACCACCGGGCAAAGTGAACAACGGTCCGGCTTGCTAACCGCCCCCGTTTCAGTCCTCTGAATAGAAATGGATGTGACGGCCGTGAAATGCGACGATCGCTCGGGGGCCCGGGGGACCGCGATTGAGGGCCCGCCTCGTTCCACCCCTCCTCATTCAGCCTGACCCCCGTCAGCACCAGCGGCCCTCTCTTCTTCCGGGAGGGTGGCGGAAGGCAAATTGAGAGAGCACCGAGGGAGAGAGGGGAGGGGTAGAGAGTGAAGGCGTGCGCTCGACCCCCTCCTGTCGCTGACCAGTGGTCGATACGTTCAAGGTGAAGAATCAATGTGTGTAGGCCGAAGACCGTATGCTCCGAAAGAATCGCTTTCCTGCACGTTCCATGGGCCAGACTCGAGTGCTCACGGACACCGGGCACGGGAATGGGGTTGCTTCAAGGCTGAAAGCGCTCGTCTTGGAGGAGCAACCTCGGTATCCGAAGAAACTGCGACTCTGAGCAAGAAAGCGCTAAGCGTCTGAGCGTTTTTCAGTGGAGCTTGGAACGATGGTGTAATCAGGGTTTGCCCACTCGGCGTCCTCTCGAGGGCGCTCACTGCTGACCCTCGACGGCTGTTTTCAGGGCCAGCGAGGCGAAGCAGGGCCATCGGTCGAGTGGGAAGGGCATCGAGTGGTGGGCCCCTGCGAGGGCTTGCTTCCGTTTTAGGAGACGGGCGTCAAAACTTACCCCACTTTTTCTGCATGAAAGTTCAGAGGGGAAGGCTTGGAAAGAACCCCTCCAAGCAATAACCCCCTTCACCATTTCATTCAAACGGAATAAGTAGGGTTGGGCACCTAGACAATTATTAACTATCCGTAAGACTGTACCAATCCGTCTACGGGCAGTTGATACGTCAGTTCGACTTGTTGATTAGAAATTAACACCAAAATATTGCAACAAATCATTAATTTATCGTGCCAGTGTAAAAAATACTTAATGTATGCCACAAAGTAGTCTTAATAATGGATTTGGCTTTTCAACGCTTTCTGATGCTCGTAATGTTACCTCATTTGGGTACTTAGGCACTTAGGTCCTTGCCATCTCCACAAGCCACAGTGGGACTCTTTGCTGGGCAATAAAACATTCCCATTCTTGGAAATTAAATTGAATTTACGTACTGGCGGAACTGATGGCGATGGCGTAAGATATGATAAAATCCCTGCCATGTTCTCTATCGGATAATATTATATCATAAAAATTGGAAATGCTTTTATTATAATCTAAGGAGTGTATTTATACGTTCCATAAGTATTAAAATTCATGTAAAATGTTAAAGGTTTGCGTACGTGTCCTAAACAGGCTACTGCCTTGGTTCAGATTACATTCACTCTCCTTCAGGTAGTCGCTCGTCGGGATTCTCAGGAATGGGAAGTTGATAAAGTAGAGATTGTGATAATGGTATTGGAAAGAGATGGCATGTGTTGTCTTTTAGATAGTCTCATGCAATGGTAGTCCTTAAGAGATAACTGAAGCCGGCACGGGACATATTTCCCTTGCAAACGTGCATTTATTGTTAATGATGGATATTATAAAGAGAGGGAGATGAGTTTGAAGTCAAATATCTTGACAAAGCCGTATGTTCAATCTTGCGAAACATTGGATACAGTACCATAAAACATGTAAAAAGCCGAATTAATGATACAGGCTTTATGGAGCACAGTTTCTTTCAATATAATTTCGAATTTAAGAGCGTTCGCGATCAGACACAAGGGTAGTGTCACTGCTCTAAAGATTCAAATAGTCAGTTATTTTGGTCTAACGTCGTGTTAAAACTGTAAAAGGAACAAAAGGACCCATGGAAGAGTATCTTGCATTTGATATCGGTTAGCTGTTGTGGAGAAATAAACACACGCGGAAGAGTAGGAAGATTCGGAATGCTAAAAAAAAAGAAGACGATGAATCCGGGGCAATGCGATACCCAACCAAGCCAGAAATACCATAATGGAGAGTGAATGGAATAGGAAAAGGTGAAGTGCCTTCTGCTGGAGTTTAATCTTCAGTTTTTCACCTCATATGCTTCACTCGGATGGTTTTTCGGTTAAAAATATTTTTTTAAACCGCATTCGAAATGGTGTTTAATATAAGTTCTTAACCAAAGTGAAATTAAATCACTTTTAATATTCACTTGCTCTAATTGCATCGCGGGTACGTCCTTCCCACGAGTCTGTAATGGCGACGACCACTCTTTATTAAGCTAGAGCACGAGATCAAGGTGATTGATTGATTTGGGTGGAGGGAGAGAATGCTAAGGATTGCGTATTCTGCGTGTTACTTCCGTGTGGTTCTGCAGAGAGGGTGGTGGGACGCGGGCGGATGGGTGGAGGTGCGAAGGGCGTGGCAGAATCCATTCACTCATTGCTTCCCAACCACGTTCCATACGCCCGCGAACCGTCGGCCCTCCGCAACCATACGATGTGGGGCCGGTGTTTGCGTGTCCATAGGTGGCCGTTAAAAACACCAAGAGGAAAAATGTTCGTCGGCCTACCGGGTGGCCCCGGTTTCAAATTATGGATTGTTGCAATCGACGCCATTCCGGTAAACGGTCAGTTTCTTCCACTGGGCGTTCAGTCTATTCACAAATAAAGCTAGAGATGGTGTACCTTGTTCATATTAGGAAGGGTTCAACTTCATGCTACCACCCATCGCAAGTGAGAGACCTTTGATTGGCTGTAGATCTAAAATGGGGATCACATTTAATCCTGGTAAATCTAGCCATTATCTTGTTTTTCTTCCTTTCTGGAAACCAATGGATTAGGTGATTTTATTCTTTGTACTTTAGCAGATAATAAATAAATTTACAAAACGATCCTCCCTCCTTTTTCTAACATTCAACCAGACAAGTTGCTTATAGCCCGGGGAAATAATATTTATCGCGGACTAAAGATGACTCACTATTTCTGAATATATCAGCAAATGGCGTTCGAATGAAGAAAACAAAGGGGAAGTAAGAGAGGAGCGGTTACGGATCATTTATTAACATGAACATGATTATCCCAATATGTTCTCCATAGCCGTCGGATTCAAATTTATTGAGCCACTATGATCTTATACACCGTTACTCTACGTATAATTCAGGGTTGTTTGCATGCTGGAAATATTTTAAAACTTTTTCATGAGTCACTGACTGAAATCTCCGAATTTTCGTATTTCTGTGAGACTTGCCGCCGCCGTGCAAACCGCCTTGTTCCTAACATTGGCGATGTTCCTGCGATGACTTCACCAATCTCGAACTTCTAATGTGGAAATCGGAGTACCTTAATTCATTTATCCTCTTCCACCACCCCGCTCCACCTCTAGATGGGAGCAGGCGGATAAACCATGAGGATGGAATCGTTGGGCGAGTGGAGCGCGGTGAGGGAAAGTGCCGGATGTTGAATCTTCCCAAGGGATCGAGCCACATGCGCGAGAATGAGCAGCTCCCTCCCGAGTGCAGATTTGTAATTACACCAGTTTTCGTTGCGTTATTAAGTGGAATGCATAATGATGTACGGCTAATGGCACAAACGGTCAGGAGCTAGTTCATGCAGTCACCATGCGCCTTACAGATCCTCTTGTCTGTTATTAACAAATCACTGAATTATAGGATTCATGAACGCGAGGATTCAGGCACGGAACGCTACCTAGTTGTAGCAATACGCTGAGATTCCTTAAATCATTCTTAAAGATCGGAAAATAAAAAGAACGAAATCATGGCTCGATACGATATATAAAAAAACACTTGGAAGCCAACGAGTTAAATATTTGAGCTGTAAATTCACATTAAATTAAAGCATACATTGGGCAGGCTATAATTTTTCTTCCAAAAAATCCAGTGGGAGACAAGCCAGAACATCTCTTGCATTGAGTAGAATGCTAATAAAAGGCAATCAGACTTTAAGAAAAAGAAACAAACCTTTCAATTCGCATATGCATAAACACCGCCTTCATTTTTGTAAAAAAATATTTTATCAAGACTCCTATCTTCAAAATACGGTTGACGACAAATTTTGCTGATGAAAATTTTTATACTTGTGACAGAGTAACCTTAGGCTATTCATGAGGCTAGTAAAGGTATTATTGAAGAAGGAAAGATGGGTGCGTGTATGCCGGAGATGTACTTCGTTGAAACATGCGAGGGTTGCCCAGAAAGTGTACTCCGTTAGGTTATAAAATAAACACTGAAATATACACAGAAAATGTTTATATAAATCTGAACTATATTTATGCAGATTCACCGAACTAATATAAACATTTCTCATATCTACGAGCTAGTTTAGACATTCTCTGGATAAAAAAATCTTCCTCTTGAGATGGCAGCCAATCGGTGACACTATCTTGAAGTTCCTCGTAGAGAGAAGCATAAAACTTAGAAACGTAGAAAGAAGCATGGTAGCCTAACTTTTCAGTTAGGATTCCATGTAAAAAAACTTCTAGAAATCTGTGGAAAACTTTATGAGAGTTCAATCATCGTAAATTTCCGGTTTCACGAACTTTTTCCTCAATTTTCTGGAGAAGTTTATTGTCCACCACAGACGTGCGGCCACTTCTGTCATCATCGTGGACATTTGTCCGTCCACGCAAAAGAACTACGCCACTGACGTGTGGATTTTTTTATTGTAGGGGCCGAAGAAAAGCCATTTTGACATTGAATTCGAATATTTCATGGTTTTCATTCGTAACAACTGGTAATAAACTTCCAATGACCAAGTCAAATCGTGGCCCTGCAAGAAAATTTCTTTAGGTGTCTATTTAGTTAATTTGCGTGGATAAAAATAATTGCGTAACGATTATTGTATATTTTTTTATTGTTTTCGTGGGATGGGTTAGGGTTTAGGGTTTTTATATGTTCCGACGCTTAAAATAGAATATAACGCGTCCATTTTAAAGCGTAATGATTCGTGGGATTAGAAACAACTGACTGATTCAAATATTTATATCATATTTAAATTTATATCATTGGCTGTTTCTGTGAGTGTGGCTTTGTAATCGGGAATTAATATTCTAATTAATCAAATTCACTGTCAGTGATTTCAAATGAATTTACTCTACCTTTGCTTGCTTCGTTTTTCCGGCGAAGTCAAGGTGAAAGAGATTTAAATAATTTAAGTTAAACCGATTTGATGGATCATAGAGCATTAATAATGTCTGACTAGTGGAAAGAAATATGCATTATTTAACATGCGTCCCGTTAGAGCATGGCGCACGCTTCTGGAGATTATTCGGTCAATATTTTATTTCCCTTTCTCTTTCGCTCATATTCGGCGGAAAGGAAAAAGTGCGTCAGTCTTCACAATGCGCATTTTGAATTTGACGAATGTGAATATTTGAGAGAAGTTCTGAAATCAAATATTAACGGAGGAGTCGCAACGTGCGGCGAAAGAATAAAAATTATATTACTATACATTTTTCGCGTCATGTCATTTACGCCGCATCATGTCAAGACCTGTCTGCAGTACACCGTGGATACACATACGAAGGATTCCACGCTATGTTGGAAGTTACCGTAGCAACAAGTGCTTGGTGAAGATCACGCCAAATTACGAAGGCCGAAAAATGAGAGTACCAGCATGAATCATTATAATTTTAATTGCTGGAAAATCCACAGATCAAACCGCGTCTTTTGGAAACTCTACCACCTTTGGAGAGAATTTAAATATTTTTTCAAAAACCCAGAGTGTGCTGAAATCATTAGTTTGCAAATCAACTTTGCGGAATTCCATTGAGAAGATTTTTAAGTAAATTTGTAGATTTGAGGCAATTTATTTAAGTACTACTGGCTTCAACGCAGAGGTGGTGCCCTCAGGTCAACCCGAAGCCTGCGAACCAAAACCAGTGATGTCTTAATTAATTGTGTGAGGTGTAAAAAGTGACTTTTAAATCTTCCCAGATTAAACGTTATTCTTTGTTTCTGCCTAGATGGATGTGTTAGTTATCATTGAATTGCCATCATGACATATGAAAGATACCTAAAATAAAATCTTGATAATGTTAGAATATGAAAAGATGAAAACAAAATTTAGTCGAATATAGAAGCCGATACTTTTTGGACGGTTAGACCGACGAACGGTCTTTGAAAATAAGTCTTAAGCATTCCACCTTAAAAGGATATATTTTCCTTACACGGCATTGTGCAATTTGATATGCTGCAGGATCTATCTGTAGATGCTATAGTGTAATGAAACTTGTTCTAAATAAAAATATCTCGATGCAATATTATGCTGACCTCCTCCCTAAGTTCTTAACATAACTAGATGTTATTGCTGTTAATTATAACATGTTCGAGGAGTTTACCAAAACATTCCGCTGTATGGAGTTCATTAAATGAGCCATAATACCGACAAGGAGATTCATTTCAGAATATATAATTATAAAAAACCAATTAAATTTCCCATATTTTATATATGAGGTGAAAAAGAAATTTTCATGATGGTGTTTCAAATTCTATGTATATCAAATACATTTCATCACAGTGTAAGTAATATATATATATATATATATATATATATATATATATAATGTCATAATGAAAGATTTCACATCAGAGAGAATAAACAATTTCATATTATTAGCTACATATCCATGTTTTCCGTTCATCAATGTTATATTTCCAACTAATTTAAGAATTTACCTTTACTAAAAGACGAACTATCAAGTATTGAGCTGGATTCTCACATACTTTGAGAATATTTTTCTTGCTCGAAACGAAAACGATCTTAATATTGAAGACGGAGTGGATCAAGTTTCCATTGCATATTTGATATTTGTCTTTCATGGCTTGAATTAATTATGCAACACATTTGAGGGAGTTGAAATGTCGACTCGAAGGAGTCCTTTGTCTCTCCGATTCTTTCCTTTAACCGAGATATCCTCCTTAAAGAGAGGTTTACAAAACATTTTCGACAGCTTTGGTTGCTACTTTTCCTCAATTTTGCCCCGAAATGTCTTTAAAGTTTCGTTTGCGGCCACCATTTCTCAATCGAAGTCATTCGGAGGTGCTCCTATGCACTACGATCAATTAGCCGTAGAAAAATGGGAGTATGTGTTAAGACGTTATATTATTCTATGTTGTAGATAGTTTTTATATTGTTATATATGACTCATTATTAATACTCGTAGAATCATAACGAATATAGGTGAAAGTTTAAAAACATATAACATAGTTTATTTAATTAAACTGTCCAATAATAGCATTCCTTTTCATATTAATTTTTAGCATTAGTCAATACTCATACTGAATTAAAAATGTCTAGTGAGAAATATAAACCATAAGGGACCCCGTCAAGTGAAGGCGAAATGTTCTTAATGCGTAAAGTAATAACAATTTCCAATTCCTTCATTAACTCAAGTAAGTACGATTGTTACAACGGTTACATGTTGAGAATGCCCATATTTATGACAATTTGGTAGCAGATAATTGACATTAAATTATTAGTACTTATTGGTGAAGACTAGAGAAAAAATGGCAGTTATCTTTTTCATCCATGTCCATCTTGCTGTCCCTCAGTTTCGGAGCGCAGCTCAGAACATTATTAGTTATAGCATTTCTTTATTCATCGCATTTTCCCCACTTCATTTTCAGTGCTAAAAACCTGTAATTGTTTGATTTGTCGCGAAACAAAATGAATGCTCGAATGGAATTTGAGGGGGAGGAGGGGAAAACCTCCTCGAAAGACTTGTCCATGATCAGCAATAGATTTCGTTCCTAATTATTTTTTAGAAACGTAATAATATTATAAATAGCCATCCATTGTTAAACATTAAAATCCACATCCATCCATCAACATCCATTGTTAACCTTAAAATTATTGCTATAATAATACTGAACCGAGAGAGAATAGTCATTGAGACCTTATTAATTACTCAACGGACGAGTATATTAATCAGGACTGAAGAAAGACAATGGATTAAAAATGACAAAATTGTTGAACGTGGATGATATCTGTAAAAAACGTAAAAGTGGCGGAACTTTTAAATTAAAGGGGGATGGTGAAAATAAATTGGATGATGTGGGATATCTATGGTGAACTTCTATTAGCGCAAGAATAATGTAACACAACAAACCAAGAAGAGTACATCACGCACCTCAAGGAAATAACTCATTAGATAAAGAGATAAACTCATCAGGGAACCTGCTAAAGACGATTGAGGAGGAAAAATTGAACTACGAAAAGTGATATTAAGTGGAAAAAGCAAATAATGAAATGTGTAAAAAAATACATGGAAATGACTGAAGAGTTTCCTCTAAGAATCTAACAAAGAGGCTAGCGTGAGTCCAGTCCCAGGATTGTTAACGACGACGACGATTAGTTCTCGGAGAGCGCGGGGAATCTTTCCTCGGGTAAATACATGCATGTGGATATGCGGTGAGTTTGTGCTCTTGTTTTGTTGAGATTTTGGCCATTCTTGCGCGTACTCTCGACCTTCCAGATATTTCGCTGATACCGGAACTCCCAAACACGGCGATTTGCTCATTCATCCAATATATCTTTTCGTGACTCTTTCTCCGCATTCTGCCGAACATTTTATGCGGATGCGCTGCCATAAATTTTGATCGCGAAATATCCTATGGGGCCGTATATCACGTTTTATTCGGTGTATCGGAGAAATATGCGCAGTAAACCGCCTCGGTTTTTCGTTTTCCGATTTGTAAAAGCAACGATCACGTAAGAATTAAAATTAAAGACATTTCAGAGATTTTACGAAAAGAGACTAATTGTCTCGAGGCCTCAGATTTTCGTGAAATAGTGGAGAAGGGATTCGTTCTTCAAAGGTGTTTCAAACACTTCTTGTAAAATACCAATGACAGACAAATTGTGCATCGGTAATGGAACCTAATTCAATTCCCTTTCGACGTATTTCGTCTCTTCTCAGCTTCAAAGGATGTCTATCATTACACTTTGATCTTTTCACTTCCTTCTTTTCCTAATTCTTTGGAGCTCCCCCTCCTCTCTCCTCTTACGGCCATCGTCGACTTGGTCGTCCTTTTCGGATGGCCTGAGCCCTAGAGTTCACGTTGCCCTCGTGAAAGGAATAAGTTTGAAGAGGCGCTCACTGATATTTATTTATCAGTGTAGTTTAGCGACCTACTATGCTGGAATGCGTCGTGATCTTAGACTCTTCCAGGATCTCTGAGAAGAGAGATCCACTTGTTCCGACCCGATGCTCGCGGGGCGCTGTCTCTCTTTACCTGGCCGATATCCAGGGTGTCAATCATAATGATGAGGCCATGCCTTCGCAAACCCTCGCCTGTGGAGTCGAATGTGTCCTTAACATTGGCGATATATGCGCTCTATATCCTGGTTACGTGCGTGTCGAAGTGGATTCCCTTTATATTTGATGGCAGTGTAATATACACACAGTATGAGCACGTATCTCCGCACAAGGCGTAACACGGCAAAGGACGACCTGTTCTAGATGTCGCAGGTTGAAGGAGAGGGAGGAGCAGGAAAGGAACGTCGGCGATCATGCATGCTTGGGAATGGGGTTTCGAAGGGCCGAATATAAGGGAGGGGAGGGGTTAGGACCGAGGGTGGGACAGGGGGACCGGAGGGTGGAGATTACGGAAGTAATGGAGGACACACGGGTGAACGTAGGTCGAAGGATCAGGAAACGTAGGACGCATTAACAACTCACGTGGAAAGCTGCGCGTGAACAGAACGATCCTAACCGAAGGTGTGAATTCATAGCATTGATATATGAGAAGTGATGCACCAATACATAGATAGAGAAAAAATGTTGATCCGTATTGTATATGTTTTCGTGGTTGAAATAAATTTTACAATCAGGTTAAATACTGCGTCACAACATTGTTGTCAACATTAAGTTCGTTTGTAATAGATTTGTCCAGATGCTAATGTACCTCTAGGATTTCCACCATTTTCTATTATACAATTTATTTGTTTAAGGTTTCACTCATCTTTTATGAAGTTACGTCTTTTTAATTAAAATCGAAGTTCAATACATGTACGCATCATTTATATAATAATTTATTATGTACTCCAGAAACAGAAGTTTCTTCTAAAGTTATGTGCCTGACGATTCATCTTATAATTTGGCCGGTTTTATGGATCTTTCATCAGTAGCATATCAAAATAATCCGCTTAAAATAAATCACCCGTCTTGAGCGTGACAGCTCTTTTCATTGTTTTGCATAAACATCATGAATAAATTCAGTTTATAGTTTTCAATATTTTAAACAGCATTTAATACCGAAGAACATTCAAGAAGTTTTTTGGGTTTCCCACCGGGTCAGGGATTCCCACCTTCTCGGGTTTCCCAGGGAAACCCGAGAAAACTTCTTGAATACAATACGCCGGGAAAACCTGAGATCCACCGATGAACATTTTTTGAAGGGAGAAAAGTCATTGTACTTTGTGATAGTATTTTGGGAAATTATTTTGTTCATCTTGACTTGGACTCGAAGCGTATTCTTCAGATTCATGTCCTGTTCTTTGGTAAGTTACACCAATGACTTTATTTCGTTTCAGCACCGATTCAAAAGGGCTACCAAATAACTGGTTTCTTAGGGGAATCATTGGCCATACGGTGGCACTATCAATCGTTTCGAGTGTATTGCGTAACTAAGGGTTTTACTTTGTAAGCAAGTGCAATGTAGCCGTGGATTATGGTCTGATATTGGCATTATTACAATGAGCCACTGATTGGTATACTAATGAGAGAAATACGTCGTTATAGCGACCAATTACCTCGACCGGGACTCGAACTCGGCGAATCCTAGTACGGTTTCCATTTGGGACGAATAGTTTTTCACCGCAAATCTCCTGCAGTCGTTGGGTAATGACTTATTCACATGCTCGCGAAATAGGGACATATGTCACTGGAAGACGATAGATATATTAGTTAGACGGAGGCGCAGCTGACTCCGGGGCATGTGAGGTATCGGCTGGGTTGAGGTACTCGAGACTGGAGAAGGGAGGTGTGGAGTGGATGAAGGGAAACGTTTTACTGCGGCAGTTGGGAAGCGAAGGTTAAAATAGGAGCGGAGGAATGTTGGAGCGTGGCGCCGGGAGCCAGGTGGTTTTCAGTGAGTCGCACACTTTAGCGAAACGTTTGAAGGAGACGAGGTTTCCGAGCGTGGGGAGTATTTAACTTTCCTGCCCCAAATCATTGTGTATAACTACCATTGAGCTAATCTAGAACATGTGTTTTAAAAAGTGGCGAGAGCAACTGAAGAATTTCGAAGTTAAGAGGCTTTGGTCCAGGAATAATTACAGATTTTGGAGTAACGGCTTCATTAAGAAATAGGTTTGACATTATTCGCCCTTCAGGTTTTCAAACTAGCTTTCGAAAAATCACAAAACGTTTACAAAATTTATATTTTATGTTTAAAAGACTCGTATTTAACAGTTTAATATTGGAATGAATAATTCGTGAAAAAAAGTTTTCACATTATTGACTTTAGGAGGTTTTTGCTTGGTTTGTCAATTGGTGCTCATGGTGGGAGAAATAACATAATTATTTTAAAACTGGTGCCAAATCAGGTAAAGCAAAATTCACGGATGCAAGACATCTTGTTTCTCGTCTCACGTAAGGATCGGCGTGAGGCAACACGGTCAAATTGTATCTGTATAATCATAGTGGAGAAAAGGTCCTCTCGATAAGACTGAAGCCATACTCAGTGCTTATAGATTCAGATATATGCCATTAAATACCATGGAGAAATGGCGGACAGTGTTGCATACTTAAAATATTCTTTGATGTACTAATTAAGAGCAGAAGGAAAAAATTCAGTCTAAATATTCTGATATTTGTGATTTAAAACACACGACGATATGACAGCTTGTTGAAAGGCCAACACCTTAAACCACGAAACAGCACTTGGAGCCAACGGTTCCCTTTTTGGGATTCCGACTGCAGGTTGCTAAGGAATGTCTATGTACTATATCGAGGGATGCTACTGGAGATGCGAGAGACGCAACTCAGAAATGCAATGGCCCTTTTTGCGGGTGACGAGACCCAGTTTAATTTCCAGTTCTGCATGACCTATCTTGGTATGACGGAGGTATGTCGTATAAATGTTTGTAGTTTATTTGTACCACCTTCTTTTTCGTAAACCAAAAACTATTTTATTGGGTGATTCGAATCTTGTTTTGAACTAAGTTTTTTGTCAGTATGTTTATAAATGTGCAAGCTTTTACGAGGATTTTTTTGCGAATGGTTTTTCAGTTTTCCCTTCTTCTCTCTTACCCCTTAACTATCCCACCTGGTGCTTGCACCCCCTGCCACACACTTTTTTGGTGTCTCGCGGAGTATTTTTGTAGCTTGTAGAACTCGCTCAAGCAACGCTCGTCTTCTCCCACACGCTCTTCTGCTTGATGCCTCTTCCAAGCACGAGCAAAGGCATCTTTGGAATCTCGAAATTTTTACACCAAATAAAATCGGAATATTGCAAATTCTCAGAACATAAACACGCTCACTTATTTTTACGGCGCTTGTTCTTCGAAGTTGCGCTAATAATAGAAAATAACTATCGGAAAGGCTATTTGTCAATCATCATCATAATCGGTAGTGTGTAAGAAAAGAGGGCTGATGATATTTCTCTCTCCGGCCAGCCACTTTTTTCTCGAATGCAATTATACGACAACAATGCATTGCGGATATAACTGAGGTTTCGGTCATTTGGCGGAGACAGTGGATACAAATATTTTTTAATCTCGCATGATAGCAGTAGAATACCTTAGGACTTAAAAACATCGGACACAGCGCAAAGTTAGAGATGGGCGTGGCGGAGGAAAGATGCGAAGGATAGGGTATTGAAGTAGACGAGGACAATCAAGCACTAGTCACAACTCGATTCGATTCGGCATAATTTTTATGGAAGTTCAAAGTTACCTCGAATGGCATTGGGTATGTTTTACGCATTTTATCACGCCTGTGGCCTGAATCTTGCCCGCGAAACGGGAGGAGGATGTCGTCTAAAGAGGGCAGCTGCCTCAGAAGCAGCGACGGGGGATGACTCGTCAAACTACCGTGTCCCGTGGGTTAATTATGAAATGCACAAAATACGAAAGTTCATACTGTAAAGTATAACAAAAATGATAACGGGAAGGAGATAAGGTTCAACTTTTCAGTTTATTGAAAACATCAGTATGCCTTTCACTGGCCACCGAAATGTATTGTTTTTGGAGTAGTTTTCGGAATTTCGGGATAATATTTCCACCAAATTTTTCAAAATAAAAATGTTATGAATAACTGATAATCCTAAAATCGTCCTTAGGAATCTTTCCAGTAATATTTTCATTTTATTGGGGTTTCAGTCCAGTATATAACAGGATTTGGAGGATTTTTTGGACCTAAAGAATTGAACGTTAGGGAAACCATTTTTTTTAGATCTCGTTGACTATCACTGTCGATGAGGGCGGAGAATTTAAAGAAAATGTATTGCTAATTAAATAAAATGTTATTAATGGCAGCAGCGCAACATGAGTGGAATTTCGGTTGTAGCTATATTTTTTTATACACAAAGGTATGATAATTTTTGATAAACGTTTTAAAACTTATGTAGTTAAATTTTCTTCTTGTTATTTAAAACTGAATTTATCTCTAAAATTTTAATTACCTTGAATCGAAAAAATAGAACGAGGTTGGCGAAAATACTTTTAATGAAAAAGATAGTCTTTAAGCTATTAACCATAGTTTACCGAATACTAACCCATTAGTCAGAGGACCTTCCAAGGCTGAAATGGGACCGCCTAGGTTCTAATACCGAAATGTGAGCCATAGTAGGCATCACGAAAACTGATGTCGCGGTTGACGCAACAAATTGACGTGATATTGGAAGGGGAAAAAACGACGGAGGGAAATGACTAAACGAATGAATGTGCTGGCATAGGCTGGAGGTGCGGAAGCAGGCTAGAACCCAAGGAGGGGAGGAATGGGAGGAATGGGGGGGGAGGAGGAGTTTTGTCTGGTTGTCCCCGAGAGAGAGAGGGAGAGGCGCTGGGAGAGGGAGCGGTGCGGCAGCGACGGGGGAGGTGGCCCTTCGGGGGGGGCCGTGGGGAGAATTTGACCCTCTTCTCCTCTCCTTTCGAGTAGTTGTGACTGTGCGAGAGGGATTCGCCTCTCTCTCTCTCTCTCTGCGCATGCGCCGCGACCTCGCTCCCCCCCACTCCTCCCACGAAACCACCTGACATTACAGCGTGAATATATAGTATATGCTACTAAAATTGTGTTTTGTGTGTTTCACGTCGGTGGATACTAAGTACCCGATGCGCCCTCTCGTGGGTTCTCATGAGCATGACCTGATCACATGTGCATATAATTATGGGCACGGGGGGCACGTCTATACATCTATTGGGTTATCTATGCACAGTGGAGAGCGTCTCTTCCTGCCCAACAACAACTAGCGCCCTCCCGGATCGATCCCTCCACTCACTCAACTCCCTCCCCGTCCCGCCACCTCACGTGCTCTCTCTCTCTTCGTGGACCCCTTCCCCCTCTTAAACTCTTTCCCCCATCCACTCCAACCCTCCGCCCTCTCCTCCTCACTCCCCTCCCCCTGCCCACGGAGGGTGACGTCATCGTCGCGCGTGTGACCCCTCCGAGGATGGTGGATAAAGGAGCGGAGAGGGTCGCGGGGGTTGATTGGGGGAGGGTGGGTGAGTGGCTGAATATCTGTGGAGGGCGTGGAGCGAGGCTTCAATCGCGTTCAGGGGGATGCTTGAATGGTCTCTCCCCGCCCCCCGATCCTCCTCCTCGTCAATCCCTCACTTCCCTCCACCCTCTCTCGCGCACACAGCCACCATTGTCGTTCCCTCATTGTTGAATTTAGTGGACGAGAGAGAGAGAGAGGAAGAACGTTCTGTAACCCTCTTTCCAAATCACCCCCCTACCTCTCTAAACCGTCGGATAAAAACTGAAGAATATGAAACGACATTCACAGTCAAATGCGTGCACTGGGGTTTGGAGAGTGGCGAACTAGTCGTGTCGTAAATGCTTTGGCCATTCCATTGTTAAAAGGAAGTATTCATTACTGTCATTTACGGCGAACGTGTCCGGAGAAACGATCGAGCGGGTTGACTCGTCTCTTGGCGGTGGTTCTCTTTCCGAGTGAACGAGTCCAGGAAGTCCTCGAATTACGCGAATGGGTGGCAGAATTTCCGTCGGTCCTTCTATATGTTATTGCATCTGGAATCTGGAAAGGAGTTTTAACCACGATTCATTATGTCATATTTTTGATCCACGAAATTAACGTATATGTTTAGATATATCCCTTTAAATTTAATGCTCTTTAGAAAATGAAAGGAAACTAATCATTAAACTAATTGCACTGGCTATAGTACGAGGCGTGTTCAATAAGTAAGACCCGTTTGGTCACAGGAAAAAATATACTCATATGAAATATATTTTATTGGCACTTTTAGTTAGCTACAAACCTACTTCACTTATCTACATAATCGCCGTTCACTTCTAAGCATTTTTCGTACCGCTGCACCAGCTTCTTTAACCCCTCTGCATAGAAACTCGCCGCCTGAGGGTTGAACCAATCGACAACGCCATTCTTGAGTTCCTCTTCGGTTTCGAAACGTTGTCCACCAAACCACTGTTTCAAGTGCAAGAAGAGGAAATAGTCGCTGGGTGTAAGGTCAGGACTGTACGGTGGGTGGTTTAAAGAGTTCCCAACGACCCAAAAACTCTCGTCCACTGGACATTCTTTGCTCTTTGTGGTGGTCGGTGAGCATTTTCGGTACCCACCTTGCACGCAATGTGTGGTATCCGAGGTTTTCCGTAACAATATTGTAGACAGTAGTGCATCCAAGTTGAGGAAATTGTTCAGCCAGGCCATTAATTGTCAATCGACGATCACATCGCAGTTTTTGTTCCACTTGCGAAACAATTTCATCGGTCAGAATACTGGGCCTACCACTTCGCTCTTCGTCATGGACATTTGTTCGTCCATTTTTAAAATCACAGCACCATTGTCTAACCTTTCCTTCACTCATAACTGTAGGTTTACGAACTAGGCATAATTCCCGATGAATTTCAGCAGCCGACAATCCTTTTGTATACAAGAATCGTATGACGGAACGCACTTCACAGTTGGCGGCATCAACGATTGTCGCGGACATTGTTGTTTGCATGCACGGACAAGCAAACGACTTCTGAAACAAAACAAATGCTGCTATAGCTTCTCAATGAATCAGTAGACGGCGCTGCAGGAGCAAAACTGTGTTCTGAAGCGCCAATATTTAAATATAAGCTAACGGTACTTACTTTAAGAATACACCTCGTATTAAAGTGGGAGAGTAACCTTCATTTCAGCAAGAGATTTATAAGAGGCTGTAAAATGTTTTTGTGTACTTAAGGAAAAAATAGGATATGCTATTGCTGGCGTTAAATTCCGCAAATAGTCGGTAGAGTATGACTCGCGTTTAAGGAATTGGAGCTAAGTAAAATTTTCTTAGTTCTCATTACCACAATAATTATTTATAAACTTCACAATTTCTAAAATCATTTAGATGGTTAAATATTTCAAAACTATGGATGTATCGAATTTGTAAAATCACAATAAAATAAATTATATAAGTTTATGTAATAATTTTACCGGCATGGCTGCCATTTTTGGCGCCAGTATAACTCGTTTTGACAAACGAATACACAAGTTTTATTCACTGAATTTAAGGAATAATATAAATATGTTTTTAAAATAAAACATGGGGTGTTGATAGCGTCGGCTTTACTAAACATGTATTATATTATTCTTCAGGAACAGAGGTTTTTGGTTTCTGTGAACTACGAAGAGATTTCAAGCTTGTGGTTAGGAACCTAACGACTCGGATTGGTTTTTTTTAGTGAACCCGGGTCGCTCACAGTTACGAAGGGGGATAGTTACTTGAGCAATTAGTGAGGTTCGTCCGTGGCAAGCAAGAGCCTCGACAGCACGGTGGTTGTATCAAATAAGTGCTTCTCCGTTCACAAAACCGTGGTCAAATTCCCATCAATACTCCTTGAATACGATAAAAGTTCAATGAGTATAATTTCTCAGATACGTACATACGAGGGTCATCCGGAAAGTAGTACCCGTTCGTGAAATAAAGACACAAAAGTAAATATTAACAAACATAAAAAATTTTATTTGAAAGAGGATACTTTAAACTACTTCTCAACATAATCTCCAAGCAAATTAAGGCATTTGTCATAACGTGTGACAAGTTTCTGTATTCCTGCTGCATAGTCCTTCGCCGCCAGCTCATTGAGATACAGGGTCACTCCTTCTTTAAGTTCTTCATCGCTGTCAAATCTTTTTCCTGCCAAAAAGTCTTAAAGCTTTGTAAAGAGATGAAAATCTGAAGGGGCCAAGTCCGGGCTATACGGTGGATGGTCGAAAGTTTCCCATTTGAATTGCTGCAAAAGTTTTTGTGTTATCCCAGCTGCATGAGGCCTGGCATTGTCATGAACGAGAATGGTTTGGTTTGTTTGGTGAATGAGCATGATGCCACTCCATTGACTGTCGTTTACTCTCAGGTGATGCATAACAAACCCATGTTTCGTCACCAGTAATTATGCGAGTCAAGAAAGAGTCTCCTCCATCAGAATAACGTCCCAAAAACGTCAGTGCTGCAGCCATACGCTTGGTTTTGTGCTCATCTGTAAGCATGCGAGGAACCCATCTTGCACAAATTTTTGCATAATGCAGATGGTGTTTAACAATTTCATGAACAATTGTTCGAGAAACATTGGGAAAATGCTCACAGATGTCATCAATTGTGACGCGCCGATCGTTCCTCACGAATTCGTCAACTGAGCTGACCAGTTGGTCTGTAATGACAGACGGTCTCCCCGAACGCTCATCGTCGTGTGTGTTCCCCCTCCCCATGTTGAAGTTGCGACACCACCGCCGAACAGACGACTCGTCCATTACATTGTCTCCATACACCTCCTTTAATTGGCGATGAATATCACATGGGCGAACGTTTCTTGCATTGAGGAATTTAATCACTGCCCTCACTTCACAACTGGCGGCGTTCTCAATTTTTTTAAACATTGTAAACAATCACAGAAACAACACAGGCAATGCTAGCGTCACGCAACTTGGCTCAGAGAAGGCAGACAAGCCACTGAAGCTATCTGACCTCGTCCAGCGGCTACTCGCGTCGTCAGCACTTCATGCGGCACGAACGGGTACTACTTTCCGGATGACCCTCGTATCTTCTGATACCCTTGAGGCTTTATAATTCAAAGTAGTATGTCATCTGATATGGCTCACTGATTGAGGTTAGGATTTGAAAGTTGTTGAGCTACAACTTGAATCTTTTAAGCGCTTACGGTAAACTTAAATGCCCTGTAATTATCTTAAATGTTCTTCTGCAACTCCTCATCCTTTTTACAGCAGCCTGAATTGATTTTCTCTGGCTTATTTCAGCTAAATTAATTTTTTTCACGGTCTTCAAAATTTCAACTACAATACTATTTATTCATGCCTCGTCCAACCAGCTTTCACCAAATTTCTGTAAATTTTCCTCTTCTTCCTCTCTCTCTAATATGTGCATAATGTATGTCTGTCGTCTACATGTATGTATATGTGTACATGTAATTATATTTATGGGTAATATAATATGCATATGATGATGGGTTAAACGGAAGAAGGGACCATTTGGTCTCAACTTCGACCAAATAAAGACCTCTATCTATTTCTCTCTCTATATAAATATATATGTGTGTGTTTGTGTATATATGAAAATAAATTTTTATAAATGATGACTCACGAGAGAAATATAACATTTGGACGGCACAATAGAACACAAAATAAAATAGGTAACATGTGATAGGAGACACATTTTAGATTGAGCTTTCGGCCTTCTCTTGAAGTCTTCTTCAGGTCAGACTGGAAAGTCTTATATGGGGACTAGGGAGTCTGGGGGGGAGCTGAGGGTATGCTGGGAAGGAAATTGAAGGTGCCGGTTAAGGGTGGGAATTTTAAAAGATCGGAAATATAGGATGTATGCGGATTCGCGAGTTCTCACCTCTACATTGATGGCTGAATAGGGTAAGGATTCTAGGATTGTTATGGACAAACATTGGTCGAATGAGAGGTTGTGGGAAATTGCGTGTGAAGGGACAGGAAGAGAAGAGAGTGAAGCAGAATTATAGGAGTAGCGGTGATTGTTCATTCGAATGCACAAGTGGGTAATGCAATCGCCTATGTAAAATGAAATGCATTGTTTTCATGACAAAAGTTAGACGATATTTTTCGAGAGGCAATTAGTGTGGAAACGAGGTGAGGTGGCGGTGAGGGGATGTTTTTTCCTTAGAACATACTCTGACTTCTAACCACATTTTTTGCCCACATCACCTTAGCGTGCAACTGTTTATGCAGACGACGGTAAAATGACAGATTTAACTTTTTTATTTTTTTCCTTGTAGCAGGGATTCAGTGTACTTAGATAATTGCCTATCGACTTTCCAGACGGTGACAAGCGCATCGCAACAGCATACTATATTCAAGTATTTTGCTTGAGGCGGTTTATTAGTTCAGTTGCTAAACAGACAGAAAGAGGGAATGGGTAGGCAACATAAGGGGAATATTATAATGCTCCTTCAAGTACTAAGTTGAATTGCACTAACTGATTCCATTTCTGACAAGTGTGGCTTGAAGGTAATAGACCTGTTTTGATGGCGTCTTGGTTCCAGGGAAGGTCCCTCGGTTGCCACGTGAAAGATACTTTTTCATTAATTCTCGATGGAATGGTTTTGCTTTTTAAAGACGATCTCGACGTCTTCAGAAATATCTCCTTTCCATTAATCCAGGATTGGTAATGCCTCACTTGGGTCTTTGAGATTTCCATCTCGGGCTTTCAAAAAGGTTAGTACGATTCCCCTTTTGTCTTTTGTAATGTTTCCGTTCGGTTGGTTTCATAACTCGCTTTACATATCCCTGTTTGTATTTCAATCACGAATTTCACCAGGAAAAGAGTAATCCTTTTATCACTGTGCTTGAATTTTATTTTTTGTTTTTTTCCGCACACAGACTGAAAATCGTCTGCGTTAGACCGAAAAGGCTTTCATTTTAAACAAACTGCAACCGTATAACGTACAAATTGAAGAGAAAGTCAGTGTTTACGGAGGAAAAGAGAAAAAAAATAAACAGTATTTGATTTAAAATTAGCAAAAAGACGTCTTGGAAAGATACACGTCGTTTCAATCGTCAAAAAAGTACATGGCGTAAATTTCAAAACGTTTTAATGATCTAAAACTCCTATTTCTTTAGAAACAGAAAGCCTGCCGTTTTTGTGGCTCTGTAAAATCAATAATTCCTGCCTTTCTACGGTATCAGTTGGAATATTTGAGTTCCGTACATTAAATTAAAACTTTGAATATCCACTCTTTCCAAGGGACCATCTAATAATGTACGCCCCAGATCAATTTTGATTTGTCCGTAAGATTTGGGTGCATATGAGTTTCATGAATGCCGTTATGTCACCGTGTATTTAACGTTCAAGTTCATGAAACGGAAAGTAAATATTTTTTACAAGGTATCCTCGATAAGGAAGGGCTGCTGAAGGAGGCAAACCCTTTTCAATTCAATTCAATGGCATCTATTACAGTCGCGAAGGGAATGATGCGCCCTCATTCCGTCTGAATTAACCAAAACTTTGGCTTTGATAAACAACCATTTATCCGAATCATATAGCTATATCGGTTTATTCTCTAAATACTAGTTACTTTAGACATTCATTTCCCAAATAAAAAGTATGCATATTCACATAAGTTTTAATAATCCTTTGGGTGTCAAAAGTATTTTTAAACCTTTCGTATCTTCCCAGTAGTAATAAACATTTACTGGCACGCTTGACCGTGGAATGTCATCACATCCCTCTACTCTCCGGCTTTCTTCTAATTACCTTGTAACACCCGCTTCATAAAGTATTAATTATGACTAACTGTCCGGTCTGGTCACGCGCTGCTGCGGAATATGAATTAAAAACCATAAAAAACGCTACCTCCATAACGCAAGCTGATAGTCGCTGCGCATAAGGTCATCGAAGTGCCAGCAAAAAGAGAGCATCGGAATGCGTCGAAGAATGCTCTCCCTGAAGCCACGAACATTTGCGGCAGTAGTTTTTTTCCTGATTCCTTTGACTTTCTTGCTTGGATAACGCCGTCACCCGGAAAATTTTTAAGCTTACAAGCCTTGACTTTTGCAAGCTTACCATATTTTCATAGTTTTGCGAGACATCTTTTCATTTTCATATTATCTGTCTTTTTGGAGTTACAAGTACCTGCAAAAACTATCATGATGTATGTTACGGTACACTATGTAACTAAAGAAAAGTTGGCTCGTGAAAATTTATTAATTATGTAATCGTATGCTAAATATAATGAGTTTTTATGAAATTGTAATACAAGGGGCTGTCATATAATATTCAATGAACATTGCGGATTATTAGAGAATATTACAAAAGAGCGTTTGCTAATTTTTGTATTTTGTGTCCTAATTGAAAATGTTGGCCACACTTTCGATTGCAAACCATTTCGGTTTGAGAGAACTGATGCCTTTATTTCCAAATTACTAGGTTAAATGCTTGAAACGTGTGATTGGGACTACTGCGTCTCTATGCCAATAACATGGGAATATTCCTTTTAAAATTATGAGCTATTGATTGTTTCGTGCCATCACGAAACAGAGGAATGACATCACGGAACTGTCAGCAAAAATAAAATGACCTCTTCCTTCCTTGTCTATCATAATGGAAAGTGTCCAATTTTCCTTGTTTCGGGAAAATTTAAATTCGTTCATCACGCAAAAGCCAGGGGCGATTAGAACGTTTGCTTTGCGTGCATGAAATGTGAACACAAGGACTAAATATTCGCTAAATGCTCTAATCTAATAGAACGTGTACTAATTGAATCATGCAAACAACCCTTGCACTATATCGTGACTACGTCACATTTTTTTAAGCTTTCGGTGAACTAAGAAACTTACTGATAACTTTGTTGAACGTGGTGAGTTTTAAGTTGTAGCTTTTTAGCCCTGGCCACAGTGATATGTGATGTCTTAAAGGGTCACATTTCATTTCAAATGAATCAACAAGTACTTTGTGGCTGTTGAGTGGCACATTTAATGGATTCACACGGCAATTCTGGCCCACAAGGCTTAATCCAGTGGCTTTGTTTACTATGGGGACCTTTTACCCCTGTTCTGAAATCACTTCCATTAACCCAGTGACGAACTGAGGGGCCACGCCTTCCGATGGTGACGCGAGTCCTCTAAAGGGATATCACAGGTTAGGGTGGACTAACCATTTCAAGCTACGCTGAGATATTGTCGTTCCAGCAGCGAATAGGGCTTAAAGCAGGCATGTTACGTCACCAAATATTAATTAAAATTTTACATATTATCGAAAACATTAGGAAACAGTTGCCTGATAATTTTTATTCGAATTGTTTGAGTTGTTTTATACCCTTGTGATTTTGATTTATTTGAGAGAAAAATGACTAATTACGTATATTAGTTTCTAATAAATAATCTGTTCCCGAATTTAAATGCTGATCTTGTCTTCCAACATCATTGTTAGAATTGGCACTTAAGAGCTTTCATTGCTCCACCACGTAGCATACTACAACGTGAAGAAGTTTTCTGGAAGGAGAATGAAACCTACTTCACGAGAAGAAATCTTAAGACAGCGAGGATCTAGAATTCCGGTATCATTGAGCTAAGTCACATCATGGAGGCCTGCGCTACAAACTAGTTGTTAGAGTTATTTTCACGGATTTCGACGTTTAACTCCTACGATTTCAATTTTTACAATAAGCCAACACTTCCACGTACCCACCGTGCAACAAGAGGGGTTCCCATTCAATTTTTTACCAAAAATTGTGTGGCGTATTCTGTTAATTCGCAATTATTTGTACCAAGTTAAAATTTTGAATTTTGCTAAAAAATGGGATTCTTCTGTAGTGGATCCCAATTCAAGGTAACTTGACAAAAATGACGTTAAGCGATGCAAAATAAAACCACATTTATAAATCTTCATTCGGATACAGTTCCTCTAATCGTTTGATGAAACCAGTTAGAAACCATTAGTGCAACTATACGTAAATTCAAAATGATTTCCTCCATTTAGCTCTGAAGTTAGAACCACAACCACACTTTCACATAAATATCTTTCATTATACGAGTATCTATCCCTGTGAAACTATGAGTGTGTGAATAATGGAAATTTCTTTAACATAGGTAAACTACGGTATTCTTTTAAGAATTAGATTTATTGTAATGGTATTTATAACAAGTAAAAATCAATCAACTCAATTTCCAATTTAAAGTAAACCATTATCAGGAATCTGTATTTTTACCATCAAAGTGTGATTTAAGACGAAGGGACTGAAAAACTAAAAACTTACTTTCATTAATTATAGAAGAATTATGGCAAAACTGTGGGCATTGGTTACCTATCTTTGTGTTACTTTTTACGGGAATTATTTTTTTCAATGAACATAGCGTGTTCATCTACGTATTACAGTAGTATATAGATACCAAGTTTAGGAGTCCCGACGCCTGTTTCACATTTTTGGGGACCTCAAAAGTATTTCATACTTTCCAAAACTCTTTTTACCGTTCATTATTCCCTTATTCAGTTCTTCATATTTCATGCCTTCCAAAATGTGTATTATCCTTCTTGTACTTCCACCGAGTCTAAATATTCTTTCTCCTCTCGCGACCTCCTTCAACCTACTATCCCTTGAGATATATCATCATTCACGCTCTTCCTGCCTTTCACTTCCCCTCTTCCCACCTCATGACTTCTCGCTTCATTGTTAGCCTTGCTGATATTCACTTTATTCTTCCATCCTCAAGGATACAAATATCTCATGACTCATCATCGCACGTTCGCCCTCTTAACACTAGGATAGACGAGAATTTGCAGGAACACAACGTTGTCCCCAATTCAATTGACGAATATTAGAATGACTAATCCTTTTTGTTGTTCGGCCGAGTGCTTTAGCCAGTTAAGCTATCGAGGCGTCCTCTTAAACTCTGGCTAAAGCACTTGGTCGGACATTCAGGGATCCGGGTTCGAATCCCGGTCAAGGCGAATGTTTTTGACACTCTGAAATTGTTGCACTGAAATGCATAGTATTAGCGGATGACTCCGTTCAAAATTCTGTTGCGGCATCTCCCGCGGTTTCTTGGAAATGATTAGTCTTTGTGATTTATTTGAACGCAGTTACGAGACTTCTTAAAGCAACGTAGTTGCTCAACTGACGAAACCAGATTTTCTTAATTATTCAAGAGCAGACGAAAATGGAAAAATACACATTGCCATTTAGAAAATCCAACGGCATTATTCAATGGAAACGTTCATTTTAGCTTTACAGCAGTTCGTGAAGTCAGCTAAAGCTTTATCGCAGCCTATCTCGCGTGCAAGTTGTTACAAAGATCAAAATAGAATAAACTAAGTGAGACGAATGCAAAAGAGCGGGAATAAGGAATGATTCCGAAGAAATCGGTTCCAAAATATAAGAACAATAATGTTAATGGCATATTTTTTACCCAATTGTTTTAAACACTAGTTTTCAAATTTGTAAGAGGTTAACAAGTTTTTAAATCATCTTGCAATCAATTTCACGTGCCTGTGATCATGCGTGTGGAGAATTTATGATGGCAATTTTTGAGAAAATGATGTGGGTTTTGGCAATCAAAACGGTGGAATCTCTCCGATCGTGGATAATATTCATAAATATGAAACACCTGAAGGTGTATATTAGGTTTATCTAGTTGATAAAGCCTTAAAATCTGTCAGCAGCGACCGACAAACACAGCCGTATTTCTCTTGCTTTCAGCCATTTTAATATTTTATATGCATTTTATGTTGCATTATCTTGCCGCTTTAAAGGACATGCAAACTTAACAGGGGTGCTCACTGCCGCTTGAAGTCTATAATTTCTTCATCAACGTTTCCTCGTTGACCACATTTTCTCGTACATTCATGGGTATTGTATTTCTAGATTTAATCAGATGGTAGAGTGATTGGGAGAACTTCTAATGTTTTGAAATCAAGTCTCCAAATTTAGACATTATTCGCTACTGATTCCGAGAGTAGAAATTATTTTATTTTTACATTAAGAATCGGGAATTTCATGAAAATTCACTTGAAATATTATTCGTTTCCAGCCTTCTATTTAGACCGTTTCAAGCTTGGATTAGATCTTGTGTGTGATGATTTGGTGGCTAATGTACCGGCATTTTCTTCACCCGAGGATCCGGGATCAAATCCCGCAGGTAACTGGCTCATTTTCTAGTGGTACCCTGATGCCTACTTGTGACGAAATGTGAAGAAATTACTTAATGTGGAGTGCACCGTCCATCGGAGAGGCCATTACAGTGTTTGGCCCCCTTGGCGTCTTTCTAATAGGCTAACGGTGACGCCAGGTTTCTCTCCATCCATCCTCAATCCCCTGAATATTGTACCCCTACAGAGTCGGTGGCCTTCCTTTTAATAATTACTGCTACTTTTGCGGTAAAAACAGTTGATTTTGACGTTCATTCTCTTTCCTCTTTGCAGCAGCCGAAGGAGGATTCGAGGGTGGCTGGAGGGGTGCGGGGTCTTGGCCGTTGGTGGTCCTCGCATGACTCGGGGCCCCGGCCGGGTGCGGGATCCCGTCCTTCCCTTTCCTGTCTCTCACTCTCATCTCGGAGCCCCGCTCCCCCCGGGAGATTGCGCGCGAGGGAACACGCGCGAAGGCGGTGGGAGGAGGAGAAGCCGACGGTGAGTGTTACGCTCGGTCCATCCCACACTCAGACCCCCCTCCCCCTTTCGGAGAGGTTGAAAACGAGGGAAACAATCAAAAAGGGCAATTAGACATCTTGTGGCACGAATTGTTTGAGGCTTTGGTCTATTCGAACCGCCAGCGGAAATAATTTTTGCACCGGGACTGACGTTGGCCACGTTACTTGTCTAGCAAAATTCTTCCGCTTTTGTTTCGAGCCGCACTGTACAAGTGAACAATGAGATTCGGGAAATTTAAAGACCGAAACGACTACTACTATTTACACGACCCAGAGGTGCAGTTAGAATTGATTGATTGAAGTTAGGAAGTTTTATGTCAGTGGCAATACTTTTTTCATTCGAGCAATGTTTCGATTGATCTCTGGAGACGGGTATTGCCGCCGAGAGACTGGGGGGGGGGGAGGCAATCAGCCGCTAAGTGAGGCCTTACTTATCATAATTATTTCAATTATGTCTAATGGAATCTCATGTCTATGTGAATTTGGATTTTTCTCCTCGTTTATGAATGGATTTTCATAGTTTTTTCCCTTTGAAATCTCGTGTTTGCTCTTCCCGGTTCTTTTCCTTAATATTTGAACATTCTAAGGACTCTGCCCATATTTTGGCCATTTTGCTATGATTTGCGACTCTGTAACATGAAATAGCCCATTTTAAACTATTAATTTTGCATATTACCAGCTGCATATAACTGTACCCAACATCATTCATGAACGCGATGACTTTAAATATGTTTTAAAACATATCTTGTTTATACAACAGCAAATATTTTGACCTCTATAAACTTTATTAGTGACAAAATCCTTATCCGATTTTGCTAAACTTTTCAATAATATCCATATTTTGAGCATTTTGAAGAATTAATTGAATTCTCCCCTCTATTTCCTATACCACGACGGAAATGGAGTTAAAAAAGCTTGGCGTTCGACTCATAAGCGAAAATAAAATTTAAAATTCCTTCCGCTGTCCCAATTGGCGGACAAGGCGAGTTCGTGGATTTGATTTTTTTGCGACGAGTTATAACTGAATTCCTATGTGAAATGCTTTCTCTACCGAAGCTATATGTCGATGGAAAGTCTATTGAATAGACATATACCGGCATCTGCATTAACTAAAAATGAAATTGATTTAAAAAAAATGAAAGAAATGTGTATCGGTAAAAGGATTATCTTTTGCCAGCTGTGTCGGCACCTTCATTGTGAGTCCCGCACCTAGTTGCAACAGGCGATTGATTAGTTGTTGCGTGATGATGCAACCTTGACGGCGAGGCGGAAGCGTGTTTGATGCGCAAAGTGACTACATGCTTTAAAAACGTCAGAGCACTCTAAGTTAACACGATTGCAGAGAGTAATTCCATGGATCAGGCAGCGGCCTCGATGGGCTGTGAGCGAGGGGAATCACCAGTTTTCAGCTTGCATCCCTCTTCTCTTCCAAATTCTTTCAATGTCAAGCTATTAGCACTCAGGAAGTCCTAGTTATAAGATGTCAGTGGTCTATTTTTAATCCGGGTCATTTATTTATTTGATTAACGTCTTATTTGGGGCAAGATTGTGACTTTATAGTCTCTTCTTCCAACTAATTCCAAAATATAACATTGAAGCCAATAGCAAACACCCAATTCCTTGGTGGATGAAAACCCACCTAGGCGAAATCGAACGCGCAACCTCTGGGTTGGCAGGTGAGATTGAGATAATTTTGTGCGGTTGTGCACAAAATGTATTGTTAATGTAATATTTCAGTCGTATTTTAAGGCTATGAACAAAAGACAAATACATTTTCTTATCGAATACCGAAAGTGAATCAGTTTCTAAAATAATAAAAACTAAGTCTAATATACATATAACCAGTACATCTTTTTTAAACCATTCAAAATATCTAAAAGGATTAAAAGTAATATTTTAAAGCATTTATTATGTAAAAAAGGAAAAAACTTACGTGAAAGCATCGGTATCAGAAATAAAAATAATATCATTTTGTAATATAGTTATCAACACTTGGTGTTGAGAAAATATTTAAGCTGGGGCAGAATTGTTATAATACGAAACTCGTATTATAGAAGAATTGCTATCAATTTACAACTTACTTTAAAATAATTAGATGGGCTGCGTCTTTCATATTACTTGAAATTGGTGAATTTTCTAATGACTAGTATAAAAAGTTGCGATAAGTGATTCGGTATTTTTTGACAAAATACTAACTATATGTATGTATAATAGCGATTTAAGCATGGATGGAGTTACTTTCTAATAACTGGCAATAGGAAATAATTTTCATATCTAACATTACATTTTTTTCCGTGATTGTACTTTTGTTTATTTCCGTATTTAAATGAGAATACAGAGTATTTTTTGCGTAACAAAGCGGGCTTCGATACGTTTAACCCAAGCGTTTTTACAACTCTTCAAATATGACTTCTACGTCGTATTCCAAGTACTTTTAGCCAAAAATAGAAATAATTTCCAGATATGGCACAGTGTATTAAGGAACTGGCCCCCTACCCTGATGTGTGAATATTCACACACCGTTGGGCTTGGTACATGGGTGAGCTCTACCATCACCTACTAAACCGACCTTCGGGTTGATTACTGTGTTTATGGTTTTTTATATCGCAATGTAAAATCAATCATTTCAAAAATTGGTAATTAGCTGAATTATTGTGATGGAAAACAATTTTGAATAATTTTTAAATATTTTAATCCTTTTTTTGCGTATGTATTATTCCAATAATAAAAGCTGCATTTTTTAAATATAGATTGTCCTGAACATAATATATCCAGAGTAAAATATAAAAACAGGCGATAAAAACCGTATCATTTAATTATTTGAATGATAGACAAATTTGTTGTTTATAACATCGTTTGATAAATTGCTCACGGTTAAAAGTGAATCCAAAAATTTATGCACTAGATTTGTAAATGAAAACATACATAATATTAATAAATCTTATTTTGATCAGTGAAGTTTAAACAGGAAATCGAAAACGAATTTTGTGCATCCACATGTATAGAAAATGAAAAAGTCGAGTTGTCGCACGTTTAAAACAACGAGCACCACGGATTATCTGGCTTCAGTATTTTTTCAAATTTGTTGACATTAACTCGGGAAAAAAGTAAAATCTTTTTAAACTTTATATTTCATATTTTAAAAGTCTATTAAAAAGGTTATTAATATTTTAAAAAGATAGCCAGAAATTATATTCGCAAGGAGCAAATTTTAATCTGTCTGAATAATCTGGATGAATACGTGGAGCGACATATTTTGTGTGCATTGGAATGAATTGATATTTTAAAAAATCAACCCTTTTTGAATCCTTTCGCAATGGGTAAAAGCACTGAGGTTTCTAAGTAATAGGAATAACTAATTGCAAGTAGCTATGCCTAAAATCTTCGATTGCATATTTTTACGATGGGATAAATTGTAAATAAATCATTCCTATCGAAATGAAAACTCTTCAAATGTGTTAATATATCCTGAGAATCCAGAATGACTAAATCGTGAACAAATAATACATTTTAAAAACTTTTCCATTTGAAACTAGAACCCTCAATGGCGGACATCTTGCAACTCAGCGTGTTTTTCGCAATACAGGTACAGTATGCACATACGAGTATGTACTCGTATGTATTGTCACTGATAAATGGTCTTAGTTATGACACTCAATGATATCTGAAAACTTTGATATCACATAAAGGCTGATATTAGATTCATCAATGCAAAAGAAGGTTTGCGCATAGGAAGGAAAAATATTCACTGTTGCTAAACATACAGGCTGTATATCACCAAATTACATCTTAATAATAGTTTTTGTTGGAGTGCTAAAGCACTGCGATGTTGCCATATTTAAGTAAAGGTAATGAACTCCTTTAATGTTTCAATAAGAATGGCATGTCGGAATAAGTTTATTCAAAAATAATTTTTGCAAGATTATCTCATCTAATGATCAAAATCATCATAAAAATTCTTTTCACAACGCATTTGTCCTACCAATTCTTTTTATTTTTGATTAAATGACTTTTGATATAAGTTATATAAAAGAGATGCGAGATATTCACGGACTTTTGGATGGTACTTATTCAAAGTATGTCTCGTTTACTAGCAACACGTGCTACTGTAAATTTCGTTCAAACTATTGCTATTCCCACTGTATACACATTTACATATGGTTTGAGTACTTCTTGAATTTACGCACTATTTGATTTAAAAACGATGAAAATTCAGCTCTCACACAGTTATTACGTTGAAAGAGTTAATAGTCTTTGAAAACCTGTTTATATTTTTTTAGCTTCCTATAAACTTTAGAATTATTTGAAACAATGTTGTGTATTGAAAAATTTCTAATGAACACGTTACATTTGTTTTGGTTGCTAAGTAACAGTGTAATATGTTTTCGATTTCATCACGCACTGCGGTTTTTATGACATATCTGGTTATTTAATGAACAGCACGTTGGGGTTACCGTCACCTTTATCTCGAACTATGCCATAAAGTGCGCTATAGATTAATGCAGAGATATACACTCGATGCAATTTCTCGATTCTCTCTCTTTCCCTTCCCTTTCGCCATAACCGCTTTGTACGCGCAGGGTGCGCATGAGACATGTTCACACTACATGCTCGTATACACGCACAGCTACATTTTAAAAGTGTTTATTTTTTATTTCAATGTGACCCGTTTAACTACCGCACGATTTATGCATTTGTTTAAGGCACGTATGCTCACTAAAGGTGCTCTATTCCAATACTTACGTCTTGTAACGCTCCCGCTACGGCGACGCCCAAAAATACCATTTATATACCGACATTTTTCTTGCTGAGTTGGTTGTGCTATGACTTAACGTTAAATGTTGCTAGAATAACATGTGTTGTTAAACACTGACCTAGAGAGTTGGAGCGGAAATGACCTCGCTGGAGTACTAGGGAATCCCTTCTGGAAATGTATGGAATGGAGAGTTGAGTAGCACGGGAAGATAAGGACACGGTGAGACCTGACGACTGGGCGCAGCAGTGACCGACCCTTTCGTCAATATCACCCGATTTCCGCGGGCTTTGGATGATTACGCAGCGAGCACTTTGAAATTATCTGCTTACTTCGGGGGAAAAATATTTCATTCCCCTGCTGCGGTATCTTTTTTCTTTCAGGATTTATTGTGGTTGTAGACATTTATTGCTGCTTTCAGAGGCTGACTCATCAAATAAGTAAGAGAGTCACCCTTATCAGGCGATTGATTGATAATTAAATAAACTTCGGTAGATGGCGCGACAGTTAATTTAACGGAATCACATGCTAATGTGCATTAAATTTCTAAGTGTAAAAATCATTAGCTTTGATCGGGACTCGGAATCCGGATCCCTCAATCTCCGACTCAGTGTTTGATCAATTAAGTCACCGAGGCATCATCCTCTAACCCTGCAATTAGAGTCGAAATTCGCAGTCCTAGGGAACATCTCGGTAGCTTAATTGGTTGAAGCACTTGGCCGGAGATCGAGGGATCCGGATTCGATTCCAGGTCAAAGTTAATGATTGTCACACCGAAAATCTTGCATATAGGTCACCATATTTGCTAAGAATGATTCCCATTTTAATTTATTCGTAGGGTAAATTGAAGCTTTGACGAAAACTAGAAAGTTAACATCTCATTTCATGTATTTGTTTCGTGCTTAAACCAGCGTGTCCATTTGAGGCGAAAACGTTGTTATCGTTGATATTGGGAAGACAAAGGAAATAGAAGAAAGTTTTGGAATGCTTCGAGATAACATACTGTTAATAACTAAATACTATAAACACCATGGTATAAAATGTTGAGACAAGTTCAAAAGGGAATCTGAATTTAACAGATTGATTAGAAATAGTGCATATTGGAAAACAAGAACTCCAAATTTTGTCATGCTTATTCAGTATTTTTATGGTTTTGTGAGAGAAAAGAGCACATAGATGAGGTAGGAGATATGAGATATGCATTAATCCATTTATCCTTACGCTGAAGAATTGGTAATTTTGGCTAAGAACCCAGAATTACCACATGAATCACTTGATAGTTCAATCGAGATTCAGGTGCGATGTGGTGAAATCGTTCCACAATAACAGAAACAGAGAAAACCACTTGCAATTTTTCAATTTTTAGCTAAAAGTGGAAGTGAGAAGTGAAAAAGTGGAAGGAAGGGAAGATAAAAGTGTTTTTCTCTGTTACTATATATGAATAGTCTCAGCTAGATAACAGAGAGAATGAATGATGCATATGTTAGGGTTACATTCGCTCACGAATGGTATCAAAACGAAAGTAGTCGTTTTTAATAAGCTTATCATTCTTGACGTTATAGGTCGTGCCTACATTCCTTTCTGCCCAAATTCCGTAATACTTTGCTTAAAAAGAATGGGAAAAATTAATTAATTAAAATTGGCAATTTTCCACAAAATAATTTATTTTAATACGACCGGTTTCAATGTAACTACATCATCTTCTCTTAACAGTCATTTCTCATTGTCTGCTATATATGCTGAAAAGCAAGTAATGTAGTAGACAATGAGAAATGACTGTTACCAGAAGATGATGTAGTTACATTGAAACCGGTCGCATTAAAAAATTTTATTTTGTGGAAAATTGCCAATTTTAATTAATCATGATATTCCACCATATCACGTCTGAAACATCTCTTTTTATTGGGAAAAATTAAGTTTGGCGCGAGATAATTATAAGAGTGGATGTTAAGGCATATCCATATTTTATAATATAGTTTATGTTTGCGGACTCCTTAAAAACAAATGGAGAGATAAAATGCGTTCAATTTCTGGCGAAAGTTTTCAGGTTTTATGTGGGCGAAATACAATTAATAATCATCTATAGCAACAAAATGGCATTGCATAAAATATACTGCTTCTCACGTCAAAGCATGTAAGATAATGTTTAGTGTGCGAGAATGACAATAGATTTCGACTGAATGCAGTGAATATTGTATATTTGAGAAAACATTCAGGGCAGTCCTTCCAGGAACGGAAAGGCAAAAAAAATTTTGGCCATGAAAGAATGCGAACTGAATGTACCGTAATTAGAGAAGTGTACAAAAGAAGTGTGCTATGCATGTTGAACATATTCTAGGAGATGGATGAGATTAAAACCACAAAGCAGATGGATGCATGTGAATAAAGGTCATCCCGAAAAAGACATGGGTGAATTTTGTCGAAGAGACCCTCAGCACGAGGTATATTAGAAGTCATCAATAGTGTGGAGGAAATGGGGCACAGTATATTAGTGAAAAATAGGTAAAAGAATTTGGCAATGAAAAGAAGCGGTACGGAAAACATTAGTGGAAGCGAGTGAATTGTCTCTAAATTACTTAAAATATTTGACTTCTTTGCCGTTTCATGCCTCAAAAAAGAACGTTCTGGAGAGGTTGCATGTGCATGGCCGTTCTGAAAATCAAGAAAATGTTTTTAAAGGAAATTATTTTCCATAAAATACTCCTGAGGGTTCCTTTTTGTGCCCCCGCTGATAGTTTCCTAATAATTTGCGGTTGTGGAGGATTGGAAGATTGCGTCTGTTACATATCGCGAAATATAACGCCAAATACAATTGTATAATGCCGCGATGTTCTAAACTACTTAGCTCTTTAAAAGAACTCCACACAATGTAAACCTTTTGCTACCTCCCGCAGATTAATGAAAAACCGCCAAGGGAAGAATTTCATTTTTATTGTTTTGCTTCTCTACCTTATTTCTATAAGATTCTTCCACTTTCCTCCCTCGGCCATCCTTGCACAAAGAGCTCTCTTAAATCACGATCTTTTACACCTCTCAATATTCCTTGCATCCACTTTCTCCGTCTTTTTTTAACACCTTTTCTAGCGCCCTACCATCCAACATTTCTTCATTTATCTTCCACTTTTCCAAGCATAATCTTCATATTGCTTTTCAAATTCTCATTTCCAATGCCTCCATTCTACGCTTACATTTTTTACACATGGGCATGAAAAGGGTTGATGGATCTTCATATCGCGAACCCTTTATGGTTATTTATGCGCTGAAAAACGAATATTATGTAATTTTTCTTCGAACTTTTATGCAAGAAACCCCACGTAACACGATAGCTGACGTTTCCACAGTATCGTTGGAACGGAGACTCGAAGATTTATGCTCACAAACGCAGTATGAACAGTAGTATTTAAAACTCTCTAAAATATCCATAATAGTACCCAAGATTTCTGAATTGTACATCTCTTTTAAGTTTGACTAATATGTTCTTGACCTCTTTATTTTTTTTACTTCCTGTCTCTATAATAATTTTCTTTTTGATTTATTCTTTCTCTAGAACGCATTTTTGTTCATTGATGTGCTCACATTCTCCCAAAAAACTTGTGACATATGTTTATGGTTGTATTTGGTGTCCTATTCGAAGCTTATTTTGACATCCTTTTTTTCTTGACGAACTCATTTTTATTTTGATATTTTAGCACCCTGCAAGCCACCGATAGGGTGTGTGGCTCATTTATTTCGTTTACCCAATGATAAATTTAAAACTCACATTCGTCACAATCATTTTGTAACGATCTCCAATCTTCCACCAAAAACTTAACCAAATCGAACTACAAGCCCTGCTCAATAGTCGCACCCGAAATGGATTCTGCGGAATGAATTACTTTGTTGTATTGGAATTCGCATTCCAGCCCTGTTTGAGGGCTGCAGTAGAGTTCACCGTAACTGCAGAGCGTGTCACCCCGGGTGAGATGATGAAATAAATAAACCACTAAATATTCCCGAGGAATGTGCGAGTGAATGAGTGGGAGGGGATCTCGGAGCGAGAGGAGGAAGCGGGCGGGTTGGCCCCAACTCACCACCTCCACATCCCGACTCCCCGAGCCCACATCTTTTATAGCTCCTCTCTTTCCCCCAGCCTTCTCCCGCTCCCCTTCACCGAAATCCTCGTCACGCCCCAGTTACGGGCCCTCCAACCCCTCCCTCCGCCCCTTACCTCCCAACCCACCCCCTCTCCTCCTCTTCCTCTGGAAACACCTTCTCCACTTCCGGACATTCACTCGCGTCGAGGGATGCCATCTGGCGCCCAAGGCGCGAAACTGGAGGCGTCCGTTCCCTCTTCGCACCCTCCCCCTACCACTGAGACATAAGGGGTGCGCCCCCTTCCCTCCCATCTCTCCCACCGAATCCCCCCCACCTCAATCTTGCCATCTTCCGTGTTTGACGCGCGAGTGTCGCTTAGGGGGTCGGCTGAGCGATGATAGCGAAGCACACCTTTTCACTTTAAAGGAGGGGCGTCGCTCCTTGTTTCTTTTTCCCAACTTCAATTGAATTTGTCTTCGTTGCTCCAAAACAATGATATGTGCGTTGTTTTGACCGTAAAAAAATTGTGCATCTTTTGTCTAGCAAGTCGTGAAGGACTACAAAAACTGCAAGAAATGTTTTTGTTTGCGAGTTGAGTTTGGGAGAGTAAATGAATTAGGGTTTAATGCAAGAAAGCGTCAGTTTGCGAGGGTTTGAGGGTAAGGAGATCAGAGAATAGAAAATAATTAATGCTTCATTTTTTGTTTACCAGAGATTTTCAAATTTAGAACCTTAAATAAATCATTGTACTAGGCTATTAATGGAAGCGACAGCTGTTCGCAGTGTATGTATGAGTTTTTCAATTTAGAAAACCTTTAAGAATGTAATTTTGCCTTACTTAAAGAATGTCAATGGAAATTGAATGGAAGCTAAGATTGTTATGCCTGTGCTCCATTTAGAAATGATGGGGAGCTGCTGCATTTTTTATTCTAAAGAAAAGGTTTTTCCTTCTGTTGAAGCCTTAGCTTTACCACCATTTAGCATTTGCCACCATTATTTAGGAGTGTTATGGTTTTTAAACGTGATGTCTGGATTCCTGTTTTAAAAAAACTTTGGAGATCCATCTTTGAGCTTAAGGTGGATGTGGTTCGTAGTCATGGGTCTTGTAGTTCAGAGGAGGAGGCCTAAGAGCTAAGTTCCGTTGCGTCATTAGAGAGAGTGGAGTGACTTGGTCAAGTGAGTGGGCAGGCAAGGACCAAATGACAACTGGCATGTGCTGTAGCCTGCTCCGTTAGTCCACTCCATGGGTCCCAGAGGTTAAAAGACCCATTGGGCCAACGGTGTGCTTTTGTCGATGTCTTCCACATGCGATACTCTAGTAAAGAAGAGAAGGACAGCACGGTAAAAGCCACCTGCATCTCGATTCAAACATTAGTACTCAGCACCTAACTCTATTCCACAAATTACTTCACAAATCCTGTTTCTGTTAAAAATTTATTTAACTTATTGCTGGTAAAAATTGGAATATATTTTTTAATTTTTGTCCAATAAAGGTAATTATAATTTTCAGAATTTCAATTCAAAGATTAGTTTACATGTCTTACAATATTATCCTTCAATTTTCTCTGTTTCGTGTGATTATATCATCTCCCAATAGCTTTCTATTTTAGGTACTTCTTGACTTATCCTTTGAATTTGTTTCCTCGTCTTTCCTTGTATTTTCCTTGTTATTATGTCCACCCATTTTTTGGAATAATCCATCAAAAGTATTGTAAGCATTTTAATATTTATACGAATCGGCTGTCAAAATGACTTATCATTTCACATGAAAACTCAAAAATGGAATCCAATAGAAAATTACAGTATGCCCATTCGTCCAGCATATATGACTGTGCGACATATTTGGTCATGTCTCGGGTAGGATTCGAACCTTAGAGGAAGGAGCCCGGTTTACGGACAATTCTTAAGAAGACTTCAATGCGTGATGCGAATGCTTCCTAATGTGGGATGGAAGCACCTGTGAACTCAACGAGTTTCAACGGTGAAGTAAACTCGTACTATTCAATGAACTCATCTGGTGCACGATCACAGATCTTAATAACACGCACTCGCATCCGTAATCTTTATTACCGCAAGGCAAAATATAAGGGAGGAAACCCTATTCAGCCTTCTTCAGCATTCGCGTTGCGGAACTCTACCATGTGTACGTGTACAAGTACGAAATGCGGATTTCAAACAAAAGATTGTGCACCAATGCAGTTTTGGTGTAAATCTTTGACATTTATGCCATTTTTTTGAGCCATCAACAAGTGTCAGACGCGCACGAGTAATAAATTAAAAAAGTGTTGACTTAGTGTTGTGTTGCGGTGTTCAATATGTCAAAATTTATACCGAACAAAGAGTATTTGCGGACAGCATTAATTTTCTATTTTCATTTGAAGAAAACTGCTGATAAAATATAGCAATTACTGCGAGAAGCTTATGGTGAACATTTTCCACTGCAAGATAAGTGTGAACGATATTTTTGGCGTTTCAAAAGTGTTCCTTCGATGTGTTCCTTCGAAGAAAAGAATTCCTTCGATGTTTTCAAACAAGGAAGACGGGAAAACCGCCAAAAATATGTGAAATATGCCTCGATGAATGGTTTGCGGCAAACGGGAAAGATTTTTACTAGAATGTTATCTAAAAATTCACCAAAAGATGGAGAAAATTTCCGACTAACAATGGAGCATACTTTGAAGGAAGCGTTTCTTCTCATTCTTCAGAAATTTTATTAAATCCAGATTTCATACTTGTACATCTGGTACGTAATGTGATTACGCGTGCTACCACGAATTGTTTTAGCGGATTGTAAAAGTGTACTCTAAATGCATGTCGTGTAAAAGATAAAGAAAACAGATTATGCATGAATACAATCAAAGATCGTGCTGGCACTCCTCTTTTCAGGAATAAATTTGCTAAATTGTGTCGTCAGTGTTTTTCAGTGCAGGAGGGGTTATTTAAACTTCAGGACAAATTTGATCAAGTGCTGAGTGTTAGGGTCAATTGAAGAAACTGCATTCAGGAATTCTATTTATTCTTCGGTACTGTACTCACGTTTGTTTTGGGTGATTCATCGTGCGCTTTTACATTAATATAGGTTTCAAGGCTTTTTTTCAAGTCGTAGCAGCGAGAGCAAAGAGACGAGTTCGGCAGTGGTCGACCGTCACTCAAAATGTGTACGAGAGGAATGGTACTTGAGAGAGGGGGAGATGGAACCTAAACGTCACATAAACCACAACGCAGGTCGCCCATGCTTGAATCGGATTTCCAAATGCAATCGGTTTGATCGTAAACATTGAGCTCCTTTCTTGAGATCGGCTGATCCCACTGCGTGAGCGCCAAAGATTTACGTTGCCCGTATTCGATCAAAATGCCTCATTCGTCTTTACTGAACCCCGTTTTATGTGAGTGGAGGCAAGATGAGGATCTTTACTTTGGCCATTTAAAACTCGAAACGCACGCATTATTCTCGATGCTCTTTCATTCTCCTCATCTCGTAGAAGAGGTGGCATACACGTACGTGGCAGGCGATTCTTCATATATGAGGAACTACGGTTTTCGACTCACATATTGAGTGTATCCTCTTATTCCATGGAACAATTAAACAACTTTAATGTCAGAAACAACTTAATCTTATTCTTACACTATGATATTAAGGTTTTACCGCAGTGAACAAGACATGAAAATGCATTTAAAAACCTTTTCTTAGAATCTTATTTCGGAAATAGTCGTTCAATTTTTTTAATCAAATAGGTTTATTCGTGCTTGCTAGTTTCGTGTCTTCCATTTTTCAGAGAGAGGCTCAGATCTCATCAGCGTTCGAGTAACGAGTAACTTAACTTTCATTTGGGTAGAATCGTTCAAGCATACGTTGTCATGATTTTTATTTCTTAATGAGAGAAAATCCGCTCTCGCAGACTTTAAAGCGAGCTGCACCACTTTCTCCCGATCCAGCGCCTGCTGCTCTTCCGGCTCACTCCTGCTTCGGCGGCAGCGGCGCCCTTGGCGAGAGGGGTGGTTGGTTCACCCGCTCGGACCCCTCCGCACCCCCCTACCATCCCCGTCACCTTCCGACCGCGGTCAACCGTCCGGCCCTGCGGCGACGTGAAAGCGTTGACCCTCCCCTCCCGTGTTTATGTGCTCATAATGACGAAACGGATATTTGCGGTCAGTAATCTGCTGCTATTTAAGCAAAAATTTCGCGTAATTTGGGCTACACATACCATTATAAGAGTCATGGTGAGATTAATTGAGTTTTTTAATGATTTATTTATTAAATTTTGCATTTATCCCAGATTTTGTGAGAGCATTTTAAATTATAAATAATCAATGAATATGTTCACGAGTTGATATTGAAAGTAAATTACGTAATAGCAAAGGCGATTCGAAAATCCAAAGTCAAAGCGATCGCATAACATTGCTGAATATTTTAGATTTTTTCATTTTATGTATTTATGTAACTTTAATATTATGCATTATAAAATGTTCCAACGATGAGCGTATCTCTCGTTATGAGCCCAGAAAAATCTTTGTAATTTCCTTTAATTCATATAATATTCATTCTATTCTATGGTATTCATATAATATTAATTATTCATATAAAAAAGAACATTTCCCATTCTTTGCTTTTAAATTATTAATAAACTTTTCAAATAACATTTTTTCGCTTCTAGTCCAATCTTCTTAGTACTTTGGTATTTTTATATGATCGTTTAAACTCGTTTCCTATTATCTTGCCAAACGTTTGATTGAATATTAATCAATTAAAAGAAAGCATTAATACCAATATTTAAATGAAACTAAATTGAATATAAGCGCAGAATATGGCCACAGATATTTTAGTCTTTCCCGGACCAATTCACTTCAGTGGGGGGTCTGACTCTTGCTTATAGGAAGAAAGCATGGCGGATTCTTAAGGGAAATGTACTTGAAACCAACGTGTATAGTGGGGTGCTGGACGATGGATGTTTGCTTTTTCCAAAGAAAAGATTTTCAGTTATTTATTTTGGTGCCACAACAGATGGGCGACTAATGTACTTACACTATGCAACATGGCTCTTTACTGCGCAAATATTCAACATATGCGTATATATAGACTCCAAGTAAGGAAAACTTAGTCCCGGAAAAGATTACTAAGAGCTTTCACTTCCTTTAATCCGTTCTGGGAAACTGTCACCTCTATAAGATATTCTGCAAGTAATTAGAAGCTATTAAATATTCAGGACTTTCACTGGTGGTGGAGTTCACATAGAGGCTTTAAACTAAGCACTTATATGAGGAGGTTTGGGATCGGCGGGTAGACAGGAGGAGGAGTGGAATGGGGATGAGTGGAAACTGCGGATGCGTGTGGGGATGTTCTCCTCCCCCTCTTCTGATTCTCAGCCCCAAATTAATCCCTCTCCTCCGCGGCATCCTTTCCTCTTCCATCACTAACCCTCAGATGGCCCCCCTCGCTCCCACCAAAGTGGATCATAATATCCAATGTCAGGGAGAGGAAGAGTGCGCCTGTCGTTATCGTAAGAGATCGTGTTTCCGTTTTCAGGGTTTATTTTCTTCTCTTTCCCAAGAGTCGGTCGCCCTCGAGCGTTGGGCCGGGGTGGCGTGCGGTGGGAGGCGAGAAGATGCGGGGCGGGCGGCAGACCGTCGATGGTCAGCCAAAATATTTAGCATAGCCCCGCACCACCAACCTGACCATCTCTGAATTTAATCGAAGCTCATTTCGACTCAGGTTTGGCCTCAGTTTACATTTCTAAGCACTCAGTCTCAGATTTATTTTTATTCCGTGATAACCGAGCGCGAATTTCAGAGTTTTGAAATTATCTCAAATAATTGATTTTCCTCCAGAGGGTATTCACCTGATGCAAAGCTTCATTGCATAGTTCAGGGTGTAAGTAAGTAGGTAAGTAAAAGTAAGGAAATATCCTATCTACCCATTAAAATTTGAGGAAAATGATGATTTTAGAGCAGCAGGCAGACTATATGTTCCTGATAATAATTATGTAATACTGTTTTCATAAATATTCCTTTTCTGTAATAAAATCTTTCAAGCATTAGAGACGACCGATAGCTGAGGTCTTTTTCATCGGGGTAGATGGGGAAATTTAGTAGAGGTAAACATTAAGGGAATGAGATAAGTCTAAAAAGAAAGCCAACGTAGGCAATTAGCCTATTCTTAACGAAAAGCACCGAGGGGTCACTTAACTTTAGCGTCCCATCCTACGGACGACGAACTCCACTTGAAGTGCTGTCAGAATGCCACCAAAGTAGGAGTCGGGATACTTCTCACAAATTCTCCAATCACTGGAATTCGACCCCGGGCAATCTAGTTGAGAACAGTACTCTAGCTACCGAACCAACAGTCGTTCCCATACGAGAATTCTGGCTCACCGCTTTCATCCAATTCCTGCAAATATGTACTCTAAGGCCCTTGGGTGGGTGGGGTGAATGTAATGGCAAGCCAATCGGACGGTTTCCTGGTCGTATAATTATGTCAAAGGACCTGATTCATTCATTTGAATAAATTGTATGCAATGAAATAATTCATATTGGCTTCCGATATTGACAATTTAGGAACAGAGTATAATACTCTCAATTTTACTTTCGTTTTGCCTTGTTTCTATGCCTCTTATGTGTGATTGTTCTATGTGTTGTGTTCTAAGTTGTTACATAAACGTTAAAAAAACACCACAAAGATTAAGATCAGTGTCAATTGAAACTTTCACAGATCAGTAAAATAAACATTTATTTATTGTAGTCATTTGTTTCACCTTTCAATAAACAATACATTTTTATAAGAGTAATGTACTGTTTTGTTAGAGAGAGAAACAGCCTTTCTGTAGGGTCCTCTCGTCACCGCTTCCCCTGCAATTCTTGGTCATGGGATGCACTGATCGTGTACGGCAGGGTCCCGCTCCCTCTATTCTCACGTCACCCGCGAACGCGCATCAAACTTTGACGTAACGCTTCTACCGGATCCCAATTGAATTACTACTGCATTGTAACCAGTGAAGAATAGACAAAGTGGACGAGAAGGTACGAAGACCCCTTCTCGCAGCCCGCTTTCAAGAGAAGACCCCGGGATATTCTCCCGAGGGAATCCTCCTCCTTCGCGTCCAGCCTTTTTTTGTCCAAGCCCTCCCGCTTTGCTCCTCAGGAAATACGGCAACTGCGTTGCTGCTCGTCCCAAACCCATAATAGCGGCACGGGGTCCATGCGTCTGCAATGAGAGGTGAGCGATGTCACATCTCACGCTTTAATTTAAGCTCTCCTTCGTCAGCTTATGAACTCGAGGGAAAATCTTCCCATGGATTTTGAGGTTTAATCAACATAGATGAGCTAGCATAAAGGGGACTGCTGTGTGGAACTTTGTTCCAATCCTAATCAAAGCTAAAATATTATTTGTCCTTTGAATGCAACATGATTTGTTGCGCGATAGATGATCACTTAGTCTAATCTCTCTCCTTTGACAAGAGTATTTATTTAAAAATGTATTTTAGCACCCTGCAAGTCACCGCTAGGGTGAGTAGCAGGGGGTGAATACACGCCAGACTAATTTTTATCCGAATATGACCCTACCGCGGTAGGACAATGTTATTCTGATCCCTTATTTTTTGTGAAAAAAGTTACATCTTAAATCTTTACATCCACACTTAATCTCTCTAATTTTATTGGCATGATCTCTTCTACCGCAGTACGATGGAGATAATAATACATTTTCAACACCACTGCTAAAGACACCTCCTTCCAATTTATCCAAGAGCTTCAAGCTGTAATTTAACCTTCGCTCCGTGACTGATTCCCAGCCTTACTGCTCTAATATTTTGGATACGCTACTAAGTTTATTCTCTCTATTTATGCCACTTCTGAGATACTTCTATCAGGTTCGACCATCAATGATTCCCATTGAATGCAAAAATTCTAATACGTATAGTTTTATTCTCACTTTTTGCTCTTAATATCTCAGCCATTCCCTACTATTTCTAACTACTTAAATTCCCTTGCATATAGTTTGACGTCAAGCGGAATAGTTTGGGAAATGTTAAAAAAATAATTTAACCCTGATATGATTCGGTTTGAAAAAACTCCGAGCAGTCGCAAGCCCGGCACAACCCTCGTGGGTAACGTAGATCTCGCTCTTTCCAAGCGGTGTCCATGGCAGTCTATGTCTTTCTCTATCATCTCTTTAGCTATATTTCCCAGCATTGTTGATAATATACGTACATAAATGCGTCTCATATGGTTTTAACGCTAAAAACTTCTAAATAATCTGAATGAATACGATAAATCCTTCACCGTACGTATAGATCTTCTGAGATATAAATTCGTCATTTGACTTTCAAAGCCATACCTTCCTCAGGCATTTAATTTACTTGAAGTTTTTCCTTATATGTCTTTTGTGTTGGGTGAGCTTCCTGTCACAGTACAGCCATTAGTTTTTTTATTAATTAGCTGCCACCTCACCTCACCTTAATATCAGTCATAGAAGAAGGAAATAGCCCCAAAGCGAATGAGAGATGGAAGCCAAATAGAGGCTAAAATTAACAAAGGAGTTAGACTAAGATGCAACCTCGCACCTGAATTATTCAACATGTTTCTGGTGGAGGCAATAAGAGAAACACAAGGCATCGTTTAAACGGAATTAGGATCAATGGAGAAGAGATAAAGATTCTACGCTTCGCCGACAATGTTGCAATGATCGCAGAAATTCAGGAGGATCTTTAAAGGTCACTAAACATATTTGATCAAGTTCTACAAAGATATACAACATGAACATAAACAAGATGAATACTAAAATCCTAGTATGTGGAAGAGAGAAGCGGAATATAGTAGTCACGCTGAAAGATTAAGAATTAGAGGAAGTGGATTCCTTCACCCATTTAAAGTACCATCCCACGGGGTGGAAGTAGTACCCCAGACATCAAGCAAAGAATATATAAAGCTAAGAGAGCATTCACAATAAAAATACTACTGCTGTGTTCAAAGAAAATAGAACTACATACGAGTAAACTATATGTGAAAACATTCGTATGAAGCGTGGCACTTTATGGATCAGAAGCATGGATCATCGGAAAAGTAGACCAGGAAAGACTAGAAGCTTTCAACTCCTGGTGCTGGAGGATGATGTTTAAGATCAAATGGACGGGTGATATAACAAATGAAGAAGTATACGGAACAGTGGACGAAGAACGGAACTTATGGCATAAAGAAGAACCAGATGGATTGGTCACACCCTGAGGCACAATGGATTCGTGAAGAATATAATGGAAGGAAAAATTGACGGAAAAGTGCAAAGAGGAAGACCAAGGGATAAATGCATGGGAAAAATAAGGAAGAAAGTATGTTGTAAGAAATACCAGGAAATAATCCAATTAGCATTGAATAGGGTAGGATGAAGGGCAGCAGTCAACCAAACTTATGATTAAACGACCAATGATGATAACTAGTCCATATTTCAAGTTTGCATCTCTCAGAGGGTGACTGAGAAAACCCCCTTATATATACGTACATACACACACACATTTAAATACGAAAACTCGCCTAATGGTCGGCATATGCCCTATATTGTCCATTAAAATTCACATGGTTATAGATATAAAGAAAAGAGATAGGAACACAGTATATATATATATATATATATATATATATATATATATATATATATATATATATAATTCACTAAATAGTTATAGCAAACACAGAAACTAAAACATATAAAAGAGGGACTCACTAGTTCTCGAATTTTCGGTGGTGCAACCACCTTTCTTAAGAGGAATTAGGACAGAACTCTGTTCCTAATTCCTCTGAAAACAGAGTTCTGTTCCTAATTCCTCTTGAGAAAGGTGGTTGCACCACCGAAAATTCGAGAACTAGTGAGTCCCTCTTTAATATGTTTTAGTTTCTGTGTTTGCTATGACTATATAGTGAATTTTATTGTGCACGTTCGTGGTTTTTCCAAGAAAGTTACTATATATATATATATATATATATATATAGAAAATAGTAGAAAAGCATTCATACGATATTATAAAGGATAGGAACGGTGCGTTTCATGGCACGCATAGCCAGAAAAAGAGACGAGACACATTGGCCAAACAATATCGTATGAATGCTTTTCTACTATCCTTTCCCCTTCTTGTGTCCCGTCTATTTCTCCTTTGGTGGGTGAAACAGCTCCATAACACCATCTCTCGGGCAACATCTATCGGAGCACTTTGGCGCTTTATAAGATCGCAGATCTCAAGGTAAATCAGGTTTCCTTATTAGCTCAATAGTTAGAGCATCCGCCCGGAAAGTGGAAGGTCCGTGGTTCAAATCCCGGATAAGGAAATATTTTACTTTCGTGATCTGCTCAAAAACCGCCTTCCCTACATGTCCTGTGTTCGCCTTTTATGTGTTTTCCTATCCCCTTTCCTTATACCTATTTCTGTTTGATATTTGATTTTCTGTCCTTATACCTGTTTCTGATATTTTTGTTACATATATATATATATATATATATATATATATATATATATATATATATATATATATATGTAACCATAAACACAGTAATCAACCCGAAGGTCGTAAATATATATATTTACTCATGCATTTACATAATTGTATCCGATTCAGATAGCAGTAAATTTCGCTCGATCCCGTATTCCGTCCTCCATATCAATCCTGTTGTTAACACTGATGCACTGTACGTTCGGTACCCCCGAAATCCCGAAGCGGTTCTTCAACTCGTCTTTTCATCTTTGTAAGAGCTTCACCTTAACCTCCTCAGTGGTATTGATATATGTCTCGAAATTGATACTTGGTATAGCTGGCTTTCGTGTGCAAGCTGCAAAGCGTACATTTATGAATAAAACACCAATCCATTGAAGGGCCCGGGGAAATTCCCTTCCTCGTTCCGTGACGTTATTATTGAAGGTATACCACTATTCTCAGGGCACTATCCTTCTCCTGGCACCATTGAACCAACGCCTTCCGTCATAAACACCCTCACTCCCTCCGAGTTGCTCCAACAACCCAGGCGATTTATTAGTCCTGCCTGATTTCTCCCTGAGTGTGATGAGTGTTGCAGCCATCGCAGGAGAATAGTATATGCTCGATGTGTTGCCTAATCAAAAGGATACTGTCACATTGATCATGCCTTTATCCGTAATAGTAAAGTTTGGACCTAGTAGGTACAAATTCACACAGTTTATTATTATACGAGGGTCATCCGGAAAGTAGTACCCGTTCGTGAAATAAAGACACAAAAGTAAATATTAACAAACATAAAAAATTTTATTTGAAAGAGGATACTTTAAACTACTTCTCAACATAATCTCCAAGCAAATTAAGGCATTTGTCATAACGTGTGACAAGTTTCTGTATTCCTGCTGCATAGTCCTTCGCCGCCAGCTCATTGAGATACAGGGTCACTCCTTCATTAAGTTCTTCATCGCTGTCAAATCTTTTTCCTGCCAAAAAGTCTTTAAGCTTTGTAAAGAGATGAAAATCTGAAGGGGCCAAGTCGGGGCTATACGGTGGATGGTCGAAAGTTTCCCATTTGAATTGCTGCAAAAGTTTTTGTGTTATCCCAGCTGCATGAGGCCTGGCATTGTCATGAACGAGAATGACACCAGTAGACAATAGACCTCGCCGCCGATTTTGTATTGCCCGCCGTAATTTCTTTAATGTTTCACAATACGCATTGGCATTAATAGTGTCTCCACGGGCCATAAAATCAATAAGCAATACACCTCGTCGATCCCAGAAAATGGTTGCCATGAGTTTCCTGGTGGACAGAACTGTCTTGAATTTTTTTGGTTTGTTTGGTGAATGAGCATGATGCCACTCCATTGACTGTCGTTTACTCTCAGGTGATGCATAACAAACCCATGTTTCGTCACCAGTAATTATGCGAGTCAAGAAAGAATCTCCTTCATCAGAATAACGTCCCAAAAACGTCAGTGCTGCAGCCATACGCTTGGTTTTGTGCTCATCTGTAAGCATGCGAGGGACCCATCTTGCACAAATTTTTGCATAATGCAGATGGTGTTTAACAATTTCATGAACAATTGTTCGAGAAACATTGGGAAAATGCTCACAGATGTCATCAATTGTGACGCGCCGATCGTTCCTCACGAATTCGTCAATTGAGCTCACCAGTTGGTCTGTAATGACAGACGGTCTCCCCGAACGCTCATCGTCGTGTGTGTTCCCCCTCCCCATGTTGAAGTTGCGACACCACCGCCGAAACGACGACTCGTCCATTACATTGTCTCCATACACCTCCTCTAATTGGCGATGAATATCACATGGGCGAACGTTTCTTGCATTGAGGAATTTAATCACTGCCCTCACTTCACAACTGGCGGCGTTCTCAATTTTTTTAAACATTGTAAACAATCACAGAAACAACACAGGCAATGCTAGCGTCACGCAACTTGGCTCAGAGAAGGCAGACAAGCCACTGAAGCTATCTGACCTCGTCCAGCGGCTACTCGCGTCGTCAGCACTTCATGCGGCACGAACGGGTACTACTTTCCGGATGACCCTCGTACAAGCAATTTCTTACGTTGCTTACTGATTTACTTGCGGAATCAACGCAGAGTTTCCACGACTGGACATGGAAGGTGAAAAGAATTGTACAGCGAATGTGTATGGATGAAATAAATATGCTTCATAATATTACTTCATTTATTAAATCAAGTTTATTTAAGAATAAATAGAATTTATTAATTTATTTTGACATTTAAACCCTGAATAATTACCGTTCCATCTTACCATCTTCGAATAACGAATGATCAATTCCACGGGCCATCTGAGAGAATCATAATATTCTTTATATCCTCCATTGCACGATAACTAATGAATAGAAAGACCCAAATTAATTTTATACGTTCCTTCAGACGATGTCAATAAAATATTTAAAAGTTATATTGGTTTAAGGAAATAAGCCAGCATTATCATTATATGCTTCACTGGACTTCATCCAAATTCATTAAGTTCAAGAATAATCAAAATAAGTGGTATTTTCCTGATAGCCTGTACGGTATTTGTTTTCTCTCTCCGTCTTCTGAGTGAGTCTTTGTCAACGGCAATCTAAGATGCTGCAATTTGCGAACAAGTTGGACTAATTAGTAAACTCCACTAGACTCTTACCTCTGATATCGTATATATTTTGATACTCCATAGATGCCCCAAGCGTGTTCTTTCATGCTTTTTATTCAAAATACCGTAAAGTTTCACATGGAATGGTTAAATTGATGCTATATCCAGCTTGAAGATACGGGTATATTTTCCCTTGAATTTATCCCTACTTTGAATTGAAAGTAACCATGATAAAGAGGTCAGTATTACCTTATATCCTTACACTTGGATTTTCTTTTTCATAATACTTGTTTTTAATCCATCGTCAGTCTCTTTGAAAAATAGCTGGCGGTATTACGATTCGACAAAGTGGGGATCCTTCATGCATACTTTATTTTGCATGTTGTTTGGTTACTTATCTAAATATTTCAAAGTAAAATGAAACAAATAATTTAAGTAGAAAATTTAATTTTAATTTGAACAAACAAACGTAATTTTAGTTCATGATACTGCAGATATCATGTCTTATAATTTGGTATATGATTTCACTTTCATACATTATAATGTAGGTAAATTATACATGCTACACCATACAGAGTCACACACAGTCTGTTAATGGTATATCACTATTAACCGACTCTGTGTGTACAAATTGAAGGACTTTTAAGCTAACAGGTAGATCTGACAAAACTTAAAATGTAAATCTGACTTGCTCGAAACATCTCACGAACAGTCAGTAAGAAGATGAGGGTAAAAAAAAGGACAAATTTACACTTCCACACACTTTTAATCCTTCACACGACCATGGTTTCAATGCTGCGCATCATAATCAGGTACAATTCAACAAAATTTTCCAAGTTATATAGTCAGGCGCCAGGTAGGGGAAGTTAGGGAGAGGGGTGGTAGTGTAGGTGCAGCAATCATTGGTGGGTGAAGGGAAGGTGAGGGTGATCTATTGGATGCAGACGGTACAAATGGGGGGTGTTTGCTTGCAACGGTGGACCCTCATTAATGAACGGACAGTGACTGTCGCTGTGTTGGTGGGAGAGGGGTTGGTGTGGGAAGGCATTTAAGACTTTTCGGAGAGGGAAATGCGAGAGGTATAGGATATCGTTGACCACCTGAAGATTACCGGACTGAAGGGACTCCCAAATTTCTAGCTCCTCCAGAGCGTTCAGCCTGCGAACTTTTGTTTCCATGTGTAAAATGTCTGCTGTAAAGTTACTGGAATGGTTGTCGTCTAATAGGTGTTTGGCGAATTTTGATCTGTTGTCTTTCTTTCTGAAGCATGAACGATGTTTTTTAGTCCTTATGTCGAAAGTCCTGTCTGTCTGTCCGGTGTAGATGGCGTTGCAATCTGTACAATTGAGTTTATAACTCCGCTTTGTTGCTTTACGTCAATTTTATCTTTTGTTGAACCTATTAAGTTTTTCAAAGTATGTGAATTGTAAAAAGCAACTGCCTGTTAGCCTGGCTTTTAAATTCTCTGTAGACTCTCTGACAGCCATAGAAATTATAGAAAACAAATGTGAATTATAGGTAAATCCCTATTGGTTGGTATAAATGCTAACACAGTAACATAAATAAGATAAATTATGAAACTGATTACAAAAGCATTTGCACTATTACCTGGGGCAATGCAATGGATTCATAATATTTTACTAACTTTGACAGCCAGTAAGTTCATGACACCCGAAAGTCGTGATGTGCTTCTAATTAAAACGTCATTAGTTTATCTAATTTATTTGAATTGACTTTATTAAATTGAATATATTATTTTACACTGTATCCGTGTTCATTTCCATGTAGTTAGCTATCTTTGTAATTGGAAGAACTGTGGATTAAACTGAATGGACACGTTTATTACATAAAACACATTTTATTTACTTTTAATCTATCTGTCGAAAGGGAAAGACTTTTCTTCTAAGTAGACAAAATTCAAACAAATGTGATTCAGGCCAAACAATTTGGTTGGCCTTTTTTCTCTACTAAAAGTGAGAATAAATTGTTTTTTACCAATAGAGTACTTTCACGGTATCATTAAAAATGCAATATAATATACATTATGGTCCTTTTGAAATTGATGCATTGTGTTGAAATGTATCCCTGTTAAGGGTTTGTTGACAGTTGCTATACACGATCAAGTAGATTGACCTAAGAATAAGGGGGTGTCGCCTATTCACGAGCATACGCTCCTTGAGTTCTACCTAACGAGAGCTCGCTCACTCACTCTGGTGTGGGAGCATTTTGCAAGGGCAGCCCTGATTGGCTGCGGTCGATGGCCTATCAAGACGAGGAGCGGATGGAGCCACACGGCGCTAAATGAGGCCGCCAGTACGGCTCAGTGCAACTATTGTTCGCGGGAGTAACACCACTGGTCCATAGTGTGGCGCTTTCCATCAAGAACACTCAATGCAAGCGACGGCCCGCGATCTTAGCCAAAATGGGGTCCAATGTTGGCTGGTTAATCAACTTCGCAGAGGAGGCCCCAAAAGTGTTTTTTTTACGAAAAAGGTCTCAAAGGCCAATAGAATGTCTTGATTGCACAACATTTAACTTCTAACTTGATTTCGTTTACTCATGAACTTTCTCGCCTATATTCATTCGAACTTTAAGCTCTCATTTTCAGCCACATTTTCGCACAGCGACGATGAATTTTCTTTATGAATATTAAAAATTAGTAAAGTAACTAAACAAATTTAAAGTTAATTGACATATGAAAATAGAAAGTAAACATAAAGTAGTAGGAAATGCAAGTCCCAAGGAACAATATACAACATGGAAAAAATTGTTACACTAAACTTTAAATAGAAACAATTATAAATTACTAATAAAAATGTTGATGTAAATAATGTTTTTTTGGTCAAATTTGGTTCCAAACAGAAAAAGTGTATTTTGTAAGGCTTCTGAGAGGAAAACTTGAGAAATGATGGAGGGAATGAAAGGTCATAGAGAATTACATTTCATATATGATAGAGAAATACTACAAGTCGTTTGATAATTTCTATGAAGGCTGGACAAATAGGGAGATGGGATACTGCACGGACCCTTAAGAAAGGTATAAAACTGCTTAAGTGGGAACTGTGAAGGAAAATAGGAATTTTGGGCTGCCTGAAGAAAGAAATGTGTTAAGAACAACTTAAAAGGAATTAATGAATGATAAGCGGGAGATGTCGAATTCACAAACGATGACAAAACTGGCGTGAGAGTGAGATTGTCGTCCTGCAAAGACTGCTCGCTTGCACACCCTTCTTTTTTGTGACTTAAAAAAGTCCAAAAGACTCTGGTGACCTAATGGAACGATGTTTACCGTCCACGTTGGGCTCAACAAGAAACAAATATCTGGTAAGATACCTAGAGAATTAGTATTGGAGTGTAGGAAAGGTTTAAGTAAATTCCTTTGGTCGTGAATCAGTTTATTTACTAATTCTTGTGGTTAAATGAAATGATTGCCAGCATAATGTATTTCCTTCAAAAGCGAAAGGAAGCACAAGGGACGCCGTTAAAATAGATTGCATTGATTTTCCACTGTGTTCGGGACCCTAAACCCTAACAGCCGATTACGCTAAAGCAAACGGCAATATTGGTGCTGGCTTGATTGAGAATGAGATGGGGAGGATTATTGTAAGAAAATACGAAGCAGTGGTCCAAAGATTACACTGAATACACAAGTCTATACTTCCTAACCTGTACGTTAATACTTATTGCAATGAACTAACTCGTGGGGAATTTTAAATACAAGCATTCTGGTCTCTTATCGTTCTAGGAAAAAATGACATTCTAAACCTGTCAGTCTTGCAGTCTATCTCTCTAATCGTACATTCGTGATTCCACCGACCGTAATACGTTCGGATTCGTATTATATCCTTGGTGTCATTGGAAAAGGGCCCATCTTTAAATATTTTCAATACGTTTAATCTATATTGTAAACGCCGCTGTGTAAGAGAATCCCAACCTAAATTATCTAGCAAAGTGGATACGCTGCTGCGTTGGTCATAACAATATTTGACAAATCTATCCCCCCTCCGCTGAACTCGATCCGAAACCAAATTTATGTTATGAGGATCCCATATACTGGCAGCATACTCTAGGTGGGGCCTGACCAAGGCAAGGAAACATCGTTCTTTCACCTTTTCGTCGCATTTACCTAGCACTCTTTTCACAAATCCCAATTTTTTATTAGCACGACCGCATATTTCTCGTATGTGTTTTCCCCAGGACAGATCGTGAGTAATTGTTACACCCAAGTGTTTAAAGGAATCTACCCTCGCGATTTTAGTTTGTTTCACTTTGTAACTATAAGGGAGGGAATTACTCTTTTCCCAAAAATGTATTACTACGCGTTTTTTTAAATTTAATTCCAATTGCCATGTATCGCACCAATTTTGAATTGCATCTAGGTCGTTGGCGAAAACGACTCTGTCTTCGTGACTTCGGATGTCCCCATAAATTACTGCATCATCCGCGAAAAGACGGAGTTTGCTATTAACTACTGTACTGAGGTCATTTACGTAAATAAGGAATAGGAGGGGGCCCATGACACTTCCTTGTGGTAAACCCGACATGACCTTGACAATATCGGATGATACACCGTCCAGGACGACTGTTTAGACTCGATCACTTAAGAATTGTTTAATCCAGTTAATAATACTCTCGTGTATTCCATACGTTTCAAATTTCGCGAGTAATTTGCAATGAGGGACTATATCGAAAACTTTCTTAAAATCTAGGAATATCGCATCATCTGGAATATTACTTTCACCGGAGTTCAATATATAAATATCATGTACAAAAAGTGCAAGTTGAGTTTCGCAGGATCTACCCTAACGGAAGCCTTGTTGGTTATTAATCAATCAATCTTGGCTATCGAGGTACCTCATTATGGAACTAGCAATGATGTGTTCAAGAATCTTACAGGCAATGGAGGTGAGCGATATTGGCCTATAATTACTGGGGTCCTCCCTGTCTCCGTTTTTAAATATGGGTGTTACAGAAGCCACCTTCCAGCCGTTTGGAACGCTTTCTTCTGCTAATGATTTCTTAAATATTATATCAAGATAAGGGGCAATTTCAGCCGACAGTTCTTTATACACGCGCACCGGTATCTCATCAGGTCCCGGAGATTTGCTGGGGTCTATGTTTTTAAGGAGTAATTCTATTCCGCTGGTGGAAAAATCGATTGCTTGCATTGACTGCTGAAATGTTTTCGGAAGGTTCTCGGGTATATTCTGTGAGCATATGTTGAAAACACTCTGGAAGAATGAGTTTAATATGTTGGCTTTATCTAAACTACTCGTTACTTTATCCCCCTTTTCGGCATTCAATGAGTTTACGGTGGACTTTTTTCCCTGCACTTTCCTGACGTAGGACCAAAACATCTTTGGGTTATCGTTCACATGTTCGCCTAATTTTTTCCTTTTGAATTCCGCTAGCGCCTTCCGGAAGGCCTTCTTGGCAGTGGACCTAGATGCTTTGTAGTTCTGTATGGTTTCGTTGATTTTATCAGGGGAGGAATCTTTAACTGCGTTTTTCATTCTGGCATGGCACACCCTTTGCCGCCTAAGAGATTTCCGTACTTCAGAGTTGTACCATCGGGGCTCCTTATTCTCTTTTATATATTTACTAGGTATAAATCTCTGTATTGCTGAACGTGTTATCGTAAAAAAAATTATCCCAAGTATTCTCGACTCTACTAGTTTTGCTTAATTCGTCAAATATAAAAAAGAACCTTTTAATTCACATTTTAAGCCATCATAGTCAGTTTTATTGAATAAATAAACCTTTCTCTTGGGTTTGTTAACTTTATGCTATATAATGTGAGTTTTGAAAAGATGCATTTAAGAAAGGCTAGGAGACGGTGTATTTTATGAACGACGAGTATTGTGGAAGAATGTATGAAAAGAAAAAAGAATGGGAGCAATTAACCTCTTAGGAGCGTTTTGCTATTGCTCACAGAAACTTTCCCTTTTTTATTCCATCGAACAGCACCTTTAATTTCCCTGGCCGCACGTTTCACCCATGAGCTTTTAGCTCACACAGCACACACTCTTTTCTATTCATGTATTTCAGTGAGCTGATGATTGAACGAGTATGGATGGATGATGTGAACGAAGGATAAGGAGTAAAATGTGACTTTATTCGAGGTTGATAATTTATGAATTATTTAATTGATTTTCGACAAGCATTAAAGAAAGAGACAACTGGACAGAAGAAAATTTTGCATTTTGTGATTAAATGAAAGCATACAACAAGGCAAATCTTTCGGTAGGTCATGACAGAATTGATATTTTAGCATATTTGCATTCACCGAATGCTATTTGACGGATTCAACGGCGAAAACATATAGTTGCTGGACTCGTGGTTGAAATGATTTTTAATATGTTAATAATTGAGGCAGGAAATTGTCCAATATAAGGAGACAGGCAAAGTGGATGTGAAAATATTTAAATTGGGAATGGAATGTTGAAGAAGGTGATATAGGGGAAAGTATTAGGTAGAGGAGGCCGGGGAGGAAAAAATAGGTATCTTGGACGGAATATATGAAGGTAGAAAATATGTGGAATTGGAAAACACTTTAGTTTTGTATGTCATTTCAGGTTATGTCTATTAGAAAAAAGCTGAGAAATGTAGCAATGATCAGTTTGCGTCCATTCAAAACTTATTCTAAACGGTGAAAACCATTTCAACGTACTAATTGAAAAAAATTCAAAATTCTGGCTGATAAAATAATTCCAAAATGGGTAAATGAAATAAATGTTTTGAAGTAATATTTTTCCAAGCGTCATTTAAAAAGCCTTATGAAAACTGTTATACAAAAACGTACGTCGCGTTAAAATGTAGTTATTTTTTTTAAATCTTATTAAAATAAAATATTCCAGATAATGTTTCACATATATTGACGTAATATTTTCCGAAATTTCAAAACAACCAAAATTTGTTTTTAAACGATGGTAGTTTAGGACGTCAATTGTGCACATTTTACAGCTCTAATTACTTTCAAATTACTTTTCATCAAAACGTTCAAAACTCCTCGTATAACCCTCATCTCGACCTCGTGTATCGTAAAACGACTCTTTTTATTTATACCTGAATCCCATACATTTAACACTGTTAAGACGTTTACTATTGAAAATTACTCCTCGCAAGCAGGAAAAAAGTGAATTATTAAAAAAAATACCCTTGGCAGCGCGTATTTGAGACTACTTTCGTGAGTCATTACATTTTGTCTCTCATACAAAGAAACCTTTCATTTTTTCCTTGAAAAGGAAGTAAAATATTATCCCTGGATCATCTCGTACTGGACGTAGAATTTTTAAGCTAGGAGTAAGAAAAGAAGGGAATACTCAATTGTTCGGTCAGCTGTCGGCCAACCGTCCGTGCCACTGCCTCGTCTCGTGAGCGGAAGCAATCGGCGTAGGGGAAGATGGTGTGGGAGGCAAAGGAGTGAACGAATCGGGAATGGGTCTTGGGGTGAACGGTGTTTGATTGTGCGACCGCCCTAAATGGAGATGGGTCGTCTAAATTCAATCCTCCTCCTCAGCGCCGTCTTAACATACCCATGTCCTGTGTCCCTTGAAAAATCAGTAGCCACACCACAACTCCTCATCACTCTCGATAAGTTCCTGTAACAGATGCTGATAGGCGTAGGTCCTTAAAAAATCGTTGTTGGTGGTAGGACGGATTAATTTTTTTAATCAATGAAGTTTTTGGGATAAAATAAAATAATAGTAATAATTTGGCTTCGTTTTGGGCGAGATTTAGAAATACCGTACTGTGGAAATACCTTGTTCCATCTAACCCATCGTCAAAACATTCCAACAAAAATCTAATCAAATTTGGATGATAAATAATATAAAAAAATAACTAGCTAATGACAATCGATTTTAAATGAATATCTATGAGTGCAAAGAGTGCCAAACCATGTACAAAATTGTGAGGAAAGCGTAAGAAATAAGATTTTTATCCTAAACGAAAAATCCCACTGCAGTAAAACTCCCATTATGTGCTGAGGAGAGTTAGAACCTGCAAAAACCAGATATTAGATAATTATAATGCCAATATGAACTAAACTAAATCAATGCATGAGAACTGTTATACACATATAAATGTGAAGGAAAATAAATTAACATAGTTACTTATTAATAGAACAAAAGTGAGAACCATTAAAGAAAAAATAAAGAAAAAAATATTACCATAATACGAATAAATGATAATTTAAAAAAATGAACTACGACACATCATCAGAAGTGAGATTTTAGCAGTAATTAAAGTGGATATTTCTCACTAATAGTTGTGTAAATATAATATCTCTGTGAGCTCTTGAAGTGTTTTATTTGCAATCCTACTCTAATTTTACGTAGGAGTGTCTTATGCAAGGTTCTTCTAAATAATGCAATCTAAGGAGCTTCCTTCAAAACTAGAGTGAGTTTGTTCCACTCGCGGCAAGCAGGCACAGTGAATGATTAATTGTAGATGACCGGCCAATTCTGCATTGATCCGCTTGAAGTGAATGACACTTGAAGTTTATGCCCCAGGCAGTTAATGGCTGAGAGTTTATCATTTTTTTTATCTTTTTAATTTTAGAGTAAACGATTGGAAGGATACCAAAATAAAATTAAACACGGTAATATAATAATATTACATAAACTTTATTATATATTATAATAATAACAAAATTATTCATAAATAATTAAACACAATAATATGTACGCATATGTCTTTAAAAGGTATTCTTAATTAATTCATGGAATCTCTAAAGCTCACGACAAATAAATGATAGAGAAAATGATATAATAATAATAAATAAATAAATCACACAAATACATTTTAAAAAATAAACATATTTTAAATACAGATTTAGTTAATTTTAAACTAGAACTTTCGAAAGAACTGATTATGTATTTCAGTTCAAATGTGTGATTTCTCTTCGGATTCAATAATCTACGGCGGTCATATGTTTGTTATTTACATTATGAGTGAACTCAAAAATAAAATTAGTCTATAAGATTAATTTTCTCCTATTGGTTTAGTTTATTCTTCCTTATTCATGTGTAGAAATTAAATAATGCACACGTAATTAATGTATCTAACATTGTACTCAATTTATCCGTTCCATGCAACTCCAATGAAATTTATTATATTTTCCAAATGAGATTAAACGCCACACACAACACTTTATTTGACAATAAGTAAGAGTACTATTTCTGAGCGGGGAAGTGTGTTGAGAAAGTGGATTCCAACCTTGAGGCCGACCGGAGAGACTGGATGCCATGAGATGAGGGAGAATCTCTAACGAGCTTAGAAGACCTTTGTCGTCTAGTGACGACCGCGCACTCAACCATTAAGGTGGCTGGTAAAGTCAATCGACGTCGTCAGCGTAGGAGATGAATGGATGTAATATTGCAAGCGCAAAAATCAAAACCAGATAGTATCTGGTCACCATGGTTGGTCAATGTTATCATGAAGAAAGTGTAAACGATGGCTGAGGCATATTTTAAGCAATGGGGATTATTTCTTTCACATTTTCCAGCACACCAACAAAACAGATTTATTTTTAGGGTGAGGTGCTTGGATGGATTTTATGAGAGATAAAATATTGAGGGTAAATTCGCACAAACCAAATTACCTCTGTTTGACAAGGGGGGATGAACGATTGCAAAGTGGGTACAACCAGTAAAATAATTGGACAAAAGAATAATTTTTTTTACACATCGGTAGAATGTTTAATATGTATACAAGGCAAAATTAAAGTAATTGCAAAGGGTGTGGATGCCTGAAGAAAAGGTTTTGGCATTTTTTCGAGTGTATAAAAAATAATTATTTGCCTAAACCTGCAGAAATGGAAGTGTAAAGCAATGCAGTCCTCCCAAATTAATTATTTGGGCAGGAAGCGATGAAGCATTCGTGAGGAGTAAATGCGGTAGGCAAGGGGTACGTGTGGGAGGGTTTGTGGCAAACATACGCGAGAGACAGGATGAGGGAGAGAGGTGGAGTGTGTCACGAAAGACTCGATGCAATCGGATGCACCGGCGAGTGCAAAAAAGGAACGTGCCACATTGATTTGGTCTTGTTCGAGGATTGAATGAAAAACGAATCAATGAACAGATATTTTAAATGAGGATAAAGAAATGGCGAAGGGGAAGACGGGAGCCACATAAGGCAAGGGATAATGTGGATGATTTAACTCCTAAGGCAGGGAATATTAGAAATATCTTACACAGTGTAGTTTTAATATTTCTTAATATTTTCCCTAATGAGAATGACAGTCTGCAATAAATCCTTAAAATAAAACCTAAATATATTACTTAATTAAACATGATCCACCATTGGCACAATGTAAAATGAATATTACTCATTTCAAGTTAAATAACTCCAAATTTTCTCTCTCAGCTAAGAATATGGTGACTAAACTTAGCTCTTACCAGTTCCTGATTCTAACTTTAAGATTAAATGTAATTTTTCAAAAACAACATGAAATTCTATTTTAACTGCATTGAATGTTGATTAAGGTCAACAAACTGAATCAAAAAGTTGTTAACAGAAATCAGATTATTTCTTAGATGAAATAAGCGGGTTGTCAATGATCAATGCCAGCCGATTCTTGCTGAAAGTTATATCGGTATCAAAGTTGCCTTTATTTTGTTATGAGTGCTGCCAAAATATTTCATCCGATTAGTTTTTCCTTCGCGTAATTATCAAGGTAGTGAAATGACATATTTCAAAGCATTTTGGTCTAAAAGATAATTTGTAACTTTAGTCCATGAAGATGGCTTTTGTCATTTAAAAATAATTGAATGAGGCCAATACCCATACGGAGTAAACCTTTTTCTTGTTACAATCAGTAATATATTTTAAGATAACGACTTAATCACATTATTAATGGAAATAAAGGTAATACTGTGATTACGTCGTTATTTTCGCAAGGTAAGTTATAAAAAACTCTTTAAAATATATAATGCAAAATTATTCTTAGCTTGAGTAATTGTTAAAGACTTAAAGCAGTTGCAGTTGAACCCCGTTGAAGGAGAGGTTGAGGGTTGAATTTTTTCTTGAACAAAGATAATTTATGGGGTCTCCAGTCGAGATGTACCCAGTCCGCGGTTCAATTCAATCTTAAAGGACAACGAACGCTGCAATGGCACCATTGCGATTTTGATCGGTCCTGTTTGCATCGCGTATTTTAATTTCAGGGAAAAATTGCGAAGGAGTTACCATGGGGACGTGGAGCAATTTTCCCCTCAGCAGGGTCACATTTTCCAAAGATCTACATATAAGTCCCATATATGTGTGTATATATTATATGAAATGTATATATATATATATATATATATATATATATATATATATATATATATATATATATATATATAGAGAGAGAGAGAGAGAGAGAGAGAGAGAGAGAGAGAGAGCAGCAGGAGTCACGTATAGGACCAATGCCCCATCTCGACGTCGTCGCCTGCGTATCCCTTACTTCTGGCCACACAGAGCGGTTCTGTTCTGTGTCTTTTTTATGGCCTCCCTCCGCAACCTTTTTTTTCCAAGGCAATGACTACCAGCCTGGGTAGAACCGCCTCTCTCCACGTACAAGGGGTGTGAGACCAGCTGTGAAGGGGGTGGGCGGTTGTGCACGGTTTATGATAGCTACAATCTTATTTGTTTCACCAATCAAGTTTCCCATTGTGATACTAAAAGGATTGTGCCTATTACTTCCAGGTTTTACTTCTTAGACAATTCTACTGTTGGCGGTGCTCTACATGTCCCGGCATTAATATTTCGAACCCGTCGCCCGGTCGGAAGGAAACGCGATATAATTCGAGATTCGCCCACTTTCAAGATCGATGATTCGCAAAATTCGCTTTAGAGTCCTCCTCGAGGCATTCCGCTTTGATATATTCTCTCAGATAATGCCATCTTTGGGGAAAATGCTTTTTTGTCCCGTTATCCAAGGTTGTGGTGTTCCGTGCTCCTCTGCGGAGATTGGATTTCAAAAAGAAATCAAAATCAACCAAGCACTTTGAAATTCCGTGGGCTTTACGTGACCGTAGTGAGAAAAATGTAGGAGAAGCCACGTGTGCAGCTCTACATTTTTGTGAATGTAAGACAAAAAAGCGCGTTATCCCGATTTATTGAATGGCATGACATATAAATATTGCAATTAATGAGGTTATGATAAGAAAAATAAATCAATAAACAAATAACTGAATTGTATTATTCATATAATTTTAATATGCAAATTTTCGTGCAGATGAAAGCAGAATTAACAAGGGAAAGAGAGTTGATGACGAGGGCTCTAAATGAGAATTTTTGAAAGAAATGATAGCCATTTCTCTCACATTTGAGTATAGTATTGTATGTAATCATAAAAGGAATGGAGGCAAGGAAGTGAATGGAGAGCAAGACAATCAAAGAAGTGGTCGATATACTGGGTGGCGATAGTAATCGCTTCGGAAAATAGAAGCAATAGGAATATAAAATGGTTGAGATAATTTGAAGTAACGACATTTTCGTCAGTTATATAAGAGAGAATGCTTGGTGAAGAGGGGGGGGAGGAAATTAACTTACATTTTGGATTACTTGAAGAGATAGCGGTCAGGTATGTAGAGCTGAAGAACAAGATAATGTTAGTCGAAGACTATTAATATTTTCTGCTGCTCCAGGAAACTAAATTTCTTTAGACATAGTGTCAGAAAATAAAGATCTTATCCAATACATATTTAAATTTTGCACACTACATATAATTCATAAAGAAAAAACCAACCAATCAGGTGAAAATGCTCTCCAATTCCTCTCTAATGCATCGTTTAATATTTTACGAATATTATTCTTTGCTCTGCATTTGCATTAATACGATGCTCTGCTGAATGCTTTTAAACTAATTCTAGGAATTAGGTGGAAATATTGGACATTTTCAACATTACACGTTTTCCTCAAAGATTTTTCTTAGACTCAATATGCTAGCTATCAATGAATTTATTCATGCAGTTTGCTTTCACCGCATTTTTCTGATTATGTCCTTCGCCTATCCGGGGAAAATGATAATAAGGAGCAGATATTATATGTTATTTTCCCTGTTGTCTGTTAACAATTCCTTTAATTCATTTCCTTGTTTATCAATGGCCATATTAGGACACTGTGATGTAGTAATATGAAATATTATAACTATAATGACTAGTGGACTCGACTACTAGTGGCACAATTATGAATGTTGATATTTATTATATATAGCTCGTAAATCAACAAAGCATTCCCCTGAAAATCAAAGTCAAAATTAGGAGAGATTACCAAATAATGCTTTTACAATCAGCAAGTACTACCATATAAAGTAATGACAGTAATCGGTAAAAAGTATTTTATTTGGTAGTCTATCCCTTCAGGTCAGTTTTTGATGGACATATTGACCTCCACCACATTTATCACGATAAGGACGTAGAATAGACTCATGCCGTCGGAGGCGAGTTGGTGGACTATTGTACCGGCTTCCGACTTAACGGCCCAGGTTTGACTCCCGGCAGAGGCAGAATTCTTCAGAGGAATCCTGATTGATAATTGGAGTTATACGCGTATAGAGAATACTTAATTTGGAGTACGCCGTCCGTCGAATGAGACGTTGACCCCTTGGCACTTTTTTTTTGGGGTAGGTTAATACAGATGCTGGCTGGCTTTCTCTCCGACCTTCCTCCATTTCTCTGATCGTGCTCCCCCTGCAAAATTTCACACATCTATCTCTAATGGTGCAAATGACCTCTGGCTATCGGCTGCATCCCTCTTCACAACTACTACTGCTTATTTTTAATGGTAAAAGGTGCTTGCGTTAAGATTACTTTGTATCCGAAGTAGTGCCATGTCAGGATTTGCCATAAAATAACAGTTAACTTTGAATTTCCCAATTTCGTACACAAAATCCGTTATTTTGTGTATTAACATGCATGTTCTGCGTAAATAATCTTCATTTGCCAATTTGTGACTCATAAGAAGGGAAAATTCTCACCGGCACCGCATAATAACTCTAGTTCAATTGTTTGTACGCGTATTTCATACCCTTCACGGTTCGTTGCTCGGGCATCGTATATTTTTAAAGTCATGCTGGCTCTGTGCCCACCAGTGAAAATTTCTATAATATTTTAAGAGAAAGTCTCGTTATTACTTTTAAAAAAACAATTTAGATTGTTAAAACATTTTAGTCCTGCGAGTGGCAGTCGACATGATTGCTTTTTTTTGCCGATGTCAAGAATTTCAATTGATTTGTATGTCGATGAAGTGAAAAGGAAAATTTTATGAACACATAATAAGGTAATTTACCGAGATTCTACAATATATCGAAAGGTTTCCTAGGGAGATGTTTCGCAATTTGTTAAATATTCTTCAAATAATATTTCAATAAAAATCCTTTTTTCGTTTCACTTACAATGTGCATATTCATTTATAAGCTTGTTATAAAAGTTTGTGCCATCAGGAATGGTTGTGTCTGGTCCTCGCCGAGAGGAGCACTGCCATTGGCACCGCTTTGAGTGCCAATGAGAGGGAACTACTGATGACTAACATACGTATACTTGCCATTGTTTCCCATTGCCATTCCATTGTTTTGCCACTTTAGTCCAATCTTAAGCCATTCACTCAGAGAACAAGACGATTGAATGAACATATATTTTAGGATATGGGCCAGGACATTATCAAAAGATTGAGAATTTTTTGCGTGAATGCATTGAGCTGTTTACGAGGCTCATAGATTCGAAATTTACAATTGGGGACACTGAGAAACAAATGTACTCGTACTTTTAGGGAAGCAAAAGTTGGCTTTTTATGATAGACAAACAGACAATCGTCTTTATTTTGAGGCCAGATTGAGACTGTGAAGGATCTTCCACCAACTAACCACTAAACTAAACCATCATGTCATGTATTGACTGTCTTTTTCCAGAGTGAGATTTCATTATATCCCACTAAGGACATCACGGGAAAGAGAGAGAGGGGGTTATGGAGGTGTAAGGAGGTGGTTGGTGCAGTGTACACGTTACTGAGGACCCGCCGCCGGTGGCGGAGGTCCAGGGCCCCAAGAACCAAGGCCTGTTTCGCGGATGGTACCTCTCCTCCCCCCACTGCACCCCGCTCTCCAACACCCATCGGATTGGGAGGAGGTCGAGAGAGAGAAACCTGTTGTGTCAGCCCCCCACCCCCACTTCCGTCCCCAACAAGTGGGTGTCGGGACACCCCCTGTGTGTGTGTTGTGAAGGTTGAAGGGGGCGGGGGCGCACCCAAACGGAAGCAGCCAGAGAAGCGCGCGCTTGGAGGCGGCGGTAATAAGTCCGGAGTTTGTGGCACGCGGGGAAGAGGCATGTCGGTGGTTTTGTAGTCGAGGAGGAACTGAGGGACGAGGGAGGAGGGGCCACAAACCCCACCGCCTCTCTCCTGTTGCCTCTGAAAAGGATCGATCTGGCCGCCAGCACCATCTGTTTGCCACGAGGGGGGAGGGGACGTAGAGGGTGGCGGATGGTCCGTATGGGATCTTTTGAGGGTGATGTTGTTGGCCGGTGCGGCGGCATGTGTCCCACCCGCAGCGAGCCGCCGCCGGCTGGGACGGGGACTCCATCAGCGCGGTGGGGAGGGACCCTCATGTTTTGCATTCGGTGCTGCTTTTGCTCGGCGATTGGTGTTACGGGGATGGGGAGATGATGGGGCACGTGCCCGCTTTAGAGCAGCGGCGAGTACTCCGTTATCCACGTCGCCCAGGGGTGAGGCGGCGATGAACCCCCGGCCTTACCCCCTATCTATATCGCAATCAACGGTCACTCGTGCGATTCACGACGACCCGCGGTAGCGACCCTAATCCATTGCGGCCCAAATCGGCGGCGATATGGTACAAGAGACACCATTCAAAGTGGCCATCTCTTGGTGCCTCCCTCCAGTCCCACGAGTTGAGAAGGGTGGTCACAATAGATTTATGCAGGAGTTACATTTCTGAATAATTTTCTTTACGGAATGTGTCGATTACCGGACCCATAAGGGAAAGTTCTCTGCTCACGTAAACCCCGCACTTAACTGCGTTCATATGACCTTGGTTTTATTCAGCGCATACCCGTGGAAATGTTAGTGAAGCCTCACTTACAAGAGTATTCTGAGCATCGCTCATTTTAAGCCCACTCATCTGAAGGAATTGCACTTCAAATTCTTCCGAATTCCATAACGATTTACTTCGTACCTTACATTAGTCTTTCTAGCATCCATCTCAATTTGTCTGTTCCAGTAAATATTTAGCATGTAGTTTCACAATTTGGGTATTTAATTTTCTTTTTTTTAATAGATCACTGTTCATGGCTACATGTTCTCGTCGTATTAAAATTCGTACTTCGAATATGGCTGCTGAAAGTTATTTTCCTATGGACTCCTGCCGACTAATCCCTAGTTACGATGCATCACTCGTCAACTGTCTCCTTTCGTTGAATTGTTATTTGAGGTTTTATTGGTTAACAGTGATCTTCGTCTGGGGATATGGTTGGCATAACCGCTGTCAATGCATATATTTCTCATTATTGGCCCTGTTCACCGTGGAACGCCGAAGTCTCTCCATTTGAACGGCTTCCCTGTCGGATTATTCCTTGATCGCTCCTCACAAGTGCTTAAAAAAATGTTCACCTCCTCGTTGAAGCGATGTCAGCAATAGAGACTGCCCTCTTTTGCACTCATCACATTGGCGGTGGCTAGGCTGGCGGTCATCGTACTGCTAACCTCTAACTCCCCGCTTCGAATACCTCCGTAAACATTCCAGTCTTCTCCTATTCAGGCTCCGTCTGAACGCCAGGTTATCCAAGATTCGCACTCAGTTTAAGAGGCTTCGATGCCCAGACGCTGCCAGAACCTTTATTGCATTAGGTTCGCCTTCAGAAAGTGTATGCCTTCTAAATTACGATCATACATATGAAGTTTTTCAGGTTTCCATGGCAATGGCCATTTAAATACGAAAATATTTTGTTTGGGTTTCTCTTCGCTTAACTTTGCTTCTCGGTAATCCGAGTTTCCAGCTGTAGTATTCATATAAAACGGATTGTTTGAAGGCTTTGTGTCCATTCTGGTGCCTGAAAATTAATTCATTTATGGGTTTGTGTGAGTGTACTCGTTATGCGCGCGTTCTTTTTTGTAGCTTTTCGGACGTTTTGTTGTCTCTTTTGCCTCCCAAAGGGGTTTGCTCTCTTCGGAGAGATAATTTTTACTTTTTTTAAGTCCACTGTACGTATGTTGCACCACTCGGACTAAACACGCCCTGTAACATCGGTGAGGCAACACTTCTTTTTGTGACTTTCTTTACTACCCCTGTAGTCTGTAGTATCGAATTTATCCGTTGTTTAGCCGGCACGAAGCTCGTCACTATGGACTTCCAAATCGTATTTTCCGGTGGATTTGCGGGAACCTTCTCCTTAGGCTTAAATAAGAGGTACACAAAAAACAAATTGTTACATTAAAGACAAACAAATATTACACGGTTATTAGCAATGCCAGTACACCATTGAAAATAGCAGAGTTGAGCAGTATAAAGTTCTTATTCTGAAGTGCCCCTCCTGATAAAATTTTGATCAAATCAATACTGAAAAAAAACATTTTCTGGCGTAACTTGGTGGAAAATCTCCCTACTGACTTTTAATAATCAAACCACTTTACAAACCTGATGATGTTATGCTATAATGAAACCTGGGTTGTAAAAATTAAAAAGTTTATGTGGAAAAATAAAGTGGTTTGATTATTAAAAGTCAGTAAATCAATACTGTTTTTAAAATTTAAATCTCTGTTGAGATAATTGAAATGGTAAGAAGCATATTGCACTTATCTGTTGTAAAGTAATTGTTGATCTCAGGGGAGAATCGAGTCTTTTTTCATCACTTTTTGGAGAAAGCATTTTGAAAAGAAAATCCTTTGTTCAATTAACTTTAAGTATTCTTGATTCCAACAAGTCGCAACCTGTGTGTTGACCCCGTTTGGAGTGCACTCTATCAAGAGCTTTCTCAATATCCAAAAATAGTGCATTAATTTTCTGATTTTAAAATATTTATCAAATTAAAGTATTCTGTAGACATACGGGATGCACTTTTTCTAATGTATTTCCGGATGTTTAATAGTAATACCTATATTTAAACAATCGTGATTTTCAGTGAAATGGGTCGGCCATTATTAGCCGATTACTTCGACTCTTAGAAATGGGGTGGCATTAGTTATGTTATTCGTTAGTGACTGTGTTTTCTGAATAACTTGATAAATATGTATTCGAGGAATTCACGCTTCCATATGCCCCCGAGGGAATCCTTGGAGTTCCATCGGAGGTGTGGGTGAGTTTCCTCCGCTAGTTTTCCAAGTCGAGTAGCCGGGGGGGAATTATCCGAGAACTCAGGTAATATTACACCCTCCACGTGCTTTCCCTTCCACTTCTGAAGTGCTTACACAATGCCACTCTCTCTCTCTCTCTATTTCCCTATCTCACTTAGGTGCCTCTCTCTCTCTTTTTCACAACTCCCTCTCACTTTCTCTTCAGTTTCTCTTTGCCTCAATTCCCCTCTCGCTCTAACCCAGCCCTTAATCTCTCTCTCTCTCTTTCTTCTCCTCCTCCACATACAAGAATCCACCACTGTGCCGCAACCTTCGAGCTCCGTCGTCGCTATTCTCGAGACCGCGGCGTTCGGGGATGGGTTGAAGGTTCCCTCCCTCCCCCCTCCCCAGATCCCTTCATTAATTCGGGAGTGGGGCGTTGTCTCGGAAGCGGAGAAGGGAGGGATAGGGACCTCGTTTGCGTATTCCGTCCTTCCATCTTGTTTCGGGAGAGGCAAAATCTCCCTCGACGGAACGGCGAACACCGCTGCTCCACGTGCGGAAACAAGATTTCTAGAATAGATGATGCATTCAACGGAAAAAAATTAGAAAAAAAATCGTGAGTACATTCGTCGAAAACACGAGCTTTACGCGTCGAGAGAAGGCAATGTTTTCTTCATCTTATTTTGGAAGTGAAGTGCCGTGAATTAACATTGGATTCAGTCCATGAATCATGCAAATACTAGGCGAAGCACGCTCGATCCACCCGTCGCACTATTAACTTGAAATGTGATTAAAGGATGTTGCTCGAAGTAGAATTAAAAAACATACAGTATTCGGTATCACAGATACGTTGAAACACTGTTTTCCAGGGAATTAAGATAATGCATTGGCGAAATTTGACTATGCTTCCATACAAGCCATAAATACGTTACTTAAATGCTTAAATGAGATTATCACCCGGGGCACGTGAATCACATTTGGAGAGATTTGGCAGGTCGAAGTAATTTACTCATTGCTTACTTTGGGCCATAAAGCTGTTGTAGAATCCATTTTTATTTCATAGAATGTGATTGATACAGTTATATAATGTCTAATAATATGTCTTTGTAGAGGACATAATTAGTGACTTATAAACATTGACCTAAAAATGATTTCAACCAACAATAAGGGCCGATGAGTGGCAGAAAACTAACCAATATACCCTGTTCTGTGGTATAATTACTACAGCGGTCTCCACTTCACTGTAAATTGAGGTTTGGGATTGCCCATCTTTGTGACAAAATGGCTATATGAAAAATATTATCAGGTTTGCCGTCACGTCAGACGTTTCCGAAACTAACGGTAAACTCTGAAAACGCGCATTAAATTCCAACGCAGAGCTGAATATGGTATCTATTACCTATTATTAATGTGGAGTTACGAGATAAACGACTAACTGCGCGAATTCCCTGGCGGCCATACCGGCTGCTGGCGCCCCCGGCCCCGCCCGCCTAGGAACCCCGTCTCCATTGACCCCGTCACCGCCATGGGGGGACCCTGTTGATTCCATTTACTGTTCATGATATGCTGGAAATACAGTGACTCGGGAATGATAATAAAGTCCCACTTACGGGGCAAACACACGATAGCGTCCACTGCCGGAGTCGGTGTTTGATCGAAGGTACACTGCATTGGCCGTCTCGGTAGTGACTGACTCTTTCTGATCCTTGTTTATTTATTTTTATCATAGATAAATTGGATGCCATAATTCCTAATGTATTTAAATAACTACGTTCGTCAATACACTCGTCAGTATTTCCACAATCAATCAATTTTTTTAAAAGTGCTTGTTTTAGCAATATTTTTGTGGAATGAATTTGATATATGACATGTCTCCTAAATGTTCATGCTTAACTGAAAACAGGATCAGGAAGACACAGAAATTTTTTTCTAGCGCTTCGGTTTGCATATGAATTTTACGCTTACAAAATTTACTGCCACGGGAGCCGTCTATCTTCTACTTCCAGCCATTCTTGCAATCACGCGGTGCCGGCCGTCGTCGTCGCATTGGTCCCCGTTGTCGCCCCACGCCAACCAGCGGGTCGCAACTGCAAAAGCTCCCCTCATTCCCCGGTAAGAACCCTATTTCTCCTCAATTTGGCCTTCCAAGGAACTCTTCGAAAACATTGAAATGCAGGGGAGCCCCAGTGGGAGAGGGTTACGTAATGCATATTAAAGAGGGCCGCAACACCTCGCGCGACTAGGTTTCCATCGCGAGGAAGTCGCCATTCTAAATCTGCATATTTTGCATTAATCCGTAAGGGATCCGGAGGTACTCTGCAGAGGGGGGGGGTACTTGAGGGAAAATAATCCTCGGCTCAAGAAGGAAAACTGCCACTTCAAGTCCGACTCAAGAAGAATCCGTGCAATAACTTCTTTGGATCAGAAAAATGTACTTACGTACTTTCCAAAAAAAGTAATATCAAATGGCTTCAAGTTTTGCCAAAAGAAGTTGTTAACTTTCATATTTCAATCTATTTGGTTTAGTTCTATTTTCATTAACCTTACGTGGCAGTGGAAAGCTAATTATTCTACGAAAATTTATCTAGTATTTTGTTAATAGTCATAGTGTTAAATCAGAATTCTTTTATCAATGTATTTATCTTATTTAAACTTGGGATAAAATATATTTCATACCTCATGCACATTGATTTTAGGTATCCATATAATGGTGACAACTCAACTTAGCCAAAAACGTGACCTTCCTCCTACTGCTTCTGAGAACCAAAATTTTCCTCCGTAGTGGTAATCAGGGAAAATGTCGACAGTCGATGACGTTTGTGTCGAGAAGCTTGGGTGGACAATTTAGGGGATTTGTAGGATTGATTCAAGGGACAGATAAAGAGACAGATCAAGTGATGGAGAGGGGAGCCGGCTTCCTCTCAGCGAAAGGTGGCAAGTCGTCGACGAGTCCACTTCCTCTGGGGCGGACGGATCACTCAGCTGGCACTTACTTAAGCTGCCGTCCAAGAAGACAAATAAATACCTCCGGCATTCAAAACTGGCCCCTAGAAGAGGAGAGCTAGTAAAATAGTCATCATTTCAATGACGAAATTTATAATCTAATCAAAAAATTCCTAAAGATTTAAATTATAGGTGCAATTTATTTTGGAAAATACACATTTCTTCCATTAAACATCAAATAAAAACTCAGAGCTCATGACAATTTCATCGTGCAATGAAATTTTATGAAATGAATGAATTAATTAAATTTTAGGGCATGAATATTGTGATACGGAATTTAGAGATTACATTACCATAATATTGATCGGATATAAAACACATTTTGAGCAGAAAATAGTAATGCTATACTATATTATTTTATTAAATATTATAAAGGACCCGATGTTACCATATAGTCACTGGCCTCAGGCACACTGAAAACATAGAAGTTTCTGATAAAATCAAAAATAAGATTACGCTAGTATAACTACAGTTTTTGCAAATGATGAAACATTATTTGCGAACACTAGCTTTCTGAAGTTCACATCGAACGGCATTAAAAATATTACTATTGCAGGTATAGACAGATATGCATGACAATTTTACTCGAATTGCGCATAGGGAATTAACTTATGGGTGTTTTTGTCGGTTTGAGGGCTTACCTGGGAAACAACAATTTTTTTGACCTATCCTAGAATAAACAAATCCATTACAGTTAAAAGCATACACAAAAGACAGAGGCCTAGTGAACGAACATTTAATATATCGTGCTTGATAAAAAGAATGGTTTGAGGCGTAACTTTGTGGAAGCGATTCATAACGGAAAAAGAAAATACTTCGTTCTTGCACACAAAGTTTATTACACACACAGACTTGAAAGGAATACTATTTGGAGGTGCGTTGAGGCTCACAATTGAATTGATTTTTTCACGACGAATCTTCGACCATAGTTTGATTTGATTTTTATCGTAATTACAAGTAATTGTTTATTGATGTTTGGATTCTTTAATACAAGTCCTTTCACGATGAAAATATATTTTTGGGACTATCCGAATCATGACGCGTGGAATGAGTGATTACGTATATCTAAAAAAATTCGCAACAATGAACAGGGATATTATTGTCCCGAGTGCGGTTTTCATGGACACCTTGCATAGCGATTGGACTGTGAAATGCGGAAGTAGACGACAGACTACTGCGTTTCACCTCCTCCTCCGCCTTCTTCTTCTCTCAAGACGTGTGTGCTCACCTGTACTCTTAAGCCCACCCCACAGTCTCTCACTTCGATCGATGTATGTTTGCCATGGCCTCCCACAGTCGCCCCCCGTCCTCCAGCCCACCCTAACCCCCCTCGCCGCCTCCCCCCCCTCCCCAACACGGGATGGTAGTGGGTGAGGGCCGCAGGGAGGGTAGGGACGGGATTAGGGTGGGGGGCACGGTTACCTGGCAACGCGAGCCGCTCACCTCTCTCCCATTCTTGGCTCTCTCCCTCTCTCTCCACTGGGAACGGGAGGAGCGGCGCGCAAGATTTCCCCTCCCTCCCCGCCCTTCCCTCTTTCCCCCTTCTGTCTCGCCTCGATGCCCGTCCACCCACCCACCCTCCTCACAGACTGGCGGGAGTGGGTGACGACCGGGAGAAACCGCTTATTATTGCGTCAATTACGCACGAGGGAGGGCCGGACGCCGACTAATGCCTCCAGAATCGCTCCTCCCACTGCCATCCATCCTCCGCGCGAAAGCTGTTTTTTTGCTCCATATATCATGCATATTTACACACACCCTTATCTCGCTTTCTTCTCTTCTTTTCTCTCCTCCCCCGGGGGGGTAGTCCCATAACCCCCACCTCGTAGTCCGTCGGTGTCCTAAGCTCCTTTCCTCTAGTAGAGCGGGGGTGCGGAGTGGAGTGGTGTGATGCCCATTGAGTTGACACGACCCGTGTATGTCCACTGTGCGTGACACTCACGCACAGTGGACGTACACGGTAATGAAATCCCTTCCACCGGGGGGAGGGGTCCGCCCGCATTATGATTATGGGGATCATCCGTGCCCCCCCATCCGTGAATTATTTCCCCGTCATGCAACGCCGGCTTATGCCGCCGGCCGTTGCCGACTGTCCCCTCCCCCCTCCACTTGACCAAAGGACCTCTTTGTGAAAACCTCTCTTGAACCGCTGGGTGATTACCTCCCTTTCTTTCCAATATAGTCTTTTTTGAATCGATTGTTTTCGCTTGGCTCGAGCTTGTATGCATATGCATATGGTTCGATTCAGTAAACACATGAGTTCATATATCCATATGTGCACGTATATGCACATACATTGGCGACACAAAATCACCATCGCGGTGTACTTTTCACTAAGTGGCAGATACCTTTTCTTTTATTCAAGATATGTGGAAAGTCAAGCTCGTATAGGCTATCTTGTCATTCTACCACTTTTGAAACAGTCAAAAGATTGATTCGTGTCGTTTGGTGATCGTTCCTTACGTTAACTATTCGATTCGTCCTTTGGATTTTCTCAATTACTTTCATGTTAGTTAAATTCTCGGTTATGGTTAAAAACCCAAGGTTGCATTCAGAAAAAAAGACGGAACTAATTGAACGCAATTCCTGTGCTCTTTTTGCGAAATGACGACCAAGTTGTGCTCACCTCGCCATCCGCTTAAAAAGACACTTCTTCAAACCCCGGAGTGGTCCCGCCCTCGGTCTGTGAATATCTGCTTGCAATCCGCTCTTGATAGAAGGCTTTAAAAAAAATGAAAATGCCATCGATCCCTCTTCCGGTTCAACTCCCTCAAACAGCTTTCTCTTCAGTTCATCGCGTTTAATTCCACAGCACATGGTGCGACCTTTACAGCAACGCCCGCGGTTGTGACAAATCCTCCTTCAAACTTTAATACCTTTTGAGATTATTTGATGATTTTTATTTCTTTTGTTCTTTGAGGAAAGAGAGAGAGAGGGATGAGAGTGAGTTAGGATAATGTGTTCTAAGGAAAAAGAAATGACGCATGCGGAAAATATTAGATTTTTAATTGTGGTGGCTTAATTACAACTAGCACATGGTTGAGACATCGCAATAGACCTAGATACTAGCGTAAAACTATCAAAAATTTCAAGTGGATTAATTATATTATGTCTAGGTGTAGATTTGGGTAAAGTGGCATCAGTTCGCAGACTCCTGGGAACTAATTAAAATTCAGGTCTTCATTTAACGCTAATGAAATGTAGTATTATATGAAAGAGGATAAAGTAAGAGAAGCATGAGGTGATGACGTATCAAAGATTTAACTGAAGCTAAGAGTGAAGTAGCTAATACAATCATGTACGAGGATCAGGAGTAAGAGTGGTGTAATAGGTACAGTAGAAGAAAGGTGGGAATAGTTCAAACTAATGATAAAGAAATCCGCAAAGGGCCCAATTGGAATAGTAGGTGTGAAGGAAAAGCGTCGAGGATTTGATTACAAAAGATATTATAGGATAGACTAAAGAGGAAAATGGGAGAATGTAAACCTAGTATTATGCAGAGGAAGAAAATACCAAGAGCTCAACATTTACACCGAGACACTTAATTATTTGGGCGACAGAAACGGAGGAAGAATACTGCGAGAATATACGTAGATATTTACGAAGAATTGAAGAAATGGGGGCGCTGTAGAGGAAGGTGAAAGACAGTGAGGGATTCGGAAAGGAAAAATTGCTCAAAGAAGATAGTATGTTGATGAGGATAGCTTAGTTCCAGGTGCGTCTCATTGCAAAGTAAAATAAACATTAAAGGAAACTAAGTAAAAAAGGTCTAATTAGATGAAAAAAAACCTCCGTGATACTGTAGGAAAGTTTAGGAATGCATGGAAAGAATATGTTTTATTTGCCCATCCCTAGCAGCACTCCAAATTCTCCTGCTCCCTGAGATCCTCTTAATTCTCCTGTAGATTCTTGCACCGACATTTTCCATGAATTGTTTCTCATTGCTGATCCTTGGTCTTTAATTCTTCCTCTCTCCATATGTCTTTCAATTATAACCTTCATTAAGCTATCGTACCTCAATGTAATATTTTTGAAAAAGTTCAAATCTCATGGCCCGGCGACAAAATCTGTCAATTAGTCCTATCTATGAAAAATAGGAATGGATAGATCCAAATACGTGAGAAATAGATAGAGCTGAATCCCAAATAGTGATGACCACCAATTTCGGGGTCCACGTATGAAAGAGCGGACCTCTCTCCTGGGAAATACTGAAACGATTAGTGCCATAAGGCGTGCAACGACCTAGAGAATAAATATATTTTTTATCTTTTTATATATCTTTAAAAACGATTTTACCTAAGTGGTTCCTCCTTTGACTACGCCGAATAAAAAAATCTTCATTCTCCAGGAGTTAGTTCCAAATTAAAAATGAGGATTTCTTTTTAGTCTTTGTTTCGTGGAAGTCAGAAAATGCCTAATGCAAAATGTTTATTCTCTGTTCACCTGTATGCTATATAATATAACTTTTGGACGGCACAATAGAACACAGAATAAAACAGATAACACGTAAAAGGACACTTCTCACACTGTACATGATTTAAGCTTTCGGCCTACTCCGAGGCCTTCTTCAGGTCAGACTGAGAGGTTTTGAGGGAAGAGTGCCTGGGGAGGGGCGGGGGGGCGGAAGGTTTAGGGACTGTTGGGAAGGAAATTAAAGATGGCGGTTAAGGGTGGGAATTTTAAAGGATCGGAAATATAGGATGTATGCGGATTCGCGAGTTCTCACCTCTATGTTGGTGGCTGAATCGGGTAGGGATTCTAGAACTGTTAGGGAAAAGCATTCGTCAAATGATAGGTTGTGTGAACTTGCGTGTAAAGGGATAGGAAGAGAAGAGAGTGAAGTAGAATTACATGAGTAGCGGTGATTGTTCATTCGGATGGATAAGGGGGTAATGCATTCGCCTATGTAGAATGAGGTGCATTGTTTGCACGACAAAAGATAGATAATATTTTTTGAGAGGCAATTAGCGTGGGAACGGGGTGAAGGGACAATGAGGGGATGTGGGGAGAGGGGAACAGATCTGATTAGGAGACATGTTTTACATCGGGGGCGATTGCAGGTAGGGGAAATATGTGGAAATTTGTCAGGGCGGGGTGTCAAAGGGTTGGTGGATCTCAGGTTTCTGAGATTGGCTGGTTGTCTGTAAGCGACAGAGGGGCATTGGGGCAGTAAGGATGTGGTCGCGTCACTGTCATGTAATATAGGATACAGTTCTTTGAGAATGGTTTTCAGTCTGTGGGACCCGGGGAAATAGGTTGTGCAAAGGTTGAGTCTAGCGTCAGATGTGGGGTTGTTTTTCTGTGGTGTGTGTGGTCGGGTGGAGCGGTAGATTTTATCCTGTAGGAGCTTTTCTCGGTAACCGCGTTTGTGGAGTGCATGGTGTAGATTGTGGAGGTATTTGTTGAGGGTAGCTGTGGTGTTGCAAATCCGATGTCCGCGGATAGAGAGAGAGTTGGGAATTGAACCTTTGGTATGAGAAGGATGACTACTAGTATAGTGTAAATATTGTTGATGATTAGTGGCTTTGATGTGTACTGAAGTTGTGAATTTGTTATTGTGAATTGAGATGTCTGTGTCAAGAAAGGTGATGGTGGAGTCTGAAATGGACGAAGTGAATTTAACAGTGAAAGAAGAATTTAAGGCCGATAAGAAATTGTCAAGAGACTCAGAGCCGTGTGTCCAGAGCATAAAAATGTCGTCAATATAGTGGACCCAGAAAAGAGGTTGGAAGGGTTGCTGTGAAAGGAAATTCTCTTCAAGGTGGCCCATGAAGAGATTGGCGTACGATGGCGCCATCCTCGTTCCCATCGCTGTGCCTTTCGTCTAGAGATAAAAACAGTTTTGGAAAGAGAATGCATTTTTGGTCAGGACGACAGTGGCGAGATTGAGGAGAAATTCGGTCGAGGGGCACTGGGGTGGGGGGCGTAAAGATAGATAGTGTCGGAGGGAGGATAGGCCTTCTGCATGGGGGATAGAAGTATAGAGGGAGGTGACGTCGATGGTGGCCATAAGCAGGTTGGAGGTGGAGGGAATGGAGACAGAGTTTAAACGGTGGAGGAAGTGATACGTGCCTTTCGTGAAGGAGGGCAATGAGAGTACGATAGGTTGTAGGTGGTGATCAAGGAATACGGAGATTCTTTCGGTGGGAGAGTTGAGACTAGAAACTATAGGGCGACAGGGGATGTTGGGTTTGTGTATTTTTGGGAGGAGATAAAGTTATATTGCTCTCGTGAGTACTTCCGCATCATCGATACATCAAGCTTCCCAGCTATTGTTCCTGTCTCTTCTGTGTTCGTCGTTGGATCCAGCACCAAACCTTCCGCTGTTGATCCTGCTCCATCGTGACTGTCCTATCCTTTCCTTCACCACTGTCTTCCTTTATTTCCAATTTCTTTTCCCAGATCCTTTCCAATCACCCTAATATGAACCACTCTTCTCCTATTTCATCTTGGTTCCGAAATTTTCGCCGTCACGCATATAAACTCGCCACTATGGCACTAATCGATGTATAACATGTCTGCTAATCAGATCTGCTCCCCTCTCCCCACATCCCCTCATTGTCCCTTCACCCCGTTCCCACGCTAATTGCCTCTCAAAAAATATTATCTATCTTTTGTCGTGCAAACAATGCACCTCATTCTACATAGGCGAATGCATTACCCCCTTATCCATCCGAATGAACAATCACCGCTACTCATGTAATTCTACTTCACTCTCTTCTCTTCCTATCCCTTTACACGCAAGTTCACACAACCTATCATTTGACGAATGCTTTTCCCTAACAGTTCTAGAATCCCTACCCGATTCAGCCACCAACATAGAGGTGAGATCCTCGCGAATCCGCATACATCCTATATTTCCGATCCTTTAAAATTCCCACCCTTAACCGCCATCTTTAATTTCCTTCCCAACAGTCCCTAAACCTTCCGCCCCCCCGCCCCTCCCCAGGCACTCTTCCCTCAAAACCTCTCAGTCTGACCTGAAGAAGGCCTCGGAGTAGGCCGAAAGCTTAAATCATCTACAGTGTGAGTAGTGTCCTTTTACGTGTTATCTGTTTTATTCTGTATATATATATATATTATATATATATATATATATATATATATATATATATATATATATATATATTCATACACACATGCATTCGAATTACAGCACGTGTATGTCTGCTCCTGTAATTTACTGATAAGAAAATGGAAAAGAGAGCCGCTACTTGAGGAAATTATCATAAAATATTGAAGAAGAGATGCAATAAGTCAATTTGTAGTATTGTATCGGTATGTGTAAATCTACTTCGTAATATATACCTATCGGCAAACTTTTCAAAAGTAGAGGAATGATTACAGGTGTATACTTTTATTTAGTAGAATTCAATTAGATACTTCAAGTAGAATATACTAATTATCCGAAATCTAAGTGTTCTAATACAAGTAAATAGAGCTTGTACATACGATAAGTATTATTAGAGGAAAATAATTATGTATATGTTATCTTGCAAACCTATTAGATCATTTTGACGTAAATACTGAATGCTACATCTGTAGAAACTAGTGAAATATGACGCATGAAATGCGTTGTCATTTGAGGTAAAAAAATATTTAGAAATTTTAGATATGTAGTTATTGCATAAAAAATGTAAAAAATAAGATGCACAATTTGGACTCTGAAATGGGTTGTAGCTAACAAAAACTCGCGTCGAGGTAAAAAGGGATGACTCTTAGAGAAGCTAAAATATAAACATAATTTGGCACATGCTAATAGGACTCCTACATTAATCGATGTGATTGAAACAAAAATCAGTTCAAGCGACGGAATGGAAGGAAGTGAATTAGACGTCATATGCATCGTCGGGATGTTTGGCGGGTGGAAAGTACGTATCGTATGCTATATTGCGAGATGGACAAATGATAAGAGCGGACGGAGGAAATGGTTCATCAGAGCGTAAGCACATTTCATGAGGCACTATGAGAATTATGTCACTGTTATATTGGGAGGAGGCGAGTGACCCCTGAGGTCGTTTGCTCCATTTAAGGAAGAGGTGGTAATTAGGAAAAGAGGAGAGAGGGATGAGGGAGAGGGAAGAGGGAAACTTTAAAGTTGACGCGCACTCCACACTTCGACGCCTCAAACTGAAGATTCACCTGAAGTGCTCTTAGAATGGCAGCCAATTAGGGAACCGAAATACTGCTTAACACTCCGTTACTGGCAAAATTAATAACCATCCCACGGCGAAAGGCGGGCTTTCGGACACCCTGCTATAAACTGTACAAACTGGTGTGTGGTACTTGAATGATCACTCATGAATGAAGTCTTCACTGAAGTTAACCACGTGTACTTGTTTAACGCTGATTTCAGGGAGCAACAGACAGTGAACTGCATGAACCACATCATGTGTTTCCCAGGTTTTACATTTAATGTCTCTAGGTCACAAACTCCCTCATTTCAATACTAAGCATTCTCCAACGGCAGAACACTTTTCATTCTGTCCACCAGATTAATGACGAGGCACAAATTTTCGTCAAATGTTTAAAATATCAATGCAAATAATTATGTCAAATAAAAACTGTACGCTTGATTTTATAAATATATTTTTGAAAGTTATGGTGCCTAGCATTTCTAAGGTAATGCGAAAGGATATGACTGCCACTCATCCCAGAAATTAAACGTAATAGACATTCGGGACTAATGGGTAGAGTTCCATCGTATTTTAAGCCTCACCCACAAGTCGGCGGTTCCCTTTGAGAATTGAGAAGGATGACATGCTATTTGCGATGAGAAAGGCGAAATACAAGGGATGCAATGAATCTTTCGGCGTGAGCCCGTGGGGAAATATGAGAGAACAAAGTTTCTCAAGAATTTTGTGACGATTTACAGCATAGAGGATACCAAATGGTGTGGCCATTTTAATTATAGCTATTTTTCTAAGTATGCAATTGAAAATGAAATCAGGACATTTCTATTGCGATGCAAAAACCGTCGCTCAATACAGTGAAGGGTGAACGTGTGCCATAAAAGACTGAATATAATAGAGTTTGTCAGCTACCCTTATTACGTAATTTTATAAAAATTTGTTTATCCCGCGTATCGTGTAACATCAATTTTTATAATAAACCGGAAAATATATTTTTATTTTGTCAGCGGCATGGCGAAATTTATTGCCACTTGTGCGAATTATAACAAAAATTTTGAATGAAATAAAATATTGTAAAATAACACGTAAGTATTGAAAAATACCGAAAAATTAGCAAATCCCATATGTTAATGCAATTTGAGAGTAATGAAGAGAAATAAATCTTAACTGACATCAATCTGCACGCATTGTATGAGTTTTCTACAAAATACGCATGAGATTGCAATTCAGATCTGTTTTAAAAACGTACATTTTTCTTTTTTTTGCACAATGAGTTAGATTATAGAGCGTCATTCCTCGGACCATTTAAAAAAAATTATCAAATGAGAAAATAATTGCATTTCCCAAATGTACTCCTTCATAAGAGTAATGTCATTCATAAGAAAAAAGGTAATCAGCGTTATTGAATGTCGCAGTTTAGTGATTAGTTGATTTTTTTTAAATGCCAGACCTTTGGATAGGGATGAGTAGATTTTATAATTTAGATGCAATAACTGTAGCTTGCTAGCCTGTGGTAGAATGATAAGGGTGTTCCTTAAATTACAGGGAAAATGTTAATATAACTAGCTTTTCAGTACAACTATCTCATCAAGACAACAACGTTACTCATATTTAGCCAAGTAAGATCCAAAGTTTTGAATTAAAAAGAACACATTGTTATTTTCTATTTTACTTTTCTAATTTCTGATTCTTCTTCTCTAAAATTTATATTTATACCAAATTCCTAACTGTACCAATATGGTCAGTTACGTCATTTAATACGATTATATTCTACCTGCATAGCTGCACTAGAGATAGCAATACTTCCTAGGCAAAATAAATTGCCAAATATTTATAAAGGTTTAGTTAGCATATTTAAAAAAAAATCATTCAGCATCTTTCGATTCCTGAGATTTTCTGCGGAAGAGACGGATAGGCGGACATTAATTAATACAAAAGAAACTTGAACCATTATGTATTTTTAGGCAAGTAATAAATCGTCTAAAAAGGGATAGCCAGCAAATGACGACGGAATATAAAAGTCTCTCAGATAATTCACTCATAAATACAAAAACACCCGCTTTCTTAACTTGATGATGTAAACGTTAAAATGTAAAAATTGTAATAAGAAAAAGTGAACAAGTAAAAAATATAAAGGTATGAATTTAAGGTAGGAAATCTCAATTTATATTAATTTATATTCATTTTTTTAATTAACTTTCGGGAAAAAGGAAAACGTATCAAGACCATCTGAGCAAGCATTATTTTTTCTGGTACCATTTTGTTATGTAATATCCTTGCTGAGTATTTTTGCAAATATTATTTTTACGGTATTTTCCATTTTTCGGCAATAAACGTACGTGTTTCATTTATCGGCTCAATTATTCAACCCCACCGACTCGTTTTCATTTTTTTTCACTCGTACTTATGTTAATAAGTTCTGTATTTCTCTCGCTCTTGGAATGAGCATCTTCGCCTGAGCGAAGGTACTCATGGCCTCACGGCCTCTAATGACGAAGTTCTCCGAAAGCCTTATTTGGAGAAGAAATGATTCCATTCATTTTTCATTTTATTACTTTTCACCCAACCCCACCCACCTACGCCCGACCTTCCCTCTCTCCCTGCCCACTTCCTTTCCGCCACCGCCTCCCTCTCCGCCCCGCCCCCGCGTCCCCCTCCCATGCCATCCCCCTCTCTCTTGAATTCCCACCAGCCCAGCCACCGCGGCGCGATTGAAATTCCTTTGCAGCGCGTACCCTCCCAAACTTACGGAGGCTTTTTATCTTCCATCCCCGAAATTAAATCTGCTCCCCTTTTGTGTTTTGATCTCTCCCTTTATTATAATGAATGTGCTTCGCCGCTCTCTCCTGCTCTTCCCGGACTACATCAATATAATACGGGGAGTACTAGGGAAAGTCTCACTCACTTCATCATCGGAACTCCCATCCTCAGTCGATTCGGTGATGCATCCAACTCTCCCCACCCTCCCTCTCTCCCGCCAGATGTCTTTGTTCAGCCTTCCACCCGCCTTTTTTCCTCATCCCTCCTAGCCCACTTTTAGTTCTTCCTGTTGATCGCCTTTAATATTTTCGTCCTTTCCTCGATGTTCTCTCATCGTCGCACCTCACTCGCCATCTCCTTAAACGGACTCTGTCTCACCAATCCGCGCGCGATATTAAATCCTCTCGCTACGCTTCGCAAAAAATTGTTTTGTCTGTTTTTAGGAGCTCACCTACTATAGCGTCGCGTTAGATTCAAACGCGGATTAATACGGGTCTCTTGTAGCGGTCTCATGGACGCGTGGGTACATTGCCTTCCGTTTAATTTCGTGCGTTATGAACGGCGGCCTCGCTTTTCCGAAGCATCGCCAAAGGACAGGAGGCGCTCGAAGCTCGAGAGGCCATTTTCGCCGTTTAGGATGTAGTTGGTGAACTTAGGGGGAACAACGGGAAGCGGAGAGGAAGGGAAAGTCGGGAAGAGGAACCCGAGGCGGGTGTTAGACTCCAGGATTTCTTGAGCCGGAGGAAGCGGTGAGTTCAATGGGGATCCACTGGTTTATATCAAAGGTTATTAAATAATCATGAGGTGGGGTAATACCTTAGAGTTAATGTCTGCTCAGCAAAGATCCGATTTTTAAATCTTGTGTGCCATGCCAAAGGTAGAGCCTTTAGAAAGACTTGCAAATCCCGACCCTTTACTTGGCTTCAATTCGAGAAACACGAAAGCATTGCCCTCTCGTTGATATCATTGCGGCAACTGCAATCCCGCGGGAATGTCCAAAGCGTCGAATCCTCGTCTCCGTAAAGGAGGCCCGCGTGCCATCACGTATCCTATCACTCCCTTGTTCATTCTCCTGCATTCATTCAAGAGTCTGCCTCCCTTCTCGTTCAATACGCCTGCTCACACGTCTTTTTTTAGGTTTATATTATTTATTTGGTTGCGTTTGGCGATACTTATTACATACAACTGAAGAAAATGTTTGAAAATGTTGAAGAAATGTTTCATTCAATTATGTAATATCATTGTATCGTACCTTCGCATGCTTGCGCAGCAGTAGCCGAAACCATACGGAACCGATTCCAAAAATCAGAAATGCACCAAAAAACGAAGTGGAAAATTCTCCAAATTCAGTAAAAAAGTTTTAATTTTCGAATAGTGTGTAATGGGAATACTAAAATGATAAACATTCATAATTGAATCTCCCACGTGACCTTTACTTCCAGGGTGATTTCACTCCCCCTAGGTTTAGAACCTCCTATGGAAACAGTTGCACGTACAAACAAACATCTTTTCTACTTGCCATCAGGGTCGTAAAAGACCATATTTACGATATATATCGCCATACACGGCTTGTTGATCACCTCAGTTGAATTCAAGGCTGATATTGCCCGAAATAATACCTGCATACGATAGATGAGTCCAATTTTTTCCTCCAATGATCAAGTTAAATGTATAAAATAAGACCATAACTCACAAATCTAACAAGCATAATTACACGGACAGATTGTGACATGCATAAATACCTGCCTTCTGTGAGTTATGCCCATGGCTGTATTTTCTTTCGTAAAGAATGTTCTCACATAGGGCCAACAAGGCAATACGGCATGGTCATTAGGAGCACAACATCTTATTGACCATCTCCTACGTAACTCTGCGTAATTAATGTGTAATGAATGAAATACAAACACCCGCGTTCAAAAGCAAGGCATCATTCGGTTGTAATGATCTTTTACATAGCAAATAGACTTTCTGTGGCTATTTCAACTCATTTGGACAAATTAACGAAGTCTGTTTGTTTAAAATTCAGTACAATTCATCCTTTATTTCGACATCTCAAAACATCGAATCACTACTACTAAAATATTTCATCATTTTCTTACCATTATTATCAATAAATATTTTTGTTAATTTTTTCGTAATTTTTTATTTGCGATTTATTCTTATTAAGGGCATAAAATAAGCCAAACTGAGAACAAAGTTTTTCTTATTTATCTTATTAAATATTCAATCCCATAAGTAAGAACAGCAAATGTTTGACTTTCACTCTTTTCAGTAAAATTATTCTTTTCGAGCAAGGTGCGTGACCTTGAAATATATTGTCCAGTATGATTTCAACTAGATATTCAATTCCTGCAAACATTAACAGATTACAGGTTATCTGTATATATTTTCTCTCATCTTTTAAATAATTGATTAATATGGGCAGTATCCCTCATTAAAGATAACTGCGGTTAGAACCGGTGGGACTTTCGTTTTAATGCACTTTTCCATGGACAGTAGAAGGGTAATTCAGTTTTTTTCATCCGATGAGGATCGGGCGTATTACACATTTCATCGGGTGGGCTTGGAGGGTTTTGTTCGCCGCGTCAACGCGCCACAGTCGCAATGCGATCGCTTTCAAGGATCCGAGCCCACCGAGCCATGCGTGGTTCGTGACCACTATCCTATCTTATAACCCCCCTCCCCATTATTTGTTGGGGACTTGGAGAGGGTTACGATAGACTCCCGTGGCCCCCGATCCCCCACACCACCATATTTTGCAAACCCACGCGTGCGAGCTATCGATAACTATCATCGCCGCCGCCTTCATCGATCGATCCTCGGAAGACCACAGTCGTTTGCATTCTATGCACGTGCATTTAACGCTTCCGTCACACACTAGCGGGTCCCCCTTTGAGGATTCGGCGGCGGGGGAGGGGAAGGGGCTGCGGGAGACGAAGGGAGGGGTTGAGCAAGGGTGCACGGCGCCTGCGCAACTTTCATGCGTGTTCCCGACTCCTTGCGGAGCCAGCAAGAGTCCTCTGACTGGAGGGATGGTATGTCGAGAACCAAACATCGACGTCAAAAGGATTCTCATCGATGTCGATAAGCCATTCACCGATCCAACATTTGAATAAAGGGCAGGGAGTTAGTCGGCGGATATGCACGAATATGTTGCTTGTTAGAAAACATTTCGCGATAAGCATTCAAAACAACCTTCTTCTGTAAAAAAATAAGCGTGATGAAACACCGTCGTCCTACTATTCTGCAGCCGCAAGGATAAATATCTGCGAATGCTAAATAACAAAATGAAGAAACCAAAATTGTATATTTGATTAAAACTCAGCAGTAATTCATAAAACGCCGTCTAATCGAAGCATTTAAACTCTCTTATTGTTAGATATATTTTAATTTCTTTGCGCTCCACCAAAAATATAAGTGACATCCGAATGAGGTTTTTTAATAACTGTAACGTAAAATACGAAACTATTTAAACTCGGTGATTAATACCATAGTGACTAATCCTTCAGTGATTCATACCATAGTCTAAAATCCATATCGAGAGATAACATGGGGAGAAGTCATTGCGTATTTCCACGCGATTCGAGAACTGGATGACATATATCACTATCATGATGGTTAGGATGATATAACCGATAAACTAATAAACGTTCCATTGTTTTTCATATTTTATGCTTTATAAAGAAAAAGTGGCTAATCTATCATCCAGAATATGTATATTATTCTGTTTGATGATAGAGGAAGTACATAGTATCAGCGCACGGCATTGATTATAGATATATGGAAATAAAAAATGTTGTTCTTGTTAACAATAAATTAAAAAACCTTTTAGAACGATGACCTATAATTTACCATTAAATACCTATGATTATAATATATATTTTAGCATTATACATTTATGGGATTTTTGTACGGAAATGAGAACGGAAAGGGGCATGAGCTGTCCTGTCCAGTTTGAACTCACACGTTGTTCTCGTTGTTTTGTAATTGATCTTATGAAACGCGATGATATGGAGTCTCATCTTTATTTTATCTAAACTACGTGGAACATCTTTACGCAATGCCCATGACCAAGGCGGAATTTGGACCTGCTCCAATTCGTCAGCGGTAGTGATGTGAATTCACGCGTAAAATAGTATATACCTGTGCGAAAATGACAGATAAATTACGTAAAATCTGTAATCTACGAAGATGAAAGGTTAAAAATGTATGTTTCCATCGTATTTGGGAATTGTGTTTGACATTTTTTTTATAAAATATTTAGAGGTTGTAAATACTAACTGGGATATTAATTAATAACTGGAATCTGGTTTACTTTATAAGCAAGTTAAAAGTAAGTTATGTGACTTTATCAGATATAAAGAAGTTTTTTAATGTTCAAGATTGCAGGGTGTACTCAGAAACAGGTTATTTGCTAAGCGGCATTAAAAATTAAGCCATTTTAAAGCGAAGTTACCTGCAGTGCCACTTGTTATGCCCTTGTACCAGATACTTCTAATCAGCCGATATTCAAAATAGAATAAAAAACTGTTCCAATATGACCTAATAGATGCAATTAGTAATGCAGGCAACCTCCTTATCATTTATTTTCTTCGTGAGAATCTTAAAAAAAAGGATTGGTAATGTTGACCACTTTATTCAAGGTTGAAAGATCTAGTCAGTGTTTTGATTTTTCAGTTAGTTAATTACAAAATCAATTATAAAATATACCTACGTATTTTGCTTGTGTGGCATGTGTTGATTATGTACTAATGTGTAGTTTGCATGTATACCGTGATAATAAGACAGTGGATTTACAATTTAATTAATGGTTAGCACGTTACCTAGCGACCTAATCTGGCCACACAATATTCTTTCCTTTTAAGGAGAATTCTGAGAGAAAAATGAATATCAACACTTTCTTTTGTCCAAACGACGTGGAGCCTCCAGTAATATATGCACTGGTGTAGTTATTTTTATTTTAATTTTTTTTATGTATCTAGGGCACGTGATACAAATTGCAGTACATTGGATTCAAATGGATAATTTGTGTATGTTCCCCGATGATGAGTTTCTAACTTGAGGACGGCCACTGCAGTCCAACGTCCTTCCCTAAATCCCCCTCGCGCCAAACTTATTTAAAAATTTGTAGGCATTAAACCTCAACTTCGACCCTTCCTAGCAATATTTATTATGACAAATTCTAATAAACTGCGAGAGATGCCGCAACAGTAACTTTTAACGGAGTCATCCGCTAATATGCATTTCAATGCAACAATTTCAGAGTGTAAAAATCAAGGCGAATGATTTTTACACTCTGAAATTATTGCAATGAAATGCATGTTAGCGGATGACTCCGTTAGAAGTTACTGTCGCGCCATCTCCCGCAGTTTATCACGAAATGTTTCAAAGGCAGCCTAAGTGTTTAAAGGGTTTAGTTTAAGAGGACGCCTCAATAGCTTAAGTGGCTAAAGCACTCGGCTGGACATCGAGGGATCCGGTTCGTATCCCGGTCAAGACGAATAATTTTTTACAATATAAAATTGTTGCATTCATTGTGACACATGAGAGTTTCCACTCACGCGCAGGGACTCACAGAAACCGTATTTCATTTAATAACCAATTTTCTCGGTTACATATTAAAACGAAACAAACATGTTAATGGATATAACACCATTATTTCTAATGAGTGTAACAAACAAGAATTCACAGAAGAATGAAATGAAGCTACTCGAAGTCTTGCAGAAGTACTCTGGGGTAGACTTGACCAAATCGCTGGCTGAGCGTCACGCTCGGCTGACAAACTAATCCATTATGCGCGCCGTAGGGCATGGAGTGGTCAAAGTTTTAAACCCAATTCGATTGAAAAATTCCAAAGTGGATCTAGGACTCTGTGAGTTTGATCTTTGGCTAAGACATTGTCAATTTCAGTTGAATTTGCCTCATCTTCTGATGTCGAAATGCGCGTCAGAGACATTTCGTGTCAGTTAGGTCTCCGTTCGAGGGTATACTATTTCACCTGGATCAGCGAGCCGATGTAATGTGCACGGACGGATCCGGATAGCGATAAAAAGCCTCGCTCAAGGCACTCTGGCCTTCCGCTCGACGGAACTCGACTCGAGACAAGCGGAGGGTCGTCGCACCCCTCCCTAAGCCGGCAAATTTGGGCATGACCCTTCCGCCCGCGCGGATTGCCAAGCCGCGTCCATCGATTACTTGCTCCCGAATAAGACACGCCTTCTTTTGGGGCCTCCCAATTTCTGACGGCGTTCGTCCTCCACAGCGGGCAAATGCACGTGGGACACCCGTGGCGTGAGCTCTTTCGGCAGTGGTTCCATTTTGGGAAGGCCAGGCGGCAGATGGGGTGAGGGGGAGGTTGAAGCGGGGGGTGGAGGGGTGCTCACAATTCTTCGGTGAACAAACGAGACATTTCTCCAGAGTGGGCGACACTTAAAACGGGTGGTGTGACCATGTTATGTAACTTTGACATAACACAATGGGCGAGAAAAAGTAGTCATGTCATTTCCATTCATTATGAGACATCCCACAAAAATAATATGGAAAAGCGAAACTTTATATAGAGACAAGTTTGTTGCGACCAATACCTCAACATTAATAAATGGGTTTTAATTTTCTCTAAAACGGAGAAAAAAAATGATTCGTCATTACAATTCTGCACTAAAATTCCATGGTGATGGGGAATATAATTAGACATACTCGTTTTGAACTGCTTAGGTAGGTCAGTTTCTCCTCTGTGGACTCCATATCAAGTAATTTTATTTTCTCCGATCTCCAATAATAATTGGTATTTTTACTTTAGCTCACGTGATTACCAGTAAGTGAGAGAATGTCATCCCATGTAAGTTTGGAGAGTTCGTCATTGAAAACAAACTCAAGTAAACTAATAAATATTTGCTTCATTTCGCCATTCATCAACAAGCGTCATTTATGATTCAGGGGTTGATTTTTTACGGTTCTCCTTCCCGTTAAGTCCTGCGATAGCTTCGTGATGGTGTAACACTCCCACACGTATGCGCACTTTTAAATATGAGTCACCCAATGCGTTCCTGGTCTTTTCCCTCTTCTCATTTTTTGTGTCTATCCCTATAGAACTGGTGCCAAAAATATTCACGACGATCATGTCTCTAGTGCAATTTAGCAAATCTCTTCTTTTCAAATCCGTCAATAGAGCGTACCTTACTTTCCAGTCATATTGCAAATTTTGTTTTTGCTTTAATTTTTCCGCTCCTTTCATTTTCAAAATTATTCTTTCACACGACACTTGCTGATCATTTATGTTGTTTTCTATGTTCTTTGTTATTGTCCATGTCTCTTCACCGCACTAGTAAACTAACCAAATATGTTCTATTCTAAATTTTCCATTAGCGCTCTTTCTCGCCCTTTCTTCATTCCTCCAGGAGGCTACCTTAGCCATACCAATTCTCATTGTAATTTTTCTTTTCATCGTATGAGGCATCCTAAATCCATGAACTCGTATACTTCTTCATTTAACCTATTGCATCGTTCAAGTGTTTATTCTTATTTCCTATTATCCGCTTTTTCCTTTTTACGTCACCAAGCGCTGGTCTGATTTAAATGTAACGTAAGTATCCGCAAAGAAACCGCTGTTTATGATATTTTTTAAACTTGTCTATTGTAATGGAATATCAAATCACTAGTATATCACTTAATCTGAAACGCGTTACCAATTCAGATCTAGAGTTCATTAAAGGGTGTCTAATATGAGAAATTACACCCAAATCTTTGAACGTTGACTGCAATAAATGTTGACACTCTTATAAAAATCTTCTTCATGTTCAACATGCTACCTTAACATTTCCTCTAGGCTTTGAAGTAACCTGTAGCCAGGCCTGAATAGCTAAATTTGAAATTATATAAGTTCCATTTGTAAACAAACACCAGTAGCGATTAAGTCACTCCTCTTTTAGTTGTTTACCGGAAAGGGTGTCTTCATAATTTTTCTCTACGTCAAAGATTTATCATTTCCTATAATTGATTTCTCGTTTTTCTACTCATTGACAACTCAATTTTCATTTGGATAAATTTTGGCCATGTCACATGAGTCCTTTAAATGTAATTATATAATAAAAAGCATTATCCTGCGATCTTAACTATAAAGCGCTCGACTGTCATCGCTCATGGATGCTTCATGAAAAAATATATTCTCATCCTACAATTTAGTACAGATATAGCAATTACTACAAGAATTGATCGTTAAAAATTAGCTTAAGAAACGTGTAACTAAAGATAGAAGCTGACACATTTCAGTTTCGTATTTGGCTAAAAAAGTCGTGTTAGATATAAAAAAGTTTTGAAAGAAACTTTTTGGCATGAAAACGTGTGTATTCAATGCTTATACGATTCTGAAAGGTAACAGTTGATCCCAAAAGCTCTCACATTTCATACATGAGGTAAATCCATGCAGGGCGTCGGTGTGCTTTTGTTTCATCTGAACTTCATACGTAAACTTCACTCATCCTTTTAAAGAACGTTAAAATCTCCTTCCACGTATTCTCATGTTTTGCATCGAAAATTTATAAGATATGTCGGAATCTATATACATGCACACATGTGCCAATAATTAAAAAAAGTTTCGTTTGTTCCAAGTGTAAGCGAGTGAGCAAACTAAATTTCGATGGTTTGGGATGGCAGTGTAAGAAAACGCGTATGAAAAACATAAATATATGAACTATACAAGTACTACTACCAGGACTCTATTATTTTCAGTTTTTTTATTGTTATTTATTTTATCTTTTACGATGCTTTGGTATGAATACAGTGTCTTTTGCTTTAGCTTTGTTAATGTAGCGCGTCAATACTTGGGGGTGTTTACCAGCTGAGAACCGCTTTCATAAAATTTGTGGATATCTACGTATGGCAATGAAAGAAGGAAGAGACATAAAACCATTTCGGTATTATTTCTTGTGTTGAAAATGATAATAATTATTGCTTAAAAGAACACAAGGGGACACTTATCTATCTCTCTTTGACTGCAATCCTCATCTGGATTTACCTCTGGTACAATTTTAAAAACGCTGGATTTCCGCTCACACATTCAGTGGACGAGAATTGGAAGGTAAAACACAGGTCAAACATTCCCTCGAGTTTGAATATTTTAAAAGTCATTCGTTATTTTGGTCGAGGGAGTTAAAAAAGAAACGAGTGATTCCCTTTATTTTTAACCCTTCCTCCCATTATTTATTGACTTGTGGGGGAACACTCTGGCGTGGGCGTGTCGGCCTAAAATTGAGGATAACGCCTTATTTAAGAGCCTATGGGCTCTGTTCACAGTTGTTTGTTTTGATATCAATAATGAGTGTTTTTTATGTCGTGTGGTGTTCCAGAAATATCTATCAATTAGCTCCGTCGGTCATATTTCATCGGCACGAACGGTGGATACCGTTTTCCTATCACATATTGATTAATTCTAGAGTATGTGGTTTTCATCCTTTCCTCTCGTCGTTTGACCGTAAATAAGGGCTTTTTCTTTTGATTATATGTTTGACTCTCATACACAAGGATATCAACTTAGGAGGAATGTTCAATAAAATTATTAACATATCCATTCGCATTTTTACAATTAATTTTACAAAATTTAATATTTTTGTTCTTTTACTCTATTAATGTATACGTGGCAAAAATCACATTAATTGGACTTCAGTATTGCACCATCGGAAACCGTTGCAAGTTGAAACATGTTCAGTTCGTCTGATGCAACAATTGGGGTAGCTGCACTCGACACCGCATTGAAATTTTTCTTTCACCTGAACAAATCGTCATCCGATTCCTATGTAATTCTCATATAGGATTATGAAGTCTTATTTTTCCATGCAAAAGGATTTGTAGACGATTTTAAATGGTTACAGAGGAGAAACATTTAATTTCAATTTACGATGCACCCAGAATTTTAGGCACTGTCTTTCAGAAAGTAAGCATTAACACTGTTTCTACCGATGTGAAAGAAGATCACAAAATAAAAGCTATGTATCAGATAAACTTAATTTTTCATTGTATACCACCCACGAGGTGGTAATAGAAACATAGAACCCATGACAGGGGTTTATGCACGGCGGGTTCCGTGAAATCACAATTAATTCACCAAAATCAATGATATTCTTATCCTCCATATAGTCCAATTTCCCTATTCTTCAATGTAAAGAAAGCGTTGCTCATCATCAGAAGCAGGCGTAGACAACCTGGAAACGTTTCAACTTTCCACTGCTGCCCATCACGCAATACTGGAGTCCCATTAATTCAAATTATTCTCGAAACACATGCACATTATTTATTAAGCTGAAAATATAACATGAAATTTATGCTCGAATAATTTATTCTACAAAAATTTAATTTTGCGATTGCTCTTTATTGAGCAGCCCTGGTTCAAACATAGACGTAACCATAGGAGCGAATCACACGCACTAAAGAAGAGGGGAGGAGTATGGCTCGAAGCACGCGATCGGGGGACCTCTCTGAATTATTTGGTTGATTGAGTAATAGATTTCCCGCATCGCTATTTCAAGTATCATTCTCCTAAGGCCATCTTGTATCACCAAATTAAATTATTGGATGAGGTGCCTGAACCTTGAGAAACTATGGCAACGTAATTACTCACGGAGCTCACAGGAGGAAGTCTTTTTCGACGTAATCCCACAATTCTGCCCGCGTACTAATCCGAAAGAGAGTCAACACAATTGCTAGACAAACGGAGTGGCGTAAAACCTGATCAACTCACGAAGCTACGCTGAAGACTCAAATCAAGAGTAGTATTTCGTGAATAATTAAACTCCTTCGTTCCTTGCTCAAGATTTGCCAATATCAACCCTTTCACACTTTGAAAAAACATAAATGCACAATGAAGAGTTAATATACAGTTTAACTTCGTTAAGGGGCTATCAGGGATCAACTTGCATTACATAAGAACATATCTAATGAATAAATACAGCAAAACACGGAGTTTATCAAGTATTTAATGTCACAAATTAGTTCCTCTGAGGAATAAATAAATCATGCGAACCAAATAAGGATTGGGATTGTTTTTGAAATTTCCGATGTATTTCCTGATGTTAATTTTGGAAAATATTTTCAATCTGTGATATGAAGAGATTCTGTCCATCAATAACACCCTTTAAATGATCTATCTGATGTCTCAAGTATGTCTTCATTACGGCCGGCCGAGCGAGTCTTTATGGAAACTCGCCCACCCGTTAGCTCAAAATTTGAGTCGCTTCTTGAGCATGAGTAACCTGTACGCTTCGATATTTCGGTCTCTAGGAAATTTGATAACAAGGAGAAGTAGCTTATCTGTATTTCATGGGCATTGGGTCCACCAGTGACTTCGGTAGGCAACGCATTCTTCTCCCCGTTTCAACCATGACTCCCTTCCAAAACTGTAGTGACTACATTCCTAGAGCTTTGTTTTGCATGCATGATTGGCATTCCGAACCCGTCATACATGTATGTTCTTGCTTCCTACCTATTGATAATATATTTTACACGGACACTCTTTTGGTTGACAATTTGTTTTCTTCACATTCCACAAGCCCAGATGGCTCTACGTTAAATAATAATGAATTTTAATACAGAGGTGAAAATAATCTGATTTAGGTACTATGACAACATTTATTCCAACAAGTCTCACACTAAAATATTTTAAATAAAACAGTTTCTGGCGTAACTTGGTGGAAAATCTTCCTATTGACATTTGAAAATTAAACAACTTGTCTTTTCCACTTAAAATTTTTTATTCTCACGACCTAGGTCATGGTATGATATGGTATGGACCTGATGATGTTATACCATAACGAAACCTAGGTCTTGAGAATAAAAAATGTTAAGTGGAAAAGCCAAGTTGTTAAATTTTCCAAAGTCAATCTAAAGTATCTTAGTTTAACGATTGCAGAATTAATTTTAAGAAACTTTGAACAATTTGTGTCTACGTTACGAAGTGCATTAGAGCTGATTAAATCAATTGACATTCTGTGGCTTGGATGCAACGGGTGTGTGCTTTCTGAAATCTCGACACTTTTTGCTTCAATTCTCATAAATTGGTAATGCCATAAGTCAGGATAAAAGATGATTAAATACACCAAAACGGCATTATGCATTTTTTTCCATTGGTAATGACGTAATTTGAATACAACTCCAAGTTGGCTGACAGTCGTAAAATTTAAATACTACTAATAAAATTCTGATATCATTTCAACTAATTCTATGCCTTTTACTGAGAAATCCGTTCAAAAACTATTAGCCATTATTTTTTTCCCATCATTCAGGAGATTAACGTTTTGGAAAGATAATAAAATTATTACAAAACCAATATGAGTATTTTCTGTCAGTCTAGATGAGCAGATTTCTTCGTATTATTTAAAAATTATTTCTAAGAAAGGACTGACTTGCAAGGAATGTAACATTTGATTGAAGAATTCACAGCTCTTAAAACTCTTTTTTGTTGTTGAGGCAACAATAATTCTCTTGAAGGGAAATTTACCTAACCTTTGCATGAATTTCTGATAATCACCATTTTAATATCCAATGGCGTTTACGAAATGTGCGAGAAGGAACCCAGAAGTTCAGGAAATCGGGGTAAAACTCGGAAAAAGTGACATAGATTGTGCCAATTAAAATTAAATTAAATTAGCAAGAAACACTTTTTTTCCGTGGAAAAGAAGTTTGTTGCGTTATAGTGCGATCTTATAAGTTCACGTTTGTGATTAATCAATGATTTCAATTTGTTTTAAATTGCATTTTATTTAAAGTCAAGTCAGACGAAGACACCTCCAGTTTGGCCAAGCTTTTGGATATCAAGCTACGAGGCCTGGTTCAAGGATTTTAGAAATAACAGGGTATCCGTCGAACATGGCAATCAATCCATTTCAACTGGCAACACCGACTTCAACGTCGGCGAATTTGTTCACTAAATTCATAGCGATTGTTAGAAAACAATTCTCGACGGTCAGTTGACTTGGCCAGTCGGTAAATGGGCAGATTTACTGCGATAAGTTGAGACAAAAATATTAATTTCTAGTTATTTCGAGAGCAAACACAATCGAAATTTCCTGAGATGCGGACCAAGAAAACACGGTTGTTGTCTTTTGACAACGATCCGGCTTATTTATCGGTGATAATGCGTGGATTTTATCTTCCGTAAACACAATAGGAATTCTCCATCCCTAATGTCCACCATTTTAGCTTCCTTAAACATTTTTCAGTGACCAAAATAAATATATCGCACAAGAAGAGCCCATTTGATGCGGAAGAAGATTTTGAAAAAGTATCGCAGGACTTTCTGAAAATATTAGCGAAACGTCGCTAGTACTATTGTTTCAAAGCATTGATATATCCCACTTAGACCCATCCTCAAAACAAGCTACTATCTCAACGATAGTAGTTATTTTGTTTTCAAACTCCTAATTTTTTAGTAAATAAATTTCTGGGCCTTAATGGTAGTACATGCTGTTTTTTTTTTAATAAGTTAACAGGAGATTACTTTGACAAGCGGCTGTCTCCCAAGCGATACGTATAGTATGTAGAAATAATTTTTAGAAAAATGAATTAAAGGTCGAAAGCCTTCAGCTTGCGGCTTCATGCCCAGTTAATCAATATGGATTACGGTGGATTTCGTGGAACGACAAGCACCGTGGCCTTGCCTCTGCCGGGTACGACAACCTTCCCCCCCCCCTCCAGCTGAGCTGAGACCCATAGTTGCCAGGACTCATTTTCATAGACTCTTGGAGTAAATTAGTTGGTTTTCGACATGGGTGACCCTACCAGGAGCAATTACCTCTACCTTCGCAAGTTCCTGCTGCTCCCTGGATTATAGAAACTCTGCAAACCTTATCGCAAGCCCATGAGGGTGGGTATTACATGGGGTGACGCAAAAATGTATATACTGATTTATATACCGTATTCATTATTCATTTACCGTTATTTATGTGCATATACTATACTATAAATAAATAAATATATATATATATATATATATAATGTAAATTCACTAACTAGTAGACAAACGCAGAAACTAAAACATGTAAAAGAGGGACTCACTGTTTCTCGAATTTTCGGTGGTGCAACCACCTTTCTCAAGAGGAATTAGGAACAGAATTTTATATATATATATATATATATATATATATATAAGCACGTGTAATACCCCATATTATATTACAGTAGTTTGAACATTAGACTACATATCAGAGGCCCTCGTTCGACTACAGGTTACTCCCCTGGGCACCCTCAGTTTCACTTAAGCTTCGTGATTTTTTGTTATCAAATGCTTTTGGGGAACCACATGAGGCACAGGAAGAGGAACCTCTATATCTGCGTATCTGAGTGTGTTGATTTCATGTATAATTACAAGTTTATTTTGTGAGAAAGTTTATCTTTACACCTTTAGAATCATAGTACTCTCTGTAATACATCATACTATCGTTCAATACCTTGGAACTTTAATTTTATATTGAACTTTCCTTGATATGTAATACATTAATTTGTTCAATTCCGTGATCGTCCTGACCCACGCTCTTTCATATACCATAAGTGGAAAATTCGGCAGTCATAAATTCTTCTAACACGCTGATGATAATTAAGCCACTAATATCAGCTTAACCAATATAAGAATTTAATCATGTCAGGCCGTAAATATTCACGAAGTGGTCAAATTTTTATTCCAATCTGGAATATGTTAGATCCACCTTTCTTGCAATATATACAAATGTTGCAGCAATGTCCCAAAACTGCTTCTCATCGCCTTATTCAAACATTCCTGCCACTAATCTAGGATAAATGGTTGGCGAGGAGAAATGAATTGCTCCTCATATTTTGAATTTTCTGTTCACAGAAAGAAAATAACACTTTTTCCCCCACGGGAGGTAGCACCGGATGAAATGCTCGAAAGGCCATTATTCCTGATATGTTTAGTTTCCACGAGAGCCTCACCTCGAGCCCTAAATGATGGATGTGCGTGAGGGGAAAGATCAAGTGACACCCTTTGAAAAATTGTTCAATTATTCCGATGCCTACGCAGTTCAATAAATGCCGTAGGATCCCCGCCGCTGGATTCGCCATGGCGACACATCTGATAGGACTGAAATTTTCGAATTTGCACAAACCTAACTGATAGCCTTGTGGAAAAATAAATGTGATGAATAATGGATTTAATGATATTAATATATGATACCCTGGGAATGAGCACGCTATACTTTATTGTATCTTTCACAATAAATACCGTAATAGGGTCAATACCCTCCATTTATCATCACAAAATCCCAGTAAAGAAGATCACTGTGACGTGAGAGTCATTTAGTGCTTATTTGTTAGCTCCAAGTCCTTTGCGAATCAATTTTGCTCTGTGCCGGCCATATATTCGGATTTATTCCTAACAACTGCAATTTTCCATTATTAAATTTTTAATTTAATATAGAATAATTATATATATATATATATGATTTCTTTGAAGTAACACGGAAGTGTTAAATAAAAAAACTTAGCAACACACAACATGAGAACACATAAAAGGAACACTCACACGTTATATCTTGATAATTCTTCGAAGGACTCTAACTCCGTCAGTTAGTTAACTGTTACTCCATTAGTTAAGACTCATAATATATATATATATGTAAGTATATGTAAAAGTTATATATATATATATATATAACTTTTGGACGGTACAATGGAAGACAGAATAAAACAGATAACACGTAAAAGGACACTCACACAGTAGATGATTTGAGCTTTCGGCCTACTCCGAGGCCTTCTTCAGGTCAGACTGCTCTGACCTGAAGTCTGACCTGAAGAAGGCCTCGGAGTAGGCCGAAAGCTCAAATCATCTACAGTGTGGGTGTCCTTTTACGTGTTATCTGTTTTATTCTGTGCTCTATTGTGCCGTCCAAAAGTTATATTGCTCTCGTGAGTACTTCCGCATCATCGATATATATATATATATATATATACATTTATCTTCGAAACCAAACGGTCTTCAGCGACGCATACATACATACAAAATTGATTAAGATTTTTAAAACAGAAATACAATAAAAAGACACATATGTAGTTTGGACGATTCAACGGCACGGCCGTCATCATTAGAATCTGATGATGACGGCCAGCTTTTCAGTTCTCTCGAAAGGACTGAACTTTGCGCCGGCCTCTCGGTCCATTCCTTACTTCTATTTCATCGGAGGAATTGAACAGGCGGTCCGAAAGCTTCCCGGCGGAGCAGCAGAAGAAGTGAAGGATGAAGTAACCGTGGTCCTAAAAAGGGCCGCCCAAACAAAACACCTCCAAGGAAGAACAAGAGGCACTCCAAGCTCTGTGCGGGTATACAGCTATTATGGTGTCACCTGCGGACAAGGGAAACGCTACTGTGATCACGGACAAGGAAGAATACCATTGTGAAGTACGAGAGATTCTCTCAGAAAAGGCCTACGTCAGCTTGTTCCGTGACCCCAAGGATGCCATCATGAGGGAGACCAACGAACTCATCAACCAGTATTCCTGCTGAAACCGCCGAGAACTTGAGGCCAGGAGCACCAGCCCCCCCCGAGATTATACGGCTTACCCAAGATTCACAAAATCGGCGCACCACTGAGACCAATCCACTTGTGAGCACCATCAGCTCCCCTCCCTACAACTTAGCGAAGCACCTCACCAGTATTCTATTGCCACAGGTAGGCTGCTGCGAGCATCACCTTAGGAACTCTGCAGATTTGGTGAGAATCCTGGATTAAATCCAGCAAGAAGAAAGGGATATCCTGGTGAGTTTGGACGTGGTATCCCTTTTCAAACGGGTCCCCCTGACTGACAATTAATGCCTCCTGGACGCCAAGTTCGACGCTGCCACGGTGATGCTATTACGCCTCGATTTGACATCCACCGACATCCTGTACGATGGGCAATACTTCTAGCAAACGGACGGAGTGGCAATGGGATTTCCATTCTTCCCTGCCATAGCCAACTTCTTCATGGAAGGCTTTGAAGAATAGGCACTCAAATCGGCCCCGCTCCACCCGAAGCATTTCCAACATGCATGTCAACGACACCTTTGTGGTTTGGCTACATGGAAAGGATGCACTAAATAAATTCCGTTTGCACATGAACTGCCAGCACCCTAATATCTCCTTCACAATGGAATTGGACATCTACGGCAAACTCTCTTTCCTCGATATCCTGATTCAACGAGAGAGTAATGGCACAGTCGGACATGGACTGTATCGGAACTCGATGCTAGCACTGGTATCTACCTAAATGGAAAGAGCCCCCACCACCCAGCTCAGCGGCGAGCAGTGCTGAACACACTCTTCCAACGAGCCAGGGCCATCGCCGACAAAAAGAGTTCGCCGGAGGATATTAGCCACCTCAGGACAACCTTCCTCCAAAATGGGTATAGCAGACGCGACATCTCAATGGCCCTAAAAATGCCCTTCAATCCGCAAGTGCACTCGACGCAAGTGGAAAAAGAGAAGCCAATAGCCAGGTATGTTGCCGTATGTCTTCTCAATTTCCGAAAAAAATATCCAGGACACTGGCAAGGTGCAAAATCGAGGCAGGCCACAAACAAACAGGGGAATATTAGAAAATTTCTTGTCAGAGCCATGGACACTATCGGTCATAAGACCCCAGGCATTTACCAAGTCCCGTGTGGCTGCGGATACGTCTACATTGGAAATACGGGGCGGACTATTGAGACCAGGTTAAAAAAACACCAAAGACACCAACGGCAGTAGGCCAAACCACCTGGGGCAGTTGTAGAAATCAGCCATCGCTGAACACAGCATCGGGATGGATCATTCCATTAACTTCGATGGGACGAAGTTACTTACCCGGGCCGGGTGGTTACTGGGACCGAATCATTAAAGAAGCAATGGAAATAAGAATGGCGAGACGTAATTTCAGTAGGGACTCTGGCTATACCCTTAGCAACGCGTGGAACCCGGTGCTGATGAAGGTTAGAAAAGGAAGGAACACAACATAACGCCATGACGGCCAACCGGGAGGCTCCTCCACCGCGGACCAATCACGAGTCACCTGAACCGTGGGCTCATGTGTATAAGACGGCCAAATTCAGAGTTTTTATTAAGTTTCTACTAGATTTTATGCATTCCTTGTTTCCTGTAACTTTACCTAAATAAAAATCTTAAAAAAATTAACTAAAAAACTAAGAGTGGCACTAATCTACCCTGAAGACGATCGAGCATCGAAACGTCGGGCAATATAGCGCCCTTAACCCGGTGGAAGACCCAAGAAAACTTCGTCAAGCAAATACGCCGGGAAAGCACTAGATCTTACTGAACGAAATCTTAATTGAGTTGTTTTTATCTGAGAGGATTTAATGAAATGCCTAGCGATATACGGAAAGTTTACATGTTGATTTAGCTAATACAAGTTTTGTCACACATTGATACATATTTCTTTTCTTTGAGCTATTCATTTTAATACAGCCGGAATGACTGCTAGCAAACTAAACTGTTCATTCTTTATGCAACAATTTCATTGTGTAAAAATCATTCGCCTTGACCGGGATCCTGGTCAATAAATAACTAGTAGACATAAACACATGCGAATTTAATGAGTACACAACTTTATTTCCAAAACAATCTTTGGAAGGTATTAATGCCAAGAGAGCATAAAACCTCTTCCGCAGAATAATTTGTCACAGTGTTACCTGCAAAACTAAGGAAATACTTTGATGCTCTCTTGAAGGAAGAGATTTTATGCTCTCTTGACATTAATACCTTCTAAAGATTGTTTTGGAAATAAAGTTGTGTACTCATTAGACTCGCATGTGTTTATGTCTACTAGTTATTTATTGACCAGGATCCCGGTGCTTGTTACTTGGATGTTGCTTGAATCCAGATCCTAATACTGATTAAATCGTTTCACTTAGAGGTTTGGACGATCCACGCTCAATTCTTGCAATTACCATTTGCCCCAATGGATATTTTGCATTCGCTGTTCACTTGTTTTTCTTATGAAGTTTTAAATAGACAGAATCAATTCAGTTGCTAATAAAATTAGTCTCAATACAATTCTTTACTGGCTTATTCTATTCAATTAAGGAATTTTGATTGCACTGCGTAGTTTTTTTTAAAGTTATTAATTAATTTAAATATCTCAAGTTTAGTAGTTATTGACGATGAAGCTGAAATAAAATTCGCGAAACATCTTATGTTGCACAAAATTTCTTTTAAAATCACGAGCTCAGCACGCACCGATGAAAATTGTCGGAGAAATGAACAAAACGTATTCGGGACATCTTTAAAAGTGTCTTTTCTTTTAAATTCATAATCCGACTCTTTTCCAGAATGCAGGACCTGCCCTTATACTACGGTGTAAGGGGAAAATAAAAAAGCAGATTTCAAGGAGGCACAGTAAATTACACGAAACATTCTTAATGCAAGGGTGGGTGAAGTGATCTAATGAGTTTCCTCCTGTCCGCTCCTCCCCCCCCCCCAACATTTCCTCCTCTCTCTTATTCTCCCCCGTCCTCCCGCAGCCCGAAGAGGGATCCGATTGCTGCCTAAGCACGCACGTTTGAAATACACACGAAGGAAATGAATTATTCCGTCTATCGACGGTGGGGGAGATATATAGGATGTGTCTACTTAACGCCCGTGTTCTGCCGTCGCAGCGCCGAAAGAGCCCGTGAGTGGTGGAGGAACTACTGCCTTCTGTCCTCAAGAGAGATGTGACGCGAGAGAGTGAGACGGGGGGAGGGGGGAAGATTCGTGGGGACTATTGCACTCGCAGTGCGAAGGCGTGGCCTTTAAGATCCAGGAATTCTGGACTATCAGCCAAGGTGGCACCGCTCCTCCACCTCCTCGACTTCTCGAATCGATCGATCGAAGTGCACCTCCAACTATCGTCGAGGGACGGTGATCCATGGGAAGTACGTTACGTACCCCTTGCGGATTTCACGTTAGTGAAAATTCACTGTTTTTTCCGTTTGGAAGAAATCCCTCCTACCTTGATGGATATAATTAAATATAGTCATGGTCGTATTTTCAAAGTGTCAATCTTATAGCCAATATCAATTTTTTGGGAAATCTATACCGATATTCCGGTCAACTAAGTGACCATCAACAAGAGTTAAAGTTTGATAGCGCGGAAGAAGACAATAGCAACGAAGTAAGAGTACTGCCTGCGGTCAAGTGGACTTGACCACTTAGGATTGGATGAAGAATTGGCTCCTTACAAACTCACAGCTAAAGTTCACACCCTCTTTGTTTAATCATGATTGTATCGCTTATATAACCCATTAGTTTTTAATGTACGACATGGAAAACTCCGAAAATTTGAAAATCAATTGGTGCAAATATTTTAACAGCAATTCACTTTTTCACAAAATCTAGAATACTTTTTATCAAATTTATCTGTCATAACGATGCATTCCTCACGCGTGTTGCTTATGAATGCGACTTTCTCGTCAAAGCTACTTTAAAAATATTACCGCGAGTTTTATACGTAGTAGCCTTTTTATTCCAAGCTGAAAGAAATATTTGTTTTTTGAGCGGATTCTTCCACACAACAAGTGACACACCATCACCACTAATGACATTGCTTTATCGATTTACTTCATCAAAAGTTGAGGTTGTTCATTATAGTTTAACTTAAAATTTCCTAATGCAAAATTTTCCAACAAATTTAATATTTTCCCCTTAAATTAATCGTCAAAAAATATTTTAATGTCTCGATTAAAATTAATTTTCCCTTACCCTCAAAAGAATTATTTTGAACTGTTAACATTTTTTTAAAAGTAATATCTTCTATTATACTTATATTATTATTTGCAAGTAGACTCGATGAAAATCTATTTTCAATTCTCAAGATCTCTTAATACATGTCACTGTTTGCTATTGTGATCAAATTTCTTTTTTAAGTAAAAATCGATCAACGTACAAGTACTTCTAATCTCAGATATACTATGTAAAATTACTCCACCTCATGTTATGTCCTTGTGTCTATTTACTTGTAATAAATTTCGCGATAGTTGCGTGATGGTTGATATTGTACAGTTTTCAAGGGCACAAAGCATCATAGATGCGAGGGTCTTTGGATATATAAACGTTTATTGAAACGATTGAGTTGCTCTTTGAACTCGCAGAATACGTAATTTTCATAATATATTTAATATTATCAACATAGAGCAAGCGACAGATAGAATTTTACTCGTAGAGATTAAAGCAGAGCCGACGAACTTGGTCATTGTTCAGGTATACATGCCACCGAGCAACCACAAGGAGGAAGAAGTCGATAGGATGTATGATGAGTTAGAGGATATCATCGCGAGTGTTCCTGCAGGGAAACATTTGATAGTGATGGGGGATTGGGATGCGACGGTAGGCGAAGGAAGAGATGGTGGTGAGGTGGGGGACTATGGTTCAGGCAAGAGGAATGAACGCGGGGAGAAAGCAATTGAATTCTGCAGGAGACAAGGGTTAGTCATCACTAACACATGGTTTAGACACCACAAAAGGCGTAGGTATACATGGAAAATGCCAGGTGACTCAGAAAGGTATCAGTTAGATTATATTATGTTTAGGCACAGGTTTAGGAACAGTGTGATAAATTCGCACAGTTTCCCAGGAGCAGATGCGGACTCTGACCACAATTTAGTAGTTCAGAAATGTAATGTTCGTTTCAAGAAGATAAGGCAAGGGCGGCGGGTTAGGAAATGGAATTTAGAAGCAGTAAATGGATTAACGAGGAAGGAGTATCAGCAGGCTGTAGAGAAAATGATGGATGACGGTAAAGAACTGAGTACTATCGAGGAAAAATGGGAATGTATCAAGAAAGGGATATTGGAAGCCGCTAAAGACACTATAGGAACCGTTAACGGGAAAAGGATAAGGAAACCATGGGTAACGGATGAGATGATTGAAAAGATGGATGAGAGAAGAAGATGGAAAAATGTAAACACAGAGTTAGGCAAAATGAAGTACAAAGAGTTAAACAATAAATTGAGAAGGGCCACAAATAAAGCAAAAGAAGAATGGTGGAAAACGCAATGCGAGGATATGGAAAGTTTACAGAAGAAGGGTGAAACTGGTGCTCTATACAGCAAGGTTAAGTTATTATCGGGAAGTAAGAAGGCAAGATCTGTGCTAACAGTTAAAGATAAATGGGGTAAGATAATAGTTGAACCAGGAAAAATCCAAGAGAGATGGAAGGAGTATATAGAAACACTGTATGGTAAAGAACTTAGGCCGACAAGGTTAGACATAGAAAAGGAACATGACGTAGAAGAAGATAGCTTAGGTCCAGGCATACTCGACGATGAAATAGAAAGAGCATTAAAGGAGATGAAAGCAAATAAGGCAGTGGGGGTGGACAATATTCCTGTAGAAATGTTGAAATGGTTAGGGAAAGGTAGGAAGAAGGCCATATATGGCCTGATTCGTAGTATTTATGAGGAAGGAATCTGGCCGGAAGATTTTGTGAGATCGGTGTTAGTTCCTATTCCAAAAAAGGCAAAGGCTTCGTCATGTGAGGATTACAGAACAATAAGTTTGATATCCCACGCAGCTAAAGTTATTCTCAGGATCATCAACAAAAGGATAGAGAGTAAGGCAAATGATTACTTAGGGGATGATCAGTTTGGGTTCAGGAAAGGAAGAGGTACGAGTGATGCCATTGCAGTAATGAGATCACTAGTAGAGAGGAATATAGAATACAATCAGGACGTTTTTGCCTGTTTTGTAGATTTCGAAAAAGCGTTTGATAGAGTGAATTGGGAAAAATTAATGCGTGTATTGCAGAAAATAGGAATGGATTGGAGGGACAGGAGACTGATCCGCAACCTGTACATGTCTCAGACTGCTCAGGTGCGAGTGGGGAACGGAGAGTCCGGATGGGCAGTGTTAGGAAGAGGGGTAAGGTAGGGTTGCCCATTGTCACCGGTGCTGTTCAACGTATATGTGGAGGAAATGATTAAAGAGGCATGGGAAGAACTGGAGGTAGGAATGAAAGTCGGAGGGGAATTCGTAAAATCGGTTAGGTTTGCTGATGACCAAGCATTAGTTGCTCAGTCAGCCAAGGGGTTGCAAGCTTTGTTGAGTGAATTGGAGGTTCAGTGCGATAAATATGGGATGAGAATCAATATTAATAAAACAAACGATTTTCCAGAAAGAAAAAGGCTAGGCTAAATATTAAAATAGGCGGGGAAAAAATAGAGCAGGTAGAACAGGTTACATATCTCGGAAGTGTTTTGGACCAACACGGTCAAAGTGGTAGGGACGTAAGGAGAAGAATTGCGCTAGGCAAGGAGGCTTTCTCAAGGAGGAGGGAGTTGATGACGGGGACGTTGAGTAGGGATGTTAAGACAAGACTCGTAAAAACTCTGATATGGAGCGTAGCTATATACGGCGCGGAAACGTGGTCGCTGAAGCAGGAGGATAGACGTAGATTGGAGGCTTTTGAAATGTGGGTGTGGAGAAGAATGGAGAAGGTGAAATGGACCGAAAGGAAAACAAATGAGGAAGTACTAGAAATGGTGGGGGAGGAGAGGGGTTTGTTGAGAGAAATCCTATGGAGGCAGGAAAAATGGATGAAAGGCGTATTGAGCGGTAGTGGAATGTTGAAGAGGGTAATAGAGGGGAGAATGTTGGGCAAGCGAGGTAAGGGTAGGAACAGGATAGGGATGTTGGACGGGATGAAGGGAGGAAAGAAGTACACCGAGATGAAGAGGGACCTGATGTAGATTAGTTTGCAAGGTGGGGAGTCACAAAATGTTTATTTGATTGTTGTGTCCATCCAAAAACCTACCTTAACCGGTAGATTACCTAATAATAATTTAATATTAACTTTTAAGCCACCCGCCTTTTCACTAACAATGAAAAAATTTAATTTTCAGAAAAGAATTATAAAAAGGCATTTATTTGTAAGAAAGTAGGTATGAAAAATGCCCTCTCATCCGTCACCAGTTATTTTGCAAAAGCTCCGACTGCGACCGGTCCCTCCCTCCCCATCCATCCATCCACCCCCCGCCCTGGCATAATTCTCCGCCTCCAAATCCTATTCCACGCACCACGTAAACTTTTGCTCTCACCCTCCATGTTTCCGTTCCACGTCAAGGCAATCCCCTGCCAGCAAAATCACTCAGTACACGGCCCCCAACGCCCTCCCATCCCTCCATCTCTCTCCCCTCGTCGAAGTCGGGCACTCCGCCGGCTTGGACTCAATCGGGTGCACCCTTTCGCTATTCTTCGTCCTGAAAAAAACGAGGAAATTCGTGGGCATCGCTCAATGCCATCCCGGATTTGGCCCTCTATAGAACATCAGACGCCCATTTTCAAATCCGCTCACATTTCCATGGGACGTTCTTCATGAAATTCTGATCTAAACGCACTCTCCTCCTCCCACTATCACGCTCAAGTTTCCCTCGCACGAATCATTGCATACATTCAACATTGGAACTCGAGTCCTAAACGTAAATGCCATAAATTTATGATGGGATCTAACGGAATGACGAAAGAACCACGTAACGGATAAAGTAGAAAACCGTCGCTCTCGAAATAACGGCAATTAAACAAAAGCAATAAGCAATCCATTTGAATGAAACGTATCAATCTTATTTCATTTAAATTCAAACAGGAAGAAAACAAAATATCAGGAGAAATAACGACACCAGTTATTAACAACACTTTTAGAGAACGTAGGTACGAAATTTCACACATTTCACACTCATTCAGGGATCAGAAAATGGCCCTACCACTTTCTCACTCACACATAATAGCTTAGTTATCGTATTTCCTTTTTTCTTTTTTTTCCAGAACCATAACTATTGAAAATATTTCTTAATATACACAACATTTATTCTAGTCGTTTCAAAAGATTGCAACCAACATTCCATCTCAACATTCATAGTTTAAACATTTAGTATGGCCATCCTCTGGTGCATAACAAGCTGTAATACGACTTTGAATTCCAGAGCGAGAACAAGAACACAAATTGTATTTTCTTTCATCCATCTTAGTCCTCCAGTTCAAAAGCAAATCCAAAACCCGACTACAGTGCCTAATCTTATCATCTCCTGATCACCATACCGAGTCATTTCCATTAATTTAAACAGCAACAGCAAAACTGCTATACATCAAGGTTCATCCTTCTCATAATCACTACATTTACCTATTCTTGCTCCATTCCCACATCTCGGCTATACATTTCGCATGTAATAAATACATCTACATCTACATAATACCCCGCAAGCCGCCGCAAGGGCGTGTGGCGGGGGGTGTTAGGCCACCACCCAAAAAAAGGAAAAAAGAAAAAGGAAAAAAGAAACACCGCATTCAAAACCAACACACACATGCAAACCCCAATCCACAGCAGTGCACACATTCATTGCAACACCCCATCATTCGACGCGCATGCAACCACACATCTACCTATCCTCACTCCAAAAGCATGCAAGTACATACGCTTACCTACAACAAATAATTCCACCCTGGGATGCAGCAAGAAACCTATCACGAACGTGCCAGCTAGTTTATAGCAAGTAGCCAGGCGAAACACCACCACCACAAGAGCGTTCCACACTAAACTCTCTCCCACCCAAGGTGAGGAATCTGGCCCAACGCTGCAGGTGGGAGGAGGGCACACCCGCGGAGAGGGACAAGGGATGGAAGGGTGGAGCATGAAGTTCGTAAAGACGCTCGGGCATGCGGTAAGTGTTCTGACACAACACACAGGAGGCTAGTGAAAGTGCATGCAATTGAGTTCAACTAATTGTTACCTAGACGCGGAGGGTGGCAAGTGGCATTTTTGTTATCTCCGAGTGTAACCCTAGAGTTGTTATCCCGTATTGTCCGTGGGAAGAAGGAGTCCTTGAGTCTGCTAGTCCTGGCATCTATTTCCCGAATTTTGTACACATGATCCAAGCGACCTATATATGTTGGAGAGCGAATAATTTTCGAGACCTCGGTGCTGAAACATGCGGATCCGATTAGCAACCGACCGAAATAGCAACGGTCCATTTAGTCTCGACAGGTCCAACAGTTGATAGACTAATTTATTACGACTTATTTCATCCACCAAGACTTCGGCCACCTGAGGCTTTGGTTTGACTTTTATTAGGAATGGACGATGGGATATGCGAGGTATTCTAAGTCACAAGATATCAAATTAAATTTGATATTCATACAATTTACTGCGAAGTTCCGTAATATTTTTAATTTTGAGAAGTTTAAATATTATCTTGGATGGCTCTTTATTTCCCAACACTTGTTATTATTAACTTACCTACCTTACTGTCATGTGGGACGAAAATTTTCTCTCTTTGAGATCGTTCAAATTGCCGCCGCATCTCAGTTACTCTAGTAGATAAAATTTTGCATGACAACTTCTTGCTTTGAGCGTTTCCAATCATAGATTTTCCAATAAAAGCTTGAATAGCGCTTTCTGTCCATTCATATTTTTTAGCGAATCGGATGGATTTCCTTTGTTTTCTTAAAATCATGAATTTGATCTTTCCGCCCAGTTCCCGGGTACCCGAGGCGCTTTCAAGATGATGTCTTGCTAAAGCGGAACAACGTATCTGCTGAATTTTCTCTTTCGGATGTATTCCATTATTCGTTTGGTTTCTTTTAATTCAACCCCACCATCCCTCCCCATCCCCCTCTCGCTCCCTCTCCCTCCTCTCTTCCCTCCAACGCCCGTCTCGGTCTCCCACCTGCACCCTCTGTCCTAAAATTTTGAAAGCCTTTGGCCTCCGCACGCCCTCTTTATTCCTAGTTGCAAACCCAATAGCGCACGTGCCCTAGAATCAATCGACTATGCTGCATAGATTATCTTGAAATATTTTGACATGAAATTTTGAGTTTTTTAAAATCACAAAATTCGTTAAATAAAATTAGTCAGTTTAACATAAATGATCATGTTGAGGTTGACAACACAGTTCTGATCAATTGAGAGCATTATTAATGCCACTCCAGGTCTGATTCTGAGTACGAAACCATAATGACCGACCGCACCTTATTAGGAATCACTGCCCTAAGAACAAAAACTGGAGATTGGTAAGTATATCCCTCCAAAATTTTCCTACTAATTGTGTATCATCTGTTCCATAAAAGTAGCATTGAGTCGATTAAAAAATATTTATTTCCAAAATTGATAAATTTACTCAATGGTCTTCGAAGTAGCACCCTTGATAGTCCACATACTGCTGTTAAAAAGTTTTCTACCCCTCGTACACCTTCCGGAAGGCGGCGACCGGAATGCTGCTAAGCTCCCTCATCATGGCCTGTTGTTACGCTTCCTCCCAGTGACGTCCTTTTAGCACGGATATGAGACGAGAGAAGAGGAAGAAGTCTGATGGAGCGCTGTCTAAAAAATTTGGACCCTCACTCATATCGTCGGGAAGCTCTTGGCAGATCCGCGTGCGACTTTCCTTTTGTCTGTCCATGAGCTCTAGCGGCACCAACTTGGAACACGCCTTTCTCATATCCATGTTTTCGGTCACAAGTTGATGCACAACACTTTTAGGGATGCCAAGTTCATCAGAAACCATCTAGACCCTCAATCTTTGATCCCTGTCCAACAAAGTCCTAATTCTTGCAAGGTTTTTTTCACTTTGTGAGGTCAAAGGGCGTCCTGAATGTCCGGCGTCTTTAACGTCTTCTCTACCCTCCCGAAACAACTTGTTCTACTCCAAAATACTCGATCTACCCATGACGTCATTAGCATAAGCTGCCTTTCCCGGTTTTACCCAGTTTCACGCAAAATTTGATGGCGTTGCGCAGTTCCAATAACCGGTTCGCAAACGGACGATCCGCACTCCTCAAAGGCTGGAAGTCAATCCCCACCGGTCTCCAGCCTTTCCTGAGACTCTACACCCTCGAACTCAGTCAGAAAAACTTCCGCCCGACCGTCGTCTATCCGGGAAAAAATATTTCATACTACTTTTGGGACTGAATTTGTGTATCCATTTACGACGAGAAAATGCACCATACTAAAAATTCCGGTGAATATATTGTAGTATTCATTGTAGTATATATTGTAGTTTTCACACATGTAATTGCACTGGCGATGAACTGAAATAAAGCTGTTTAATTATTCATATAGATTTTTTTCTTTATCTTTCAGGTAAGAAATAGAAAGAAACCTTGAAGAAGCTGTCTCTCTACGTTACCTTTCTATGAATATTCTGCACAAAAGAGTAAGTTTTTTTATTACCCTGAGTTTACTCTTAATGTACATGAATCAGCCATATGCCGGTTTTCCAAGACCGGTTGAGCCAAGACTCATTCTCAAATAAAAACTTTAGGCTTTCCATTATGTATCAATATAGTGTGGCAGCACTTCTGAGTTTTTGAGGTTTTTCCAATTTTACCTTAGGACTCGGCACGATCAAATAGTCTTTTTGATGTTAGGATGGGGGCAAGTTCATTAGTTGATAGTTTTATTTAAAATAACATTTATGGTATTGCGGAATTATTTAAATTACTTGATGATTGTACTTTATAATTTAGGCCCTATTGTACTTCTGCTGGAGATGTATGAGGTGTTGGTGATGTACTCAAATATGAAAGGATGGTGTGTCGCACAACATCGTTTTGAGTTCTTCTTAGTTACTCTATTTGCTGCATTAACTTTGTTTCAACGAGCGAACCCTGCGTAGCGATGATTAAAGACCCATTAATATCGTTGCACACGTAGGTCGCATTACTCAGACGCGAAATTCCGTCTCTGATACATAAGTAAACAAACTGTTGATCCGCAAAACCCAATTATTTACCCAATACCTTTTCAAGAAATTTACCCAATATCCTTTCGATAGCAAAATCGTTAATGTATTACAAACGCTATTAATTTTGAACGATCATTTTCAATCGATTTTTTAAATCGATCGATAAACGATCGATTTAAAAAATATTCGAATTTTATTGATTTATTTTTCAATGCATTACTATAAAGTTTTCGATTAAATGTTATTATTGTAATGGGTACAGGGTACCTGTACATATGTACAGGTATGTGGTTACACATATATTTATTTTTACTGAGTTCATATCTCAAATCTTCGTTTACTTATCATCGGTCGCACAAGTCGCATTGCCTATATATCATACGATGCATGTTTAAAAGGTAGGAGTCGTTTGGTCGGACAAGAAATTATATACTCTTTAGAAAAAGTTTTAATTGACAGTTTTAGTATTCTACAAACCTGATTCACTTTCCTACATAATTGCTGCTCCCTCCTAAGCACTTCTTATAACGCCGCACCAGCTTCTTTAATCTCTCTGCATAGAAGTTCGCCGGCTGGGAACTGAACCAACTGACAACGGCGGTCTCGAGTTCCTCGTCCTATTCTATGAGTCTTTTTAAGTATGTGTGCAGTTTCATCATATGATGTTGTCCGTGCACAAGGGATTTTGCAATGCTTGAGAAAATGCCATTTGATTTTTCCAGGCAGTTGAAAGATGTGGAAAGTTTGCTGAGGAAGGGTGAAATCGGTGCACTATTCAGCAAGGTGAAATCACTATGGGGAAGTAAGAAGGGAATATCGGTTCTAACAGTTAAAAATAAGTGAGGTAAGATAATAGTTGACAAAGAAAAGATCCAAGAGAGATGGAAGAAATATGTAGAAAAACTCTTAAAGAACTTAGGCCAACAAGGTTAGACATAGAAAAGGAAGATGCCGTAGAAGAAGATAGTTTAGGTCCACGCATACTCGACAATGAAATGGAAAGGTCTTTAAGGGAGATGAAACCATCTAAGGATAGAGAGTAGGGCAAATGATTACTTAGGGGATGATCAGTTTGAGTTTAGGGAGGGGAGAGTTACGCGTGATGTCATTGCAGTAATGAGATCACTAATCAAGAGGAATATAGAATACATTCAGGACGTATTTTCCTGTTTCGTAGGTTTTGAAAAAGCGTTTGATAGAGTGAATTGGTAACAATTAATGCGTGTATTGCAGAAAATAGGAATGGATTGGAGGGACAGGAGACTGATCCGCAGCCTGTACATGTCTCAGACTGCTCAGGTGCGAGTGGGGAACGCAGAGTCCGGATGGGCAGTGTTAGGAAGAGGTGTAAGGCAGGGTTGCCCATTGTCACCGGACCCAAGCGTTCATTGTCGGCCCATAAGGGCACACATACACCGTCCCGGTGAGCGAAAACCCACCCTAACCGGTCATTTAACAAACAAGATAAAGCCATGACATTCCAAAAGAACATCTCATTCGTGTGCGTGTTGTTTGTGAGAGACGAGAAACTTATGATTTAAAGTAAGCTATGCTATAACAGAGGTTTACAATAGTGGTTGAAGCCGACAGGTAACGGCTCATTTAGAAACTAGGTTAAACTTGGCGGAGAAAAGCTATTACATGGCATACAATTTGAAAGAATGTGTGTGAATTTGGAAAATTGTCCGTACAGGTGGACTAAGGTGGAATACAAATTAGCACTAAGAGGAGAATGAATAAAACTTTATGGTAACAGACATAGGAAAGACTCATAGGCGAGTTACGTCCTTAGGCAGTGTATATGTATGCTTATAGTTGATATCGTAATCCCAGATGTCGGATAGCAGAGCATTTCCAGTTTTGCCGAGTCGCGAACGAAAGTTCGCGACCTGAGAGCGGATGAAGTCCGCGGCGGACGGAAGCGGTGCTGTTCAACGTATATGTGGAGGAAATGATTAAAGAGGCATGGAAAGAACTGGAAGTAGGAATGAAAGTCGGAGGGGAATTCGTAATATTAAACACCTATTAAAGTATATTAATATAAAATTAAAATAAAATATCAAAGTGAGTTATTCTCGTTTAAAGTAATCTTTTTTAAAAACAAATTCTTTCTTTTAACTTAATATACTATATGCCTGTTCATCAAGCGTTAGTGAACGCCATAAATTTGTTATCCCTACGATATATTCAATATATATATATATATATATATATATATATATATATAATATTATATATATATATTATATATATATGCATGATTTTTTTCAATATTTCACTTTCATATATATGCAGTTTCGAATTATCTATTTTGAGTGACATAAAAATGAAATACTACCGTCATATATATAGGGGTCTCCCACATGCCTCTCCTACCAGAGTTGTTTGGGGTCTGGGCATAATAGATTTCGGAAAATTCCCTAGCCGGGAATAAATAAAGTATTGTTGAAATTTTTTATCCCACCCCATACTTACGTTTTTCCAATGATGTCATTACTTGGATTTTGTGCCGCGCGAAGAGACAGTCGGGAGCGATAGAGATCAGCATACTCTTGCATAGCGTGTGTGCGTTTATAGGAGACTGAATTCCTTGCAGCCTGACGAGGGCACGAGGGTAGCGAAAGCAAGAAAAGCGACGACGAACACCCCAAACTCCCTCTCCGACCTCATGCAAAGCCGGTGGTACCATTTGACGCAAAGGCTGCTCTCTTGGAGTTTCGGCCAAAGCCGATCAATGTTCAGTCGCGTGCGAGGGTCGGGGGACTTCTCCGAAAAAACGGGAACACATTTCGGAATGATTAGGGATGCATGCAGCAAGGCTTCCGCTGCCCGTGCCGTCTCACCGGTGGTAAAGTGAGAATTAAATGTATTCGTTGTGATCGGCTAATCCACACTTTCCTTGCCAACCAATCGCTCGTACTTCCCTTTCACCACCGTGACATTTTGAACAATCCCTGTCGCTTTTTGCGAACGTATAGCATTGCATGCGAATCTTACGATTGCAAATATCTCTCCCACACTGGCGGTCTCCCAAATTTGGGTGAGCAAAAAACTTCCTGGGGAGGAGGTTTCCGTTCTGCTGAAGGGGATTGACGGGGGAGGGGAGAAGGGGAAGAGGATGAGGTTTTTGGGAAGCCACCGATTACGGCGCCACAAACGCTAAAAGAGTTTCGACTTCTCTCTGTAGAGTAGGCGGGAATGGCTTCCTCGCTCACATCCAAATCCTCTTTCTCCAAACGAGATTTCGAAGAAGAGGGCTCTTTCCCCCGAGCCCACACCACTCGGCCCTCCTCCTGCTCCGTCGTCACTTCCGGCTGTGATTGCCACCCTCGGAGGGGGAAGGCGGATAGGGTGAGGGTGTGGAGGCCCAACGGGGAGCCTGCCCTTGGATTATGCGGAACCCGGAAAGTTTTCTGGAAAGAGATGCATCAGGCACGGCAGTTAATGTGATGAAAAAGCAAAAGAGAGTCGCTTGAGATAAGATACGCGCGGGATAAATTATCGTTGGGAAAAAGGTCCATTGTTCGAAAAAACCGTGCACTTTTTATTTTGGCCCGGTAATACTAAACTGTGATCAAATCAGTACATCCAAAGCAGCGACGAGTACCGGTATTTGGACTTCCCCGACATTTTGATTTTTAAAATAGAACTGCATAATGAAACTAAGTAGATGATATAACTGAATCTATTTTTACATGCGTTCCAATAATCATTGTTCATTGGATTTATTTTACTACTTAGTGAGTTTAAAAGGAAACTAAAATACGTTCAGAAAAGCTTTTTACACATTAGTGTGCACACTCACCCCACACCTACCCACACAGAAATACACACAAACATATACATATAAAAAATATATACACAAATACACACAAACATATACATAGATACATATATATATATATATATATATATATACACTTTTTTGGAAAACCCACAAACGTGTAATGTAAGTTCACTGATAAGTCATAACAAACACAGAAACCAAAACACAAAAGAGGAAAAACTCACTGGTTCTCGAATTTTCGGTGGTCCAACCACCTTTCTCAAGAGGAATTAGGAACAGAACTGAGGCAGAGGAGGGCCCGAAAGCAGTGGTAGGAAGGAGAAGGGGAAATGGGGGAAAAGAGGGGAAAAGAGGGGAAAAGAAAGGAAAAGGGGGGAAAAAAGGGGGGAAGGCATTCGAGGTGAGGAGTTTGGAGGCGCGGGAATTTTAAAAAAGGTGGGGATGATATGGAAGTTGTTGGGGGCGGAGGGGGATGAAATTATATGCATAAAGGGGGCAATTAATGTCTAATATTAACACCTGGGCGATTCCAGGAATCCAAGAGCCAGATGAAAGCTAGCTCTAATGTTTTGAGTTTCAGTGGAGGGTCTGAGTGTGGGAGGGATGCTAAGACGGATACTTTAAAACATTGGTCAAAGGCAGCGTTGTGTTCGGAGGCATGTTTGGGGATTGGGAGCATACCAATAAGGGAGAAATTGTTGCATGAGGCTCTATGATTATTTTATTTATATATATATATATATATATATATATATATATATATATATATATATATATATATATATATATATATATATATAAAACAGTTTCTGGCGTAACTTGGTGGAAAATCTTCATACAAGACCACGTTGAACCACTAACCACTACACAAAAGTGGAGAATACAAACTCCGCTGCAAAGACTGCAACCGGATGTACATAGGTCAGACGGGGAGGAGATTTGAAACAAGAATAATGGAACATCGAGCTTGTTTTAAAAATAACATCTCCGCATCACTATTCGCCAAGCACTTGAGAGATTTTTGCCACACCAGCGATTTCACTCCCGAACTTTTACGCTTTGAGAAGAAAGGGTACCGTCTTGATGCGCTGGAACAATTAAAAATCCTTCAACACACGAATTACGAGGAAGATGTTTTGACCAACGATTTTCTTTACCCTTCACATTCCCCGTTATTGTTTTTTCCCTCACCCCCTGCCAGCTCATCTGAAGCCAAGTGAGACTTTTTCAACAATGTAACGACTCCTCCCAGCCCGCTACTGAGTCACCTAACTAATTACTAAGTGCCGTTCTCCCAGTTCATAATAATCATTTCCCTAATCCTCTGCCAACTAATCCGATGTCAGGTGGGCTTTTTGCAACATTGTATTGACCATATCCTTCCAGCCTGCTAATGATCTAATTGGTTTTTATCTAATCTAATTATCCAATTATTGCTAATTTGTCAATATTACCAATCATCCTTCTCCGCCTCAAACCATAGACTTGAATCCTAGTAATCACCAAATAGTATACTCGTTAGCTTAATTTCGCCCTCAAGCCACTCATATCACACAACCGTTTATCAGCATAGCTGGGTATCGGTATAAAATACGCCAAACGGCGCAGTACTTAAGCATCAGTCAGTTAGTCATTTTTACTTGATGATGTTATGCTATAACGAAACCTGGGTTGTAAAAATTAAAAAGTTTATGTGGAAAAGTAAAGTGGTTTGATTATTAAAAGTCAGTATATATATATATATATATATATATATATATATATATATATATATATAAATTCACTGATAGTCATAACAAACGCAGAAACCCACTGGTTCTCGAATTTTCGGTGGTCCAACCACCTTTCTCAAGAGGAAATATATATATTTATAGAAGCACAGTATTCAACCCGAAGATCGGTTTATTAAGTGATGAAAGAGTTCACCCAGTACTAAGCCGTATATGGCGTGTACAAATTCAAACATCAGGGTAGTGGGGCCAGTTCCTTTCCCTGTGCCGGATATGGTTTCGAAAGAAGATCTGGCACCCGAAATATTACATAACTTGGGTGGAGCTGCAGGTGCCCAGAGAGGCTTGCCCGTGAATCAAACCCAGGCCTTCCAGTCAGTAGTATAGGTTCTGCCCCTATACTACCGCAATCCCCCACACTTATACAGGGTTCGACCGGAAAATACTTAAGTGTACTGAGCTCAGGAAAAAAAATTTATTACACTTTTACATATCTTACGCTAATATTCCTCAAAATAGGACCCTTGTGAGTCGATACACTTGTTCCAGCGGCGTTCCCATTCCTGGAACGCTGCCGCGAAGGCATCATCGGGAACCTCTCGAAGATACGTCGTCAAGGCCTCTTTGACGACGTCCAAAGTCCCGTATCGCGTTCCTTTCAAACTCCTCTTTATCTTCGGGAACAGAAACGTTCTCTAAAAAATGTGGATAATTTTTGCAGTGATTCGCAAGTTGTTTCGCGATTTCCAAACGATTGAGTCTTTGATTATCACTGAACACTTTCGGCACCAACATTGCACAAATTTTTCGCATCTGTAATTGGTCCCTAATAATCTCGTGCACTATTGTTTTTGGCACATTACACTGCTGTGCTATCATCCGAACACTAAGACGACGATCAGAGTTCAGTGCATCGCGAACTTTTCGCACATTTTCTTCGGTGAGTGTCGTTGATGGGCGTCCAGGCCGTGGTTCGTCGTCGACCTCTTCTCTGCCCTCCACAAACATCTTGTGCCACCGAAAGATCATGTTTCTGTACATGGCTGACTCCCCATAAGTTTCGTTAATCATACCGACAGTTTTGGTAGAAAATTTCCCAAGCTTTACCGCAAATTTAATGGAATAACGCTGCTCCAAAAACTTCGGCATCGCGTTCCGTGACGTGGGTCGAGCGTGGAGGTTCACGTTAACAGAGCTCCTCACCACACCACAGCTCAGAGCCGACTGCCTTTTTCAGCGTCGCTTGCCAACATACCCCCCTCCAATTGCAGCCCGTCAGAGCGGTGCTGGGCGCGCCTGGAGCGGCGGGAAAAAATTAGTATTAGTAATTATTTTCCGGACGAACCATGTATATTGATATTCTTAAGTACTCTACCGGTTAAGGTAGATTTTCGGATAGACATACCTATCAAATAAACATTTTGTAATTCCAAACCAAACCCAATCCAGCAACCTAATCAACATTAAGTCCCTCTTCATCTCTGTGTCCTTCTTTCCTCCCCTTATCCCGTCTAACAACTCTATCCTGTTCCTGCCCATTCCTCGTTTGCCTAACATTCTCCCCTCTATTACCCTCTTCAAAATTCCACTACCACTCAATACAACCTTCCTTCCATTTCTCCTGCCTGCATAGGATTTCTATCAACAAACCCCTCTCCTTACCCACCATCTCCAGTACTTCCTCATTAGTTTTACTTTCGGTCCATTTCACCTTCTCCATTCTTCTCCACACCCACATATCAAAAGCCTCCAATCTACGTCTATCCTCCTGTTTTAGCAACCACGTTTCCGCGCCGCTCATAGATACGCTCCATATCAGAGTTTTTACGAGTATTGTCTTAACAAACTTCTCAACGTCCCCGTCATCAACTCCCACCTCATTGAGAAAGCCCCCTTGCCTAGCGCAATTCTTCTCCTTACGTCCCTACTACTTTGACCGTATTGGTCCAAAACACATCCGAGATATGTAAATTGTTCTACCTGCTCTATTTTTCCCCGCCCATTTTAATATTAGCTTAGCCTTTTTCTTTCTGAAAAATCGCATAACCTTTGTTTTATTAATATTGATTCTCATCCCATATCTATCGCACTGAACCTCCAATTCACCCATCAATGCTTGGAACCCCTTGGCTGACTGAGCAACTAATTCTTGGTCATCAGCAAACCTAACCGATTTTACGAATTCCCCTCCGACTTTCATTCCTACCTCCAGTTCTTCCCATGCCTCTTTAATCATTTCCTCCACATATACGTTGAACAGCACCGGTGACAATGGGCAACCCTACCTTACCCCTCTTTTTAACACTGCCCATCCGGACTCTTCGTTCCCCACTCGCATCTGAGTAGTCTGAGACATATACAGTTTGCGGATCAGTCCCCTGTCCCTCCAATTCATTTATATTTTCTGCAATACACGCATTAGTATTTCCCAGTTCACTCTATCAAACGCTTTTTCAAAATCTACGAATCAGGCAACTACGTCCTGATTGTATTCTATATTCCTCTCGATTAGTGATATCATTACTGCAATGGCATCACGCGTACCTCTTTCTTTCCTGAACTTACACTTATCACCTCAATTGCTTACTCTCTATCCTTTTGTTGATGATCCTGAGAATAACTTTAGCTTCGTGGGATATCAAAATAATTGTTCTGTAATCCTCACACGATGTAGCCTTTAGCTTTTCCGGAATAGTAACTAACACTAATTTCACAAAATCTTCCGGCGAGTATCCTTCCTCAGAGATACTACGAATAAGTCCATATAGAGTCTTCTTCCCACATTTTCCTAAACATTTCAACAGTTCTACATGAATGTTGTCTAAGCCCCCGGCCTGATTTGCTTTCATTTCCTTTCATGCTCTTTCTATCTCATTGTCGAGTATTCCTGGACCTAAGTTATCTTTTTCTACGTCATGTTCCTTTTCAATGTCTAACCTTGTCGGGCTAAGTTCTCTACCATAAAGTGTTTCTATATATTCCTTCCATCGCTCTAGGATTTTATCTGGTTCAACTATTATCTTACCTCACTTATTTTTAACTGTTAGCACAGATCTTGCCTTCTTACTTCCCGATAAGACTTAACCTGGCTGCATAGAGCATCAATTTCACCCTTCCTCTGCAAACTTTCCATATCCTCGCATTGTGTTTTCCACTATTCTTCTTTTGCTTTATTTGAGGCCCTTCTCAATTTATTGTTTAACTCTTTGTACTTCATTTTGCCTAACCCTGTGTTTACATTCTTCCATCTTCTTCTCTCCTTCATCTTTGCAATCATCTCATCCGTGATCCATGGTTTTCTTGTCCTTTTCCCGTTAACGGTTCCTATAGTGCCTTCAGCGGCTTTCGATATCACTTCTTTGATACAGTCCCATTTTTCTTCGATAGTACTCAGCTCTTTACCGCCATCCATCATTTTCTTTACAGCCTGCTGATACTTCTTCCTTTTTAATCCATTTAATGCTTCTACATTCCATTTACTTACCCGCCGCCCTTGCCTTATCTTTTTGAAACGGACGTTGTATTTCATAACAACTAAATTGTGGTCAGAGTCCGCATCCGCTCCTGGAAAACTGTGCGAATTTATCACACTGTTCCTAAACCTGTGCCTAACCATAATATAATTTAAATGATACCAATCTGAGTCACCTGGCATTTTCCATGTATACCTACGTCTTTTGTGAGGTCTTAAACATGTGTTAGTGATGACTAACCCCTGTCTCCTGCAGAATTCAATTGCTTTCTCCCCGCGTTCATTCCTCGTGCCTAACCCATATTCCCCCACCACACTACCCACTCTTCCTTCGCCTACCGTCGCATTATAATCCCCCATCACTATCAAATGTTTCCCTGCAGGAACACACGCGATGATATCCTCTCAGTCATCGTACATCCTATCGACTTCTTTCTCCTTGTGGTTGCTCGGTGGCATGTATACCTGAACAATGACCAGGTTCGTAGGCTCTGCTTTAATCTCTACGAGTAAAATTCTATCAGTTGCTTGCTCTATGTTGACTACGCTTCTTTCTACCTCTTTATTTATTATTACGGCAACCCCTCGTTGGCCCTCGTCCCCGCCACTGTATATCACTCTATAATTTTCACTCCAGTAATCCCCGCTATCCTTCCATTTCACCTCGCAGAGACCTGAAACATCTACATGACCTCTTTCCATCTCTCGCTTAATATTTTCTAATTTTCCTGTCCTCAACATTGTCCTGACGTTCCAGGTTCCTATTCTTACTACTTTCGTCTTCTTCTGCGTCTTCTGTCCTGCTGGTGTCATTTCTTTCCTGCATGGGTTTCGTGGGATGACGACCGCGGAAGCCTTACCTCCCCCGCTGCTGGGCACGACACACGGCCCCTTGGGCCGAGTCCCGCAGTTGCCAGAACTCAATTTCTGTTTTGCGTCCATCATTATTTTCTTGGGAATGATAATTGAGGTGGTTTCCCGTTGCCTTCCTCAATAGTGTTTTTAACGTGACACCATCACTTAATGGCCGCCCCACTGGGGTCAAACGCCTTTGCAGCCGCCTCACTGAGTAAAAGACGCTGCGTGGACTACCTTTCGTCTGGCTCCTAACCTTCAACCTTTCTTGCTTGGGTGACACTACCAGGAGCAATATATATATATATATATATATATATATATATATATATATATATTGCTCCTTGAATATATATATATATATATTCAAACTTGAAAATCCCGCCATACGGCGCACAAATGTTCATTCAAACATAAATATTATAGGTATAAGGAAAGGGGATAGGAAAACACATAAAAGGCGAACACAGGACATGTGGGGAAGGCGGTTTTTGAGCAGATCATGAAAGTAAAAATATTTCCTTATCCGGGATTTGAACCACGGGCACACAAACACGCAAACACGAAGATAATAGATATTGCACACACAGAAACATAAAAGAAGGACACTTACAGTAGATATTTACATCATATATATACATATATATATATATATATATATATATATATATATATATATATATATATATATATATATATATATATATATATATATCCTGGTGTAATGGAACACACATAACACAATCCAACCAAATTATAATATATCCTGGTAGAATGCAACCCACATAACATAGTTCAACCTATTCTATATCGTATCATTAACCAACCACAGTTCAACCAAAGCATTAGCGTGGTGCAAAAGCCAGGAATTGTTTTTCCACAGATTTGGGCGTTTTTTTTCGGATTGCTTCACGCAAACGGCGTTGAACTTGTAGGTAGTACTTCTTATTGACCGTTTGACCTAGCGACAGGAATTCATGATGACCTATGCCATTAAAATCGAAGAACACAGTGAGCATAACCTTCACGTTCGACCGCACTTGTCGAGCCTTTTTCGGTCTTGGCGAGCCAGAATGCCTCCCCTGGGATGATTGAGCCTTAGTTTCAACGTCATATTCATAAACCCATGTTTCGTCACATGTTCTAATACGTACGTTTCAGGAATTCTGCATAGTCGTTTACTTTAATTCGCCGCTGTTTTTGTTCAAAATTCAACAATTTTGGAACGAATTTTGCTGCCACGCGTTTCAAACCCAAAAAATTGGAAAAATTTTCATGACATGATCCAATCGATATGCCAACTTCATCAGCGACCTCTCTAATTGTGATTCGGCGATCGTTCATAACCATTTATTTAACTTTTTCCACGTTTTTATCGATTGTTGATGTGCTGGGGCGTCCAGGGTGTTCGTCATCTTCAAGGCCTTTGCGGCCTTCTTGGAAACGCTTATACCACGCGTAAACTCTTGATGTACTGTTAGCAGACTGATCATAGGCCTTTGTTAACATTTCACATACTTTGTTACACTTTATTTCATTTTTTACGCAAAATTTGGTACAAATTCTTTGATGCATTTCTTTTAACAAACGAAAATCGCCGAGCTCATAAAATACGTCTAACCTTAGTGACTGTCACAGACAAAGTCCACAGTAGAAACAGCTGAAAGTTTTATCATACTTCAGGGGCATGTATGCCAACATAATAAAAAGAAAGTTTGACAATCGAACTCTCCAAGTCCGCGAAATGAAAAAATTCTCGTTGTTTTGAACACACCTCGTATATACATATATATATATATACACATATATATGTATATATGTATATATATACATATATATATGTATAAAACTTTTGCGAAAGTCTCACGGAGGTGAATAATAATGAAAATGAACTTAGTAGTAGAGGGAAACAAGAACGCAGAAGCACACAAAAAGAGAGAAACTCACTTGGTATTAAATTTATGGTGGTCGACTCCACCTTTCTCAAAAAAGAAGTTTTATTCTTGAGAAAGGTGAGTAGCCCACCGATACATATATATGCTCACTGCCTTGGCTAACGCAAATTTCTTTTGTCCGTGCAAGTTTGACCACCTAGGCCCAAAACACTTCTATAATTACTTACTTCCGCCTGCTAAAGTTTTTGGCTTTAATTTTTGACGTTTAAGTTTTTCTTTCTCTTCCTCGGAACCTTCATAACCTATGTTTGTTTAACATTGATTCTCATCCCATGCATATGACATGTTCATTTAGTTATCCGGTTTGAATTTCTTGTAACAGCTTTGCTGACTGATTAAATGAAGCTGGAATAATGATTAGCCCAAGCAATTTTATGTATTGGCCGCGGACCTTTAATTTCGCTCAAGTAAATCTGTCTTGCCCTCTCTAAATTCTAATTGCCTTAAACAAGCCGTTAACTAAATATCTATTTCGATACATTGTGGATGGTAAATCCCAAGACAGGAGTTCATTATCAGGTTTGAATCTTAAACAGTCATTTATGATAAAATTCAATACAAATTGTGCGTAGAAAGTGAGATAGTGATTCGCCGAAAAACGCGACATTAGCTGGAGAGTTTGAAAAATATTTAGGTGTTTACTCACACGTGTTCTTTTGTTGGCACGCACCAACGTTGGAGCCAGTGACAAGTGCTCTACATTTGAGACTGAAACGATTGGAAAATGAATGGAAAAGATAACAGTAGTGTATATACTCTCTTTTTTTATCTTATGTTGAGCAGCGTACAGTAAATGGGATCCATCTGGCATACATTGGATTTCAATAACTTACGTGAGCTCAGGAGAGAGCGGGAAGACGTGGGAAGCTTCGTTGCGGCAGACAGAGGCGCAGCGCCTGTCAAAATTAAGCGTCAAGGAAAATGGCAATTTATGGATGGCGTGAGTGTGCGGCCGTTATCCACCTTCATCCGCGATGTTGACATCCTTCGCGTCCGCTGGTCGTGGGACAGTGTTTGCGGGACGGGGGAGGTGGTGTGCGTGGATGGATGGTCTGGAGCGTGGGAGGAAATAGGCGCATTCCCTCAGTCATTTGTTTCCGGAGGATGGCGCGGAGAGGTGAGGGTTAAAGGCCTAGCGGGGAGGGGGAAGTGCTCTGATCCCCCGAGTGGCGAGTGGCAAACCGACCTAAATGGACACCTTGCGCCGGTGAAAGGCGGGTGTTCTTCATTGAAAAAAAACTTGCCTGAAGTTTAGGCAATCTTGAGTGAAAATTGAAATACATGTAAATGCCGATTATTTATCAGCTCCAGAATTTCTATGGTACATGGTGACGGATGTTCCACTCTAATATATACGTATGCAAGTATGTATGACACATCTACATCTACATCATAATTCAAATGAAACCATATATATATATATATATATATATATATATATATATATATATATATATGGGTCGCGGTGGTCCAGTGGGTAGAGCGTTGGACTACTAACCGGAGGGTCCCGGGTTCGATTACCGGGCAAGACACTCTGGGCACCTGCAGCTCCACCCAAGCTAGTTGATTTTTCGGGTACCAGATCTTCCTGGGAAACCATAATCGGCACAGGGAAAGGAACTGGCCCCCCTACCCTGATGTGTGATTATTCACACGCCGTCGGGCTTGGTACATGGGTGAGCTCTACCATCACCTACTAAACCGACCTTCGGGTTGATTACTGTGTTTATGTATATATATATATATATATATATATAAATTATTTATAAGCCCTCACGAGAGCGATATAATATTTGGACGGCACAATGGAACGCAAAAATATAAGTATAGAAGCTGTAAAAGGCCACTCATATTTCAGAAAATGTAAGCTTTCTCAGTGGCCTTCTTCCTTTGACACACTCATACGAATATTATTATTAGGTAATCTACCGGTTAAGGTAGGTTTTTGGATGGACACAACTATCAAATAAACATATTGTGACTCCCCACCTAGCAAACTAATCTATATCAGGTCCCTCTTCATCTCGGTGTGCTTCCTTCCTCCCTTCATCCCGTCCAACATCCCTATCCTGTTCCTGCCCTTACCTCGCTTGCCCAACATTCTCCCCTCTATTACTCTCTTCAACATTCCACTACCGCTCAATACGCCTTTCATCCATTTTTCCTGCCTCCATAGGATTTCTCTCAACAAACCCCTCTCCTCCCCCACCATTTCTAGTACTTCCTCATTTGTTTTCCTTTCGGTCCATTTCACCTTCTCCATTCTTCTCCACACCCACATTTCAAAAGCCTCCAATCTACGTCTATCCTCCTGCTTCAGCGACCACGTTTCCGCGCCGTACATAGCCACGCTCCATATCAGAGTTTTTACGAGTCTTGTCTTAACATCCCTACTCAACGTCCCCGTCATCAACTCCCTCCTCCTTGAGAAAGCCTCCTTGCCTAGCGCAATTCTTCTCCTTACGTCCCTACTACTTTGACCGTGTTGGTCCAAAACACTTCCGAGATATGTAAACTGTTCTACCTGCTCTATTTTTCCCCGCCTATTTTAATATTTAGCTTAGCCTTTTTCTTTCTGGAAAATCGCATAGCCTTTGTTTTACTAATATTGATTCTCATCCCATATTTATCGCACTGAACCTCCAATTCACTCAACAATGCTTGCAACCCCTTGGCTGACTGAGCAACTAATGCTTGGTCATCAGCAAACCTAACCGATTTTACGAATTCCCCTCCGACTTTCATTCCTACCTCCAGTTCTTCCCATGCCTCTTTAATCATTGCCTCTACATATACGTTGAACAGTACCGGTGACAAAGGGCAACCCTGTCTTACACCTCTTCCTAACACTGCCCATCCGGACTCTCCGTTCCACACTCGCACCTGAGCACTCTGAGAGATGTACAGGTTGCGGATCAGTCTCCTGTCCCTCCAATCCATTCCTATTTTCTGCAATACACGCATTAATTTTTCCCAATTCACTCTATCAAACGCTTTTTCGAAATCTACAAAACAGGCAAAAACGTCCTGATTGTATTCTATATTCCTCTCGACTAGTGATCTCATTACTGCAATGGCATCACGCGTACCTCTTCCTTTCCTGAACCCAAACTGATCATCCCCTAAGTAATCATTTGCCTTACTCTCTATCCTTTTGTTGATGATCCTGAGAATAACTTTAGCTGCGTGGGATATCAAACTCATTGTTCTGTAATCCTCACATGACGAAGCCTTTGCCTTTTTTGGAATAGGAACTAACACCGATCTCACAAAATCTTCCGGCCAGATTCCTTCCTCATAGATACTACGAATCAGCCCATATATGGCCTTCTTCCCACCTTTCCCTAACCATTTCAACATTTCTACAGGAATATTGTCCACCCCCACAGCCTTATTTGCTTTCATCTCCTTTAATGCCCTTTCTATTTCATCGTCGAGTATGCCTGGACCTAAGCTATCTTCTTCTACGTCATGTTCCTTTTCTATGTCTAACCTTGTCGGCCTAAGTTCTTTACCATACAGTGTTTCTATATATAGTGAATATATATATATATATATATATATATATTTATATATACACATGTCACACACACATGTATATTATATATATATATATATATAGATATAGATATATATATATAGATAATACACTTGTGTGTGTGACATATTAAAAATAAAGCCATTTTTTATGAAAAACAGTAATTTTTACAAGGGCTAAGTTTTAAATCTATCAAATATTAAAATAAAAAATATTTTTAGACGTCATATTAACCAACCAATCGCTCTTTTCAACCCCAAGGTCGGTAACATAGGTGAGGGTAAACTTCATTTAGTTCTAAGAATAATATTTTTCAAAATATTAAAGTCTGAACAAGGCTAGGTTTTAACCTTCAATTTTGCGCAGAGATGTTTACTGTGGAGGATTCCGAGTTGGAGAAAATGGTCAATATTTAACTCGTGTTTCCTTTTTGAAAAGGCTCGCATTTATCTTCCTTTTTGGCAACATGAATGTTTCTCCCGGTTTTGGCCAAAACGAGAGGTCAAGAGTCAAACCTGTTCCAAAACACCTCTGTCACGAAGAGCACCTAAAAGGTGACAACGAGAGACTCCATTGAGAAAGATGAAATTGATAAAAGCCGTTAATGACATTAGCGCCCGATAAGCTATTCAGGGAGTCAAAATTATTTTATCGAAGATCAACTAGGATTCCCGTGTTTTTTAAGGGTGGAAGTTCTTGTGATTAAATCTTGAGAAATGTTTTGATAATTATTATTATACAGGCCAACAGTGGTTTTGGTGCCGGAGCTTTTAATGCTGATTTAAAGAACAATTGGGGTGCTGAATCCAATTATGATACTAGTTTTTTTCTATCAGCTATAGTTTTCAAGATATAGATATGTTGTTACTTACATAAAAAAATCTTCTACATGATGATATGGGAATATTATATTAATAATAAAACCCACTAAATATAAAGACTTGATTTATTTCTAGGGCTGTTAAATCAAACACAACAGAATTTTACAATACAATTGAACACAAATACTAAAATTTTTTACTGTAATAAAACAAATTGAAAAGAAAAAATACATAAAAGCATCACTCAACACATCGGAAGCTTCTTTTGCGCGATTTTCTTGAGTGCACTTTGTTCAAACAGTCTCGTTTTAAGCACCAGCAGTAATCTGCCATCATAAGGTTATCCCATCTTCCTTGGTAGCGAGCTTCCCTTGTTTTTATATCCTGGTGAAATCTTTCACCTTGTTCTTCACTTGTGCCTCCTAAATTTCCAAGAAAGTTGTCTAAGTGGTTGTGTAGGTAGTGAACTTTTGTGCTCATATTACATCCAAGTGATTTGAAGTTACTGAGCATAATGTTTACCAGCTCAATATAATTTTCACTTTTGTGATTTCCTAGAAAATTTTTTATGACCTCAACAAATGACATCCAACTAATTATTTCAATCTCATTCATTGACTCGACAAAAGCAGGATCCTTTGTAAGTTGTCTGATTTGTGGCCCCTCAAAAATACCAGGTTTAAGTTTTTCAATACTTATATGGGGCATCTTTAGTCTTAAGTAGCCGAAGCATGGTCCATCCTTGTCAAGAGCCTTTACAAATTGCTTCATTAGGCCTAGTTTAATATGTAGAGGCGGTAAGATGATTTTCTCTCTTTCAACTAAAGTTTCAGCAATGATGTTTTCTTTCCCAACAACCAAGTTTTCTCTCTTAGGCCACTCCTTCTTAATCCAGTGGTTTTGTCTGTCCCTGCTATCCCAGAGGCACAAGAAACAAGGATATTTTGTGTAGCCACTTTGCTGCCCAAGAAGAAAGTTCACCATTTTTAAATCTACACAAATCACCCAGCGATGTTCCTGGTATTTTATCTGCTGTAAGACCAATGCTATTGTATCGTATTCTTCTTTCATTTTAGTTGAATGAGCGATTGGTATTGCGCCAAACCTGTTACCATTGTGAAGAAGTACACATTTTAAACTACGCTTGGAGCTATCAATAAACAAACGCCAATCACTAGCATCATATTGTGATAGTAGTCCCATTTTTTTCAAAAGACCCTTAACGTCTAAACAAAATGTAAGATTGTCTTCTTGAGTAAAGAAGGGTAGCATATCCTTTTCCCTTGAGCGATAAAAACTTATTTTTGTCCCGGGTTGCAGTAAATTCTTTTCATGCAGTCTCGATGCTAGTAGTTCGGAGGCTTCCTTCGATAAGTTCAGTTCTCTAGCAAGATCGCTTAGTTCATCTTGATTAAATAGTTGAGGAATTGTTGATACCCCCTCGTAGTCACTGCCACTATCGCCAATAGAATGAGAAATGTTTTCAAATAACTCAAATTCTTCCTTAGATATATCTGGTAACGTCTGAAATATTGGGATCGGTATTTCTTCTGAATGGGGTACCGGGCGTCTAGCTGAAGGCAAATCTGGATATGTCTACTTGTGGCGATTTTTTCGATTAATTCCCGAAACATTTACTATGCAAAAATAACAGTCGTCAATATGATTCACAGGTTCTCTCCACACCATTGGAACACCAAATTTTAGACTTTTCCTTTGTCCTGTTGTCCATTGCCGCAGATGTTCAGTACATGTTTTACACACAAAATGCGGTGCCCGTGTTTTATCTTGGTCACCAAGCTTAACACCAAAATATCCCAAGTATGCACGTTTCACAAAGTCAGTTTATTGAAAATAAAAGGAACACCGCAGAGTGGTTATGAAATAGTATACTTATAGAATTATTTAACTTTGAAAATTATTTTCCGGAATATATCAAATATTAAAACAACTAATCGTAAGATGTGCCATATCTAAAAAAGTAGAGCTGTTAAATAAAAACGGATTTCATATTTGGATTCAGCTCTACAAATATAGTTAAAATCAGCACAAAAATTCCCGGCACCAAAAAAAAAATTTTTTTTGTAGGCCTGTGTTATCGATGTTTCGCGGGCGGTGAAATAGTGCGGGGGGCTGCGATGGAGCCACATCAGGCCGCAACTGTTATGATGAACTTTCAGCCTAACTTCATCATTTTTAACTTCCTTGCGCACTACGTCTTAAACGTAATTGAAGAGGGAAAAAAACACTTCAGGATCTTTGACGTGGATTCCCCGCCATTAAAAGGCCGAAGGGTGGCAGTTCATCATGCTCCCCACCAGGCCTCTCACCCCGACATTCTTGTGATCGCGCGTGTGTTCATTATTAAAACGCTTTTCCCCGCGAGCCGCATCAAATGCTCAGAGCGGGGGGGGGTGAGAGGAGATGAATAATGAAAGGAAGAACCTCCCCCACGAAACACGTACCCTGGGTGGAGAGGGTTGAAGGATTGCCGAGGGAAGGGGTGTGGAGAGAATGCCAGGGGTGTGGTTTCGATTTCACGGAGGCGCGGAGGAGTTATCGAGGGGCGGGGAGAGGGTCGGGCAGGAGAGGTCGCCTTCCCTGACCCCGCGCGGGAAGTTTAATGCTCCTTCCAGAAATGCCCGCCCCCCTGCGCCGGTGCCCCCTCGTGCGCGTGCTCCCTCTCCCCACGTGAAATCTCCTCTAGGTTCGCCGACCGCACCCGCCCGTCCCTGAGAGTGTGTATGTGTGTGCACGAGGGTGTGCAAGCATCTCTCGCGGCCTCGATGCCCTTGCCTTTATTCATTCATTGGGCATTCAATTCGAAGGTGGGTCAGTGCTGCTCCTCTTTGTCTAGTTCTCATACCCTACCCAAGAACCCTGACAGTTCGTATCTTTCACTTACCACATGGAACACATCCGGTGAACGCATTCTTTCACCCCTTCAACTTTCAAATGGCACCATTCCTTCTAGAGTTTAAAGCTAAGACCTCTAAAAGTCATCTTCTATGTTCGATATTCAGTCGATGTGCTTATCTTTTACTTGATAGGTTTATCATTTTCTCAAAAATGTATTTAATTGTTCATCTTTGAACATGCAGAATACATTTATAACAAATATTTACATATTTACCGCACGTGCATTTAATCGTTCTCAGTCCGAGAGCAATGACCGTCACCATTTTCACAAATGCGAACGTTTCTGTCAAGTAAATTCTATATTTCCAGCACTGCCTAAATTAAATTAGGGAACTAATGAATGATTCCGATTTTTACTCATTTCTCAGTAGAAAAGTTCAACTGGCTTGTCACCACGTACTTTCAAAGATAAAGTTTACGTGGCTCTGAAGTTATCTCTAAATTCGGATACTTGAATAAATGTTTACTTTAAGTTAAATAAACTGTTTCATGAGGAATACAAACAGTAAATCTGTACGTAATTTGTATGAAATGGAGAGCATAATTAATGACTAAGTGCAAAGAGTCGCTTGGGTACGGAAAATAATAAGAGCGACAATTGTTCCTCCCGTCAAGTACACATGGAAGCTGACCCTTGAGGTTGAGAGTACACGAAAAGGTGTCTGGGTGCGAGAGAATGCGAAGGACCGGAGATGTAGTGGAGATTTAGAGTGGGAGGTGAGAATTTGGAGCTCATATGTTACGAATCATAATTGTTATCCACAGACAACGATAAACTAAGTCAAAGTGAGTAAATAAATATTTTGTGAGAGGACTGTCGTGCACTAGTTATTTCTCCGAATTGAACTTATTAATAATGAAAAATTTCATTGATTCATTTCATAGCCTTCAACAATCTACAAGGTAATTGACTCCACCTTTTCCAAGCTCATACCAGAAAAAATACTTCATAGGATACGCGACGATGCCACGCCACGCGGTCGGCTGCCAAACTACCTAAAGGTTTACCGGTGTCAAAGAGACACTTGAGGTGTGCGGAGGGGGCGAGGGGGGGGGGAGAGGTAAGAGGGTAGGATGGTCGGTGTGCAATTGATCGCGGCGAAGTGTTCTTCAATGAATGTCTCGACCAGACACTTCGTTCAGCAACAGCACCTGGGTCACGTGACTCGAGTAGGAAGGATTGGTAGTGGACTGCAGATAGATTTCACCCAGGTGACCACGGATTTTAGAATGGAGACTATTGATTTTTATTCCTTTGGAACAACATGATTATCAGCATAAAATATGTTGAGCTAATTAATACAAATACCAACAAAGAATATTAGGTTCTGTATTTGTTTTTCGAACGTTATTCCTCGCTTCAGTAATCAAGCCTGATGAAATTCAATCACTCACGGCTCATTTCCTATCTGTTAATTTTTGGTGACCTAGCATTAAAAAGATGAAACCCATGTTGGCCTACTCTGAGCCCTGGCTGCCGATAACATATTCGCCTGGTGGAGAAATTAGAGATTCACGAGTGTGAACATGGCTTCAGAATGGTATTCTATGGGACAAGCTTTCGGGTGCATCCCATTTGATCGACTTCAAGTCGTGAATGGAAAAGGGAACCAATATCATCCATGCATTGGGCGTTAACCTTGAAGTACAGTTGTTTGGGATGAGATCTTCCCCCCATTCCCTTCCCTTTCCTCGAGAGAGGGGGCTAATCCATGGGCCAGGCCACATCCACCTCTCCTACTCTCTTCCAGTCCCATTCTCTTCTCCAACCCCACCTCCTCAACCTCCTCTACTAATTCACACGGTGAATGACTCTTCCCCCACCCTTAACGTCCTCACCCCCTCTCACCTCCAACATGCCCATGTGCGTATCGTCATCCCCGCAAATTCACTAAATTTCCAATCCGACCCCGTCAATTAGAGAGCGACAGGTGTCTGCTGCTATTTCGTTCCAGCCTCCGCCCTCCCAAACCCCAACCTGCTCCTTTAAGCAGCGCGACAAGCCCGCCTAATTCACTCGTTCCAAAATAAGGTGGTTGCACATCAAAGTTGCACACATTTTGCTGTCAAGCCGCACGGTAGACGGCCTTCTAATGTTGAGAGGCAACCCACAGGACCTCCACACACTCCCAATTTTACACTTTGCTAATCTACATATATATATATATATATATATAATATATGTGGATAATAGATATAATTTAAATCATAGATAAATATATAAAGGAATACATAGAAACACTCTATGGTAGAGAACTTAGGCCGATAAGTTTAGACATAGAAAATGAATATGACGTATAAAAAGATAGCTTAGGTCCAGGCATACTCGACGATGAAATACAAAGAGCATTAAAGGAGATGGAAGCAAATAAGGCCGTGGGGGTGGACAACATTCCTGTGGAACTGTTGAAATGTTTAGGAAAATGTGGGATGGAGACTCTATATGGACTGATTCGTAGTATCTATGGGGAAGGAATCTGGCCAGAAGATTTTGTGAGATCAGTGTTAGTTACTATTCCGGAAAAGCTAAATGCTACATCATATGAGGATTACAGAACAATTAATTTGATATCCCACGCAGCTAAAGTTATTCTCAGGATCATCAACAAAAGGATAGAGAGTAAGGCAAATGATTACTTAGGGGATGATCAGTTTGGGTTCAGGAAAGGAAGAGGTACGAGTGATGCCATTGCAGTAATGAGATCACTAGTAGAGAGGAATATAGAATACAATCAGGACGTTTTTGCCTGTTTTGTAGATTTCGAAAAAGCGTTTGATAGAGTGAATTGGGAAAAATTAATGCGTGTATTGCAGAAAATAGGAATGGATTGGAGGGACAGGAGACTGATCCGCAACCTGTACATGTCTCAGACTACTCAGGTGCGAGTGGGGAACGGAGAGTCCGGATGGGCAGTGTTAGGAAGAGGTGTAAGGCAGAGTTGCCCATTGTCACCGATGCTGTTCAAAGTATATGTGGAGGAAATGAATAAAGAGGCATGGGAAGAACTGGAGGTAGGAATGAAAGTCGGAGGGAAATTCTTTAAATCGGTTAGGTTTGCTGATGACCAAGCATTAGTTGCTCAGTCAGCCAAGGGGTTGCAACCATTGCTGAGTGAATTGGAGGTTGAGTGCGACAGATATGGCATGAGAATCAATATTAATAAAACAAAGGTTATGCGATTGTTCAGAAAGAAAAAGGCTACACTACACATTAAAATAGGAGGGGAAAAAAGAGAGCAGGTAGAACAATTTACATATCTCGGATGTGTTTTGGACCAATACGGTCAAAGTGCTAGGGACGTAAGGAGAAGAAACGCGCTAGGCAAGGTGGCTTTCTCAAGGAGAAGGGAGTTGGTGACGGGGACGTTAAGTAGGGAGGTTAAGAAAAGACTCGTAAAAACTTTGATATGGAGCGCAGCTATGTATGGTGCGGAAACGTGGTCGCTGAAGCAGGAGGATAGACGTAGATTGGAGGCTTTTAAAATGTTGGTGTGGAGAAAAATGGAGAAGGTGAAATGGACCGAAAGGAAATCAAATGAGGAAGTACTAGGTAAGGTGGGTGAGGAGAGGGGTTTGTTGAGAGAAATCCTATGGAGGCAGGAAAAATGGATGAAAGGCGTATTGAGCGGCAGTGGGAAGTTGAAGAAGGTAATAGAGGGGAGAATATTAGACAACCAAGGAAAGGGCAGGAACAGGATAGGGATGTTGGACGGGATGAAGGGAGGAAAGAAGTACACAGAGATCAAGAGGGACCTGATGTAGATTAGATTGCTGGATTAGGTTTTGTTTGGAGTTACAAAATGTTTATTTGATAGTTGTGTCCATCCAAAAACCTACTTTAACTGGTAGATTACCTAATAATAATACGTCATTCATCAAAATAGTTATCCTTCTATTCTATCATAGTTTTTTTAGGGCAGTCATCAAATTTCAAAACTTAACATACCCAGCCAGGACTCTCGTAAGAAGGCGGCGACCGTGCAGTATAAATACTGACTGAATTGTGTGATTATTGAAAATTCACGCAAATCTACTAGACCAATTGCAAATCCTATGAAGTGGGTAAAGAAATAACTACTGTGGACATTGTTTGAAGATCTTTTGTTTAACACGCCACCTCACCTGATATTCTTTTGTTCCCGTTCCCTAAACTTCGCCCCAAGGCAATGGTAAACTGTATGAAAGGGACTCTGCTAAACGACTTGCGGCGCTGAATTTTTCCATCCCTGATACCCCTGCAATCCGCTTTAGACAACCATTTGGTAGCTTTAGACAATCGTTCACTAACTAGCCTCAGCTGGTTGAAAGTACGGTATTTTTAGAAAAGATTAAATCATCTGTATCTCTGCCCTTTTATTTTCTCTCTTCGCTTCCAACGTGTCTAAAAGTTTAGACCATTTAAAATTTTCTCTTTATTCTTCTCTTTTATCTTATAACAATATTTTTGCGGTTGTATATGACATATGCTCGGTAAAATATGAAGATGGGTACACTTTTTGTTCAAAAAAATATTTTTCCATTATTTGACTATATTTAATAATTGCAGCTATGGTTCTCTGCCTTGCTTAATAACAGTTCGCGCATCTCAGGCATATTTCATTTTCGACATCCAACAACTGAAAAAATTAACTTTAGAAAAGACATGGAGACGGAACTCAGTGAAGATGAACAAAAACGGACGTCACGGATAAAGTGAGGCCTAAGGTCGTCAAGAAGTTGGGGGAATGAGAACTTTTTTTACGAATGTCAGGATCCTTCCCCAGAGGCGCCGACGAACATCGCGGCCGTTCTCCTCTCTCGGTCCCCATTCGTCGAGGACACTTGTTGAGCGACCGTGTCATCTCTGTCTCACACAGAGTCGATAAACAGAAGCAGAGTTGTGTTTCTTTGAATCCAGAAAGTAAAAAAAATATCCTTATTCGCGTCGTTGTTTCGCCGGCGCCTCTAGAATAGCACAGTTGGATGTCGAGCGATTCGAAGCCCTTGTGCTCGAAAACGTTTGCATTGGTAGGGAATAATATGGGAAATGAATTATTGAAATCTCATACTCACCTCGTAGCAACCGATTTTGTGACTAATTTCGTGGAGTCCCTCACTTCTCTTCCGAGCCAACCTCAATGTCTGCAGACGTAAGATGGTGTCGTTTTTCTGCATCTTATTGATCCGTAATTTTCAGTGTTTTATTTGACCTAGGCACACAATATTTTCAGTGCTGCAATTCAATTATCTTTTCCTCAGATTGGTGTTCAATTTCGTTCAAAGAAGAGTCGTTGCGTTGATTATAAAAACACGATCATATATACCATCCATGCAATGTTTGCATTGCCAATGAACTTAAATAGATGATTGGTCAGGAAGGGCAGTGTAATTCGGACCTTGTTTCCAATTGCACCTCGTTCCTCCTTCCGCGGGAAGGGGGGGAGAGGGGTGCCACGGACCCAAAATACCGCAATATGTCTGTGGCGGCGCTTCGGTGCGGCAGGCACAGAGAGCCATCTAAACGACCAGCACTGAACTACGATGTCTCTTTAGTTCGATTGGCGATCGTTTAGGGAGATATACGAGAATCGCCAGGGCGGAAACCGTAATTTGTCATCTGTCGCCTCAAGTCTCCTCCTCCCCCCCTTCAAACCCCTCTTTCTCTCGTCAATTCCCTTGAACCTAACCTTTTCATCATCCCGCTAATCTCCTCTCGATGATCGCAATCTCTGCCCTACCCTCTCCCGGTCCCGCTAATCGCCTTCCTCCGACTGATGGCCGTCGACACCGAGTCCTTGAGTGAAGCGACGGCAAGTCTTATCACCAGTTAATCGTTCGTCCTCCGTTCTTCCGATCCTTGCTTTGAATCCTCTCTCCCCTCCCCTCAGCACTCGATCGAATAAACTAATTTGATGTACGCGATTTTTCACCTGAACGTTTTTTTTTACTCGCCCCGATATCGATTACCTGAAAAACTAGTAAGGATCAAAGATGGTATTAAACTTTACTACTTGGTCAACACCTAACTGCCACATTTCCTTTCTTGAAACAATGCGACTTTGGAGGGCATGACATTTCGGATTAAATGTGAGAAATTTCAATTGTGCCTTGCATATTTTTCGTCTTCAGTGAGCACTGGCAATACATTCATGGCCTCATCAGTTCAGCTTGTTCCTGAGTATTCAAGAGGTTTATTTGTCGTATTTGTTTTTGAAATCACTAAATTGCGTTATTTTTAATTAATATATACGAGGGCAAGAATGTCTCACATCTCTCATGGCAAAGAAACCGCATCCACACGGAGACATGGCACGAGCGCGCATTACATTAAACCACACGAGCAAGGGAATGGAGCAAAGGAGACTCATTTCGCGGAGATAAACTTGGGACTCGTTACGTATAACTTTGTTTCCGTTCATCGGATTAACCTTGGGAAGTTTTCATGGAAAGGATGTGTGACCGACGATATTCATTTGCTCAATTTTTGGTTGTTGGGCCACTAAGGAGAATTAGGGAGGCCATGCAGTGTGTTAACCCTAATTTGTGAAGGACTGGTGGCAGAGAGGTAAGCAAGAGCGAGCGAGAGAGGAATGGAGCGGGAGAGAGGGGAGTGCCAGGCCTTCCAACCAATTCGTGTCTACTTGGAAAGGCTGCATGCAATATGAAGGCAGCACCGTTTTGGGTAGGACGTTTATGCCCATCCCTTAGGAATGTCTTAAGATTACTTCATTTTAATTTTTCATTTCATGCGTGGATTAATTGTTCACTTTGAAAACCAATTCATTAGAGTAACTGCCCTCTCCATCCAACAATTGGGGCATCTTCGATCGATTCTTCACCTAAAACCATGGATCTCAAGGTGCAGGAGATGGTATATAGTATCTCGTTAAAGAAGTGGTGAATTTTGGTGCGGTATCCCTTCACTTAAAAAGCAACACCTTCATTGAACGGAGAAAGAAACAAATCAAGTCGGACACTTTGGCGGTCGTGGCAATCTTCTCTCACCAAGTGGTTAATATGTTATCCTAAGAAGACTTTAATGCAGTACACGCATTCATTTTTATTCTAAGAACTCCATAGGGGAAAGGCGTTCGTTAGTCGAAAGCCTACACCATTGCTTCATTATTACTGCATTTCCTAATAGTTCCTGCACACCTCCATTTATAATCAAATCATCGCTCCATTTCCTTGTATGTTTTTCTCCTCCTTTTTCAATTACGGAATATCCGTTATCACTCCTCTTCCAAGACACCCTTTCATTGTTTCTGCAACTCACTCTCTGCATGGTCTCCGCATTTCACCATCCGTCTACTTACCTCCCAACCCAACTCTCGTTTGCCTTCCCATCGTCTCACCCTCTCTCACCAATCTCCTCCAAAAGCGCGTCCATCATTCCACCACCGGTCTTCCCTCACCTTCATCCTTCTTCCAAAGTGTCCTCTTTTCTAAACCAACAGTAATTGACGGATTTTTTCTTGCTTTCTTGCTTACATACTTGCTTTCTTGACAGCATTTTTTCTCGGTCTTCTTCTCTCTGCTTCTCTGACTTTCACCTCCGTTAAGTATTACTTTCCCTTCTCATTTGTGCAATTTAAAAATACAGAATTCCCCTATATATGATCATAGAATTCAAAAAACTGCGTGACAGTAACCTTTAATGGAGTCCTCCGCTAAATGTGGATTACAATGCAATAATATCAGAGTGTTAAAAATCATTCGCCATTACCTAGATTCGAGCCCAGATCCCTCGATGTTCGGCCAAGTGGCTTTCCTCGATGCCCATTCTTGTTCCTTTAAAGCCTCCAAAATCTCGGAATGTAAGAGGACGCCTCGTTAGCTTAACTGGCTAAAGCACTTGGCCGGACATCGAGGGATGTGGGTTTGAATCCCGAATTCTCCGGTCAAGGGGAATGATGTTTTCATTGTAATCACAGAATTCTCCTCTTTACGTGGAATGCCGATCGAATACGAAAATTACTCAACCCACTCACTATGAATTTTCGACGATTACTTTCATTTCTGCTTCTCTTCCACAATTATGAAAATCTCGTCACTAATAATTTCCTGTCACTTGGATTAATCATAATATTTGCCAGGTTTCCTTTGATCTCTCTTCTGATTCAATGGAGATGCATGAGCAGCTGTATGCCAAACCGACGCGGTCCAGTATGCAGTTGAGAATCTCTCGGTGGTGGCTTAATATGGTATTTTATCAAAAGGAACGCAAGCCACCTATCGAAATAGGATCTCTGCTCCAGATCGGGACACTGGATAAGATCAGACGGAAGGTCTCCTACATTTCAGATCACCAAGCAGCACGCCACTGTTGACTGGCTGCCAAACTTCGCGTACTCCCTCGGGGGTCTGGCGCTCGCCGGGAAACTTTTCTTCTCTCGGTTGGGCGGGAGGGAGGAACAATGTAATGAATCCCCTTTCCGTCGAATTACCAAGTTTACGACGGAGGAGCGGAGGGAAGAGAAACGAGTTGTGCGAATCTGGGTTCAGCCAATCCGTGCGCTCAGACCGGCGAGGGGAAGGAGGAGAGAGAGGGGGGAAGGGGGGCGGGGTGGCGCGGAGTCGATCTTGGGTCGTTGAATACCTTTGGCATCCGTCGATGCCGGGATCTCAGAGCGAGAATGAAGGCGAATCAGGGGTTGGAGGGGGGTGCCTGCTGGAGTGGGGTCAGCTAATTAAAACAGCGGGAAGATTTCCCAAGGCGATTGAATGGCGTAAGACTTTCGTTCACGGACTAGTGACAAGGGATTATTTGAAAAAAACTTGCCTAACTAAGGACTAAAATTCACCATTATTTTGCAAAATATAACCATAAACCATCCCTGATAACGTGTATATCACTTCTGAATACCATAAATTCTCACAATTCGTGGTATACACACATTTGTCTATTGTTGCGGAATAATTTATTGTGCCTGTGTATTAAAATGTCACTTAATCGCTAATTGATTGAGTTATTCTATAGTTAACTTAAGGGTTTTATTAAGTTAAACAGCTCATGCATAGTAGAAGGAATGTTCCTTCCAACGATTGCCCATTTTGTGAATTCCACGCATCAGGCGACTTATGCCATGAATTTCAGACGTGAGCGCGGAAAACAGTCGAAGTAGAACTCCGCGTTATTAACAGTCACTTGGGAATTGAGGGGAAAGGGTTGCACGGCAAGATATCATTTAAAGTTATGTAAGGAGCTCAACGGCTTCCATGTGGGTGAGACGAGAAATTCCTCCACACCCTTTAAATTCCCAGCCGTTGGAGGGGTTGAGAGAGGGAGGGGAGGAGATGGCGACGGGGCGCCTCCGGGAATGGAGACCTCTGCCATTGCAACCATTCATCTCCTCTCCCTCCCTCCTTGTCTCTCCTGACGTGACACTCGCCAATCACCCTCTTGGCACTCTCCCACTTAGTACAGCCCCTCCTAATATCCCCGCCCCCTTCCCTCTCCTCCCTCGACGTCTTACAAATCTAACTTATTCGCATCCCCCATACTCCCCTTTCACCAGCATCATCGGTTGGAGCGGTTCAGGGAAACGATATTCCCGGCCCTACTTTGCTTCACTTACCCCTCTCGAATACCCTCTTCTGTCCTTCGTGCCTCCTTCATGTTGATGTGCCCTCTTCGGATGATTTTGGCAGGGCGGGGTCAGGCGTGAGGGGCAAGGTTCTCGGCATTGCGGGAAGAGAGTGCGGACAATCCCATCAGCGTAACGACGCATTAGTGTCGACTCAAGATGCACGAATTGATATTTATCTTTCCTTCGTGATTTATTGGTAAAAGTTATGAAACGCCACCTTTCTCTTTGGAACGGTTTGGCCTCAAGGTAACGGTATATAAATTCCATTATGTCCACCCAAAAACCCGGAAAACCTTGAATTGTTCGACATCGCTGTGAATTCTTAAAAGGGAATAAAACAAGTTCTCAAGGAAAAAAAAATAAAATATATTTCTACTCTTTAAGTCCATATCCTCCATTGCGTTTGCATTTTCACAGGTTCTGTGTGAATAAATAGTATTTTTATAAAACTCTATCACATTAAGACGCTGAATTTACAGGGGTACGTATCCCTGTATGTGCTTTATATAAATTTTTGAGGTACTTGTTCGCTTGACTGGTGATTTACTGCGAATTTTCATTGCAATTATCTGCTTTGAAAATAAACTGCTTGCAGTATTTCGTGGTATGCTGAGAGTTGGACAATTTCCGGATTCATTCTCATTCATGAAAATCGACCATAGTTGATTTTGTTCTTTCATTATCCGTCATCTTCTCCTTTCTCTTATTTTCTACGGAAGGTTCTCATGGGCCATAACTTCCTGGCATTGTCGTCAAAAATATTAGTTTCGTTTCTCACTTTTGCTCCTTCGTGCTCTAAAGTCTCCACCCCCATTCAACCCCCTTCATTCATGTGCACCACCAAATTTCCATCACTTACAATATTCCGCTATCCATTCTTCAATTATGATCATGCCTCCTCACTCCCCTTGCGGAGAAGTATGCTCCATTTATTCAACTTTTAATGAAGGTTTTCTTATTTCCAGGTTTATTTTATTAAGTTTTATGAAACTTTTCTTCCGATAGAATATCTCCTCCTTGACTCGGCTATTCCGCTCACTACATCCTTCTCACTCCTTCTACGGTTGCCTCTTATCCAAGGGGAAGTTTTAAGAGATCCTTGTTTTCCCAAAGTTTCACCGGTCGGTTGTGGAACTTGCGTTTGTGCGTGCGTGTCCCCCCCTCCCTCTCCGCCTCCCACAATCCCTCTCGTTGGAGGCAATGGTGGAGTGGAGGAGGGTGGGTGGGGCGGGGAGGGGGATATGGGCGAGGTGATGGGTTAGTTATTATGGCGGAGGGCGGGGTAATGGCGGGAGAAAGGAAAGGCGAATGGAGCGAAAACGATGAGTGTTTTGTTAAAAATCCTGGACCACAGTAGCATCGGTCATTTCAGAGTAACCGATGAATTTTATCGCAAATCATCAAGTGTAAAAAAATAATCGCAAGGTACGCCCCTTAAAATCAGTTTTATATGCGTTGAGCATTGTTTTTGACTCTCGTGATGATATTCGAAAGTTGCAACGAATTATACTTGTATCTGATATAAACCACAAACTATGTAGACACATGCATTTAGTCTATTCTACTGTTGCAAACATTGTATGACTCTTGTTTTGGTACACAATGACTGCTGATCTGCGGTTTTTGACAAATTTATAGAATCGGGTTAAGGACTACTAATCCGTTAAGTTTCGAATGTACAAAATTCTCTCCGTATGCTTCCAGACGCACAAGCAATGGTGGACACTACGTAAAGTAATTGGTATTGTTGTTAAATGCTCGCAGGTGATAAATCACGTTGAAGTTTATGCAAGCCTCATTGTTGTTTTATGATTCCCCGAAAAAAAATACGCGAAAAAAATAAAATCCCGAGAAAAAGGGCCGACCGAGGTTATATACGATTACTCGTATTATCTGGTTACCTTTTCTGTGAAGCTGTCCATTTTCTTCGCATAATTTACACTTTTTCGCTGTGAAAGGAAAGTCGTATTAAAATTTTGTAAATACAATAAATGAAAAAATACAATTTAAAAATCTCCTGACATGACAATGCTGTTGGTCAGTTACAGTGATTTACCGATGATAATGGTTCAATGTTTCACTTACCATATGGCAATGCCTATTATTTCTGCCTCTGCTTGAATTCCCTCCTAAAAGATCACGTTTTTTCTACTATGATTCCTTCCCCACCTGTGTGTGGGGAAGGAGCTTTGATATTTGCATCTTTGTTTAATTCCGCCATCCAATTTAACAAAGGATGTGTAGCACCGAAATTGAAGTGAAACACCGAGGTGAAATGCCGTCCAGAATCTAACCAAGTCCGTAGTTTATAATTCAATTTCCCAACGCCAAATTTGATTGCAATCTTTTAATTACTTTTTGATGTTTTAGTGGCAACACGCCAAAAAAAGGCGCAGGCGCCCACGTAGATATGGGGTGCCTGCGAGAATTGCTGAGGTGTGCCTTCTCCTTGGAACGAAGATTTCTTCCCGACTTCTCCTTTGCCTTGGAAGGAGACCCTTAAAGGCGCTGGGTGAAGTTTTGCGTAAATATTAGAAAATTCTCCAAATCACTTGCACCCTTAAAGTAATTTAAACTATGTCTCTAATTTCCGTGGTTCGTTCAATAAGTTCTTGGAAAAATTTATTCCAGTCAGATTTTCCAACATGATCTCCTTTCAGCTTGATGCATTTCTCACAGCGTTTCTCACACTTTTTCATGCCATTCAAAAAGTAGGATTTCGGAAGGTCCACAAAACAGGCATCTGTGTTGGCGATTACCTCCTCGTTGCACTTGAATCGTTTTCCGTCGAGCCATTTTTTCAAATTTGGAAATAAAAATATTTCCTTGCAGGCCAAATGTGTGGAATGCGGTGGATTTTGTTATGATTCGGACTTAAATATCATAATGTTCGCCATCGAAACTGCGCAGGTACTCGCTCGAGCATTGTCTCGATGGAAGAGAATTTTCCTCTTTGCCAAATGAGGGCGTTTTTTTATGTTTTTGATCAACCGGTGCAATAATGGTTCATAACATTCCATAAATATTGTTTTTCTTTTATAAGTAATCAATGTTGGTGACCCCGCGTGCATCCCAAAAACCGTGGCCATCACCTTGTCGGCCGATTTCATCGTCTTCTCCTTCTTTGGAGCTGGATCGTCTTTAGAGACCCACTGTTTTGACTCATTCTTTGTCGCTGGAGTGTAGTATTATATCCATTTTTGTCCACAGTTATCAATGGATGCAGAAACTCATCAGAATCGCGAAAGAAAATCTCCAAACCAGTCTCCAAATCGACCACACGATTGGGTTTATTCTCCACTGAGAGAAAAGCGGCACCCAGTTTGCCAAGACTTTTTTTCGTGAAAACGCCCAATTGTTCGTGAAAAATACCCTTTGATGTGTCTGTTGCCTCATCTTTTTTGCATGCTTTGAATCGATGATCACTCAAAACTATATCGTGGATTTTATCAATCATTTCGAATGAAGTCAATGTACGGCCCAAACGATGTTAACCATAATTTAATGTTATGCTGTACGGACACGTTTAAACTCATTTACCCGATAGTAAACGGTCACAAACATAGGAGCAGATGTTCAATGAACTTCATCCAACTCTGTCCTGATCTCTTTCTGGGTTACATCATAGAAATATTTCATCACCGCATAGAACTCATTTTTTTGCATTTTTCTATTTTAAAAAATGTTGTTTCTTCGGTCGACTACGAAAATAAAACCACGTGATGGATATTGCTGAAAATTGAAGTGCCTAGTGAGAGAAGAGACTTACCAAATGCAAACCTCTTCCGATACTACGAGCACCATTTCTTGGATTTTTTAGGAGTTATAGAACGATACACGCTATCGGTTAGTATTTGAAAATTAAATCTGGAGGTTCATGAGATGGTGGGTCAGTGTGACTTAAAAAGTAAAATTTCTTAGCCCTCCCCACTAAGAGAGCCATGTCGCAGTGTGAAAGACATTTATTTGAAGTAGAAAAATACCCTAACTATTCATCGACTATTCAAATATATTCCGCCCAAGGAAGTAACCACACTGAAGGGAACGCGCGTGTGATAGGCGGTGTGCCTCTCTACCGCTGACTCCGATGGCGCTTGCGGGGTGAACTGTCACCCTTCGCCCTTGTACCAGTGACCTGACTCCCAACAGATGACCTTAACCTGCTCACACGCGCTCGCAAGGATTTTCCCCTCGTTCACATCGTTACAGTGTAAGCGCTCCCGCCGACACCAGCGTCAATGAGCACGAAGAGCGACGTCACGTGGTACCTGGGAGTAGGAATGGCACTCACCGACTCCAAATCTTTCAATGGACTTACGGCTCCAGTCCATCTCCCCTATTTCTATAGATATCCTGAGGTTTGCAGGTAGTTTATTCAATTATTTTTGTAAACTTATACAAATATACACTATTCGTACTTGTCTCCAACTAAGCCATAGAATAAATGACAGAAATCCATAAATCCCGACGATTATTGTGTTGAGAGAATATAAAATGCACAATTTCTCTCGCCAACTCATTAGCAGAGAAAATACACGTATATCACCATTTGTCAATTTTTGCCTCAATAGATATTTTAAAGTATCAAATAGTTTCCTATATCTCTATTTGTTATCACTACACATAGTGGATGCTTCACCTTAGCAAAGTATACACATTTCTTGAAATTATAAACAAATGGCAACAGGGTATTCTTTGAAATTGTGGAAGTCGTCAAAAATTAACTGGCGACAAATTATATTCATGTGGGCAATGCCGTGCACCTTTCGACCACGAGATTGACAATAATGTTTTAGCTGATACCATAAAAATGAAAACCTATTTTTATCCGTAGTGCCCTCAAAAACTCCTGTCACATTCAACAAAAATTATTTTCGATCAAAGTCCCTGCCTCCACGTCAATCTACACCCTAACCTAACAAACTTCCCTTCCTTCACGCCCTCCTCTATCTCAAAAGCCCTCCGACTCCCTCCATTGTCGGTTTCTTTCATCGTCTCCAGGTTCTTTCCACACACACACTCTTCCCGCCACATCTAACGCTTCCATTTGCACTCATCACTATCCAGTTAACACTTTCCATCCTTCTTCAAACTCAACACTGGAAAACCCTCAGTCTATGATTACCCTCTCCAATCAGGCTTCACATGTTGAACTCTCGCTAAGCCTCGCTAATTCATTCTTGCAAAAGTTTCTGCGTGACGACTTTCTACACTCTATTTCAGCGCCTTGAATTAGGTCGTCGACCTCGAGCGCTCTCTTGTAGTTATAGATTAAAAAATAAAATGAACCTAAAGCAATCTGCCAACAGTATACACAAATTATATTTGTTTATTTTTACGTTAGAATGAGTAAATATGTTTGCTCGGCATTCTACTAGGTTTTGGAGTCTTCATTAGGTTTTCGTCACTAAGTTTCATACAGTTTTAAAAATCTGAGTCTATCTTTCTTTATTTGCCTAACGCTGCTCTGACCTCTCTGTTGTACTTTAGTGGTTGCTCATTATCGAGTTACAGTTTGCGTGGAATAAATTTCTCCATTCCCTCACGTATGATACTTAAAGACTTTTTCAAAGTGTGCTGTCTGTCAGCGCTTTTAGTTTCCAACCTGAATATTTTCAGTTTGATTTTTAACTTCTCCCGAAGCCCATTTAAGTTCCCTTAAATGGATAGAAATACGGTACGCTTTTTCTCAATACTAATATTTTTGAACTTAGTTTTCATTTACACTGATATAGCTTTGTGATCGCTCATGACCTCAGTTACGTGCACGTAATTTGTAAATAAAATGTAATAAACAAAAATTTGGCAAATATATTAAAAGCTTTTCTGACCGGAATCGCTATTTTTGCTTGTTTTCTACACAGCAGCTCCAATTAATTTTCGCCAGATTGAAGTTACCAGCGACTTCAAATATATTGTTGCTATGCGTGGCGAAGTGGAGATATTTGCCCATCTAAATTTAAGAGAACATCCATATTCGAGTGAGATGATTTTTAGAATGAACGGTTAATAACGTTCAAAAAATATAAAATCCTAACCATAAACACCCAGCTCTTTCTATACAGTTCTCGTCACATTTACACGTACAACAAGAACCGTTTCATTATGACTTGGTTGCGATGAATACTCCACCTAGTCTATTAGATCTGTTTTTTTAAGATAATGAAACCTTACTGAAGAAGCTCGCTGTTTTCTCTATCTTTTGTGAGTAAACGTTCACGACGGATGACAATAATATATTTTCTCAGGGCTTTGCACTTTCAAAGATGTGTCTTATATCCGATCTTTTCTTTATGCTTTGGTTATTTTATGCGATTGTATTTATATACATACTGCATTTACGTTACATTACGTTCGTTTACGTTACGTTAAGTTTACGATACGTTTGCTGAAAGTGGGAATGAAGTTTCACCGTACGAATTTCGTTTTTATTTTCTATCCGAAAGCTGCAAGTACTTATCTGATTAGTTTTGAGAAATGTTGCCAATTATATATTTTCCCAGAATAAAAACTACGCTATGAGACTTACTTAGTAGTTTTCCATCCATAGTCATTTCATAAGTATAAGGATTGGATGCTATTGCAATGCATAATTATTGAACAAAATTCTAAGTAACAAACGGTAAAAAGTGCAAAGTTGGACGGCGCAATCAGTAATGCAGACGTCGCTGCTTGAATCTGGGAATGAAAACAGATTTTAAAATCGTGAATTCTATTCAAACTCAGAATTTGTTTCAATAATATGAGGGTGTTTATTCCTAATTGATCGTGCAAAAAATTGAAGAGGGTAAGAGAGGAAGAAGCAGGCTCGAAGGACAGGGATCACGTGACACATCTGTCCCTTGCAGTGGAAGGGAAGGAGGAAAGCGAGTTTTTCCTCAATAATATATTATTTACAGATTAAATGGAGTTGGCTTTACTTATTACTTCTGAGATCATGATTTCGAGCCTTTTTTGATAGTAAAAAGGAAACTATCTGCAATAAATGTCAACAATGAATGATGTCAAATCACATTCTTTCTAATTTTTTCTTAATGAACAGTATAGGCGTATTCTTTTATAATTCGACAAACCGATATTAAAATTAGAGAGGTTCAAAAATCATTCTTGAGAATTGGTCTAATGTTTTTGAGGTTATTAAAATTTTAATTTTTAAAAATTTCTCGTATTTTTTTAAATGTTCTGCCTTTTCAAGCATGAGGTATCGATTTACATACATGCCAGTTTTTTAATAGCTCAAATGTTGAAAAGTATTTTTCAATCACGTCCCATAAGTTACCTTAGTTTTTTATTCCCAGGAGAAAACTTTGATTTTCTCATAGTCTTTCCCTCACCCGAATCATGACGCCAGGAGCCGAGTTTTAAGGACAGATTTTGACTCAATATTGTAGAGTGTTTGCGATATTGTGGATTTTTGCAATAATTATTTTAAATCAACCATTGGCTTCAAAATAAATATAGAAAGCACATTAATATTTTTGGTCTTGACATTGAGGCAACCACGTTCATATTTTAAGATTCTGTACGTTTTCTTTTAGAAATTTTCCCTACGCCAGGTTGGGGGAGGAACAGAGGCGGTTGATATGAATCCCCCTTGAAGGGACAGCATTGCTATCACCGAAGAGAGAAAGAGAGACGAATATCTCGTGTTGTCGTGAAAAAGCTGGCTCCCCGAATGAAGGGATGGTTGGTTGTCGAAGACGGAAAGAGTGCGGCTGAAGGGGATGGGCTTGTAGTTCATAAGAGCTTTAAAGGCCCCCTCGCGTGTCCTCGCGTGCCTCGGCGTCTCGTCCTTCCCGGAGAAGACACGCCGTTTCCGGGCCAGGCGAATGCGCTCCCGCATACACATTCGCACACACAAAAACAACGCACAGCGCCAATTCCGACGCCGAGACGTCCCGACGCCCCACGGCAAAGTAGTACATACACACACATACACTCTTGAGAGAGAGAGGGGGGGGTTGGAGGGGGTAGGCGTGAGTCCAAACAATTCTCTCCCGACCCTGACTGCAACCTCCCTCCCAATCCTCTCGTCAAAAAAAACTATGGTTACCAACCAAACCCCCCCACCCCGCCCCCCTGCAACACCTCTCAAATCTACCCCACCCACTATTTCTCTCTCCACACACCGCCATTCGTGAGGGGGGCGGGGTAGGGGCAATGAAGGAGAATGGGAAATCAGACCCACTACTACGGCAAAATGTGGATAAATAATGTCGCATATTTGCAATATTTATTAATTCGGATTTGTATATGCTTTCAACAACATTGAAATAAACGGCAGCCATATTAAATGTCTAAGACACTCCATTAAGCAAATCCAAAAGGCATTCTTTTTCACAGTACCAATCATTTTTTTCTTGAGATTTGAAACAAATGCTTACTTATCCTCTTTAAAGTGCTCAAGTATTCATAGGATAGACATTATTTTCCACATTTTATGCTGTTAAGACGGAAAATATCCATATTTCGTCTGAAAAGCAAAAATAGAAGGGAGTCTCCCAGGTAAACAATAGTATCATAGGAAGAACATTTACGTGTCCACAGATCACTCTTTCAGATAAGGCGTCCTTTATCTGCAGTTGGACCCATTTACAAGGTACCCACTTCTCCATATTACCAATAGGAGTGAAAAATACCTCGCCATTTCAAATTGGGTTCGATAAGAAAATGCGGTCGTGATTTCGACCGGTGTCAGCCTGGCTGTGGCTTCACCGCGTGTGCAAGGCCCCGGAGCCCCCGGCCCCCCCTCTATTGCCAAGGTGGGAATTGTACACATTCGCGCAGAAGTCCCCGTGCCTGTGTGTGTGCATCCATCTTTTTTTCCGGACACAACTTTTTAAATATCCTTCTCCCCTACCCCTCCCCTCCCCGTCGACTCTCCCCCGTAAGTCCGCCCGTCTCCCCACCGTCGACTCGAACGCGCTCCCCCGAGGAAGTAAGAGGACGGGCGGGGGCGGAGAGGGCAGCGGGCGGGTGGGGAGGGAGACAGCCGCACTGCAGTATAACCGTGTGTGTGAGTCTGTGTGCTTGTAGTGGTTGCACCTGTCTTTCCCCTACTTCTCCCGCCACCCGTGCAACACCTCCCCCTCTTCCCCTCCACCCTCCATCCATTACGTGCACGTAAGAACGGGGAGGGCTCTCACAAAGGACTCCCTCACTCCGCACCCCCCTCCCCTCCCCTTCTTCTTCCCTTCTTTCCATCCCCTCCTCACACTCTCCCCCCCCCTCTATCTCTCTCTCTTGAGGAGGGGGACTACTAACGTGAGGAAGATAAAAAATAAGAACGGAAAACAGAAGACAGGGAGGTGGAAGGGGGTTGTGATTACAAAGTTTAGGACGCCTACGACATATGGTCCTCCCCCACCTCATCCCTTCACGCCCCCTCCCACCCCTAACCTCCCCCCCCGCCACGCCCCGCCCCTCGAAACGACGGGAGGTGAGAAGGGCAGAGGGGATATCGTGGATGGATGGATGGCCGTGGAGAGATCGAGAGTCAGAGGGAAGCGGAGAGAGGGATAGCCGTGCCCAATACGTTCGCCACTAAGCCCAGGGCCGATCGCCAGACGCCCAGAAAATAGGGGACGTGTCCTCCTCCTCTTTCACTTTCCCTACTCTGCACAGTACCCTCGGAATGTCGGAATTCGTGGTTTCGCCGGATTCCTCCGGGAAGTGATATCCATGATCCGCATCGCCGCACAATTGCGTCAATTCTGACTGCATATCCAATGTCTCGGTCCGTTTGCACTCACTTTTGCATTTATAAATCATGATTCGGTAAATGGGACGAGCTGATATAGCAGTCGTAGTTTTTGATGGAGAGGACTGCTAAAGAGCAATGAAAATAATCATGTAAGATCAGAAATACCAATTTATTTCACATCTTTTTAACAATTTTCAAATTTATGTTTTCAGTTCAATTACATTTTCTAAACAATAAAAAGCACATTTCTGAAGTATTTCCAGATTTTTAAATTCTCTAAAGTATATTTTGCAAGATACAAAAAAACTAAATTTTCTGTGAAAAAAGGAATTCGGTTATAAATACCTATTTTAATAATAAAACTTCATAAGGAAAAATTTGTTTTCTTATGTACTTATGTATGAAAATCTTGACGGAAAGGTAATTTACTTTGAGAGGAATAAATTATTGAGCAGAATATATTCTTACATCATTCAGGACTCTTTGAATATTTTTCCATTTGTTTCGCTACTTCGTTAAATTAATTTATTGTTCGTTTGCCTTTCCTTGCTTTTCCTTTCCTCCGAGAGTATTTTCAACCTTAGGTCCCAATTGTGCAAGTGGAACCTCGTAGCGAGGTGCTGATTATATAGAAGCCATAATGTAGGGACTGATTCATGAACTTAATTAAAAAATATTCTTTGAAGACGTGATTCTACATTTGAGAAGAAAATTTATTTTCGAGTATTATTAAAAGAAAGTGGAGTTTACAGTTTTTTAAAGCATGCTTCACTTATTGTGATGTACGTGTATATACGAGCAAATTCTATACGAACGCAGAAAATAAGCATTTTTAATATCTGAGAAGTTGATCGTCCTCAATTGATATTTTAACTCTATTATACAGAAAATCCATTAAATTTCGGTAAACATCGAACGGTAAAGGTTAAACATTGGATGATATTCGTATCCGTTTACACCTCACGTTAAATTTAATTTTTCAAGTTTATGTCGCAAATGGGTGATGTGCGGATTTCCGCTGATACATTTCTAGCATTTTTATGTCATGAGCAGTTATCTTCGCGTTTTGTCATGAAAAGGTCTTCACTCTTTGATAGAGCTCTGCGTTTTTAGAAAAAGGAAAGTTCTTAAAAGAAATAAAGAGAAAGTTCGTTCATAGCATGTTTATTAATGCCTTAAGAAATGTGCTGCATGATAATAATGGAAATTTACTAATATGACAACCCACAAATTTCCAATGAACACCACACGAATAGTGAACGCGAAAGAGAGAGAGAGAGAGAGAGAGAGAGAGAGAGAGAGAGAGAGAGTGGCCGGAACGGTTGGATAGAACGAATGCGGTGCTCGGCGTGTCAATTGCCCTGCTTATCCGACGCGGTGCGTCGCAGCCGAAGAAAACGAATCCTGATAACACCTGCTGGTTTTTGGAACCGTCTGCTTCCTCTTAGTTTCGAATCATAAGTAATAAAAATGCTCGGAGGAATTATTTCAATGATAGGTTACCCCCCTGCAATTGCCGTCGGAAATTAAATTGAAGATAATTCAATACCTAGGATCACAGTTTTGATAAAAGTTACTCGCCTTGGTGAAGTAATGCGTTGTAACAAAAGGTGATAATTAAGAAAAAGGTAAAGCCATTATCTGTAGACCCTTCATATCCCTCCACGATAGAGCTATTAGCAATAGCATTAAGCAAGCGAAGCCTCATGATTACTGGTTTTCCATAAGATTATTCTGTTCCTTCCATTAGCCTATTAAATACGGTAGTTCAACATTGACATAAATACCCCGCGATTTACCAAAAAGGTGCCTGGTAGGGTGTGAAAGTATCAGGTGGTAAGGGTAGGTAGTAAGGGAGGATAAGGAAGAGGAAAGGGTGAAATATTTAGTAAAAATCTATCAAATAACGTACACATTTGTATAGATGCTGGAGGAAGACTCAATTCACAACAAAGGTTAATTCACCTAATAAATTAGTTATTTGTAAAACGAAAAAAAGGAATAAAAATGGACCAGGACTATTTATACGAGGTTTCCACTATGACAAGACAGGTTATGCAAAATCGAACAGTAAGAAGGGGAAATTCTACTATCATTTGGACATGTAACTTATAGTCTCCGCCCTTAAAGTCACACGTAGGGCATGATATAGACCGCTGCAGTCAGTGGACGGCGTCCCCCCTCACAGGGAGAGACAAAGGTTGGAAGGAGAAGCTTGAAAACATGAAAGAAAGGCAGGCAACAGTTTACTAGCAATGTTGAAAGTTGCTTAAGTTCACAATTTTATTGATATTATGGTTAAAATATCAAGTCCTGAGACTTTGGACTAATAAAAAAGATCGCTGAGCTACAGCACCTTTGGAAATAGTAAATTTTAGAACTGCGTATCTTGCATCCTTGACAAATGTCAGAACATTCGAAGTTCTCCAACTCTCATACCCGTATCATACTTTATTATTCACTCAAATCAACCATAGATTTCAAATTTTCAGGAATTTTATATTACCTTTTTCTGCTCTTATTCCTGAAACTTGTCTCTCATTAACAAAACTAGCGAAAGTGGATAAAAGTTACACTTCGTTTTAATTGAAACAATACCAAAAAGAAGAGCCATAATAAATTATAAGAGAATAAAACGCTAAAAATAGCAATTTTCCACAAAATAATTATTTTGTGGAAAATTGCTATTTTTAATTAATCATGATATTCCACCATATAACGCCTGAAATGTCTCTTTTTATAGAATAAAACGCATCAGCGTATCAGGAAAGATGAATAAATATGTAACTTATATGAGTTCAAACCGAGAGATAGCTTGTCGCCAAATGTATTTGATTCAATAAACACGATTAGATCACATCCCCGGAGGACAGTTTCGGTGACGTAAACCATAATGTGGCCGGTTGCTGTGTCGAACCTGTTACTGAGGATCTTTCACTGAAAATGAATTAGATTAGCTTCCGGACTGCAGTAAGTGCATTAGCTCAAATTTTTAACTGATAGGTGTGACTTAATGCCAGGAGGTAACCACTTAAGCGCAAACAGCAATTGTGTTTAGTTAATGCAGACTATTCAAAGCGCTCAATTATTTCTAATAATTGAGCGCTTCGGTGTCTTGAAAAGTTTCAATTTGAAATGAGCTTGCCAATTCCAGCGAATGGAAGAGAAAAATGGGGCTTTTCCCACGGGAAACTTTCTTAAAATGTTTGGGAGGAGCGAGTCGTAAGATCACCGGTCTAAATCGAAATGACTTGACGAGAATTTGCTTCCTCTGTGCCAAGAGAGCAGGGGTCATGGCTGGCTCTTCAAGATGTGGAACAGGATTCGTTTTGCAATATTCCACTCAGTATTATATCTGCAACTGGAAGAATCGTTCATGTATTTATTTCCTCTAACAAGAAAAGCTGGATGAGTGAGGTGGTTTCCTTGGTCCATTTGATTCTCATCGATCTTATCCCACAGCAAATTTTTTTTCTGTGGTTGCTGTGACTATTTAGTGAGTTTCATATATATATATATATATATATATATATATATATATATATATATATATATATATATATATATATATATAAAGTCACTTTCTTAAAAAAACCAGGAACGTGCACAATAATGTAAATTCACTAACTAGTCGACACAAACACATAAACTAAAACACATAAAAGAGGGACTCAATGGTTCTCGAATTTTCGGTGGTGCAACCACCTTTCTCAAGAAGAATTGAAAATTCGAAAACAGGGAGTCCCTCTTTTATATGTTTTAGTTTCTATGTTTGTGTCGACTAGTTAGTGAATTTACATTATATATATATATATAAAATATTATATATGTATACATGGCTCGCCCATAAAATAAGTGTACTGAGCTCAGGAAAAAAATTTATTACACTTTTACATATCTTAAGCTAATATTTCTCAAAATAGGACCCTTGTGAGTTGATACACTTGTTCCAGCGGCGTTCCCATTCCTGGAACGCTCCCGCGAAGGCATCATCGGGAACCTCTCGAAGACACGTCGTCACGGCCTCTTTGACGGCGTCCAAAGTCCCGTATCGCGTTCCTTTCAAACTCCTCTTTATCTTCGGGAACAGAAAGAAGTCCGGTGGTGCCAAGTCCGGACTGTAGGGCGGGTACGGCAGCGTTGCCACGCCGTGCTTGCCCAAGAAGTCCGACACGACAAGCGCGGTGTGAGACGGCGCATTGTCGTGATACAGCCGCCAGCTGTTTTTGGTCCCTAATAATCTCGTGCACTATTGTTTTTGGCACATTACACTGCTCTGCTATCATCCGAACACTAAGACGACGATCAGAGTACAATACATCGCGAACTTTTCGCACATTTTCGTCTTTGAGTGTCGCTGATGGGCGTCCAGGCCGTGGTTCGTCGTCGACTTCTTCTCTGCCCTCCACGAACATCTTGTGTCACCGAAAGATCATGTTTCTGGACATGGCACACTCACCGTAAGCCTGGTTAATCATACCGACAGTTTCGGTAGACGATTTACCAAGCTTTACCGCAAATTTGATGGAATAACGCTGCTCCAAAAACTTCGGCATCGCGTTCCGTGACGTAGATCGAGCGTGGAGGTTCACGTTAACAGAGCTCCTCAATACACCACAGCTCAGAGCCGACTGCCTTTTTCAGCGTCGCTTGCCAACATACCCCCCTCCAATCGCAGCTCGTCAGAGCGGTGCTGGGCGCGCCTGGAGCGGTGGGAAAAATCAGTACACTTATCTTCCGGACGAACCATGTACATATATATATATATATATATACATATGTATATATTATATATAACCGTCTGATGAGTCTGACCTGAAGAAGGCCTCGGAGTGGGCCGAAGGCTTGAGTCATCTGCAGTGTGAGTGTCCTTTTACGTGTTATCTGTTTTATTCTGTGTTCTGTTGTGCCGTCCAGGGGTTGTATTGCTCTCGTAAGTACTTCCGCATCATCGATATATATATATATATATATATATATATATATATATATATATATATATATACATATACACACACATATATATATCGATGATGCGGAAGTACTCACGAGAGCAATATCTACCTCCAATACACACCTCTATATATATATATATATATATATATATATATATATATATATATATATATATATATATATTATTATTAGGTAATCTACCGGTTAAGGTAGGTTTTTGTATGGACACAACTATCAAATAAACATTTTGTGACTCCCCACCTAGCAACTAATCTATATCAGGTCCCTCTTCATCTCAGTGTACTTCTTTCCTCCCTTCATCCCGTCCAACATCCCTATCCTGTTCCTACCCTTACCTCGCTTGCCCAACATTCTCCCCTCTATTACCCTCTTCAACATTCCACTACCGCTCAATACGCCTTTCATCCATTTTTCCTGCCTCCATAGGATTTCTCTCAACAAACCCCTCTCCTCCCCCACCATTTCTAGTACTTCCTCATTTGTTTTCCTTTCGGTCCATTTCACCTTCTCCATTCTTCTCCACACCCACATTTCAAAAGCCTCCAATCTACGTCTATCCTCCTGCTTCAGCGACCACGTTTCCGCGCCGTACATAGCTACGCTCCATATCAGAGTTTTTACGAGTCTTGTCTTAACATCCCTACTCAACGTCCCCGTCATCAACTCCCTCCTCCTTGAGAAAGCTTCCTTGCCTAGCGCAATTCTTCTCCTTACGTCCCTACCACTTTGACCGTATTGGTCCAAAACACTTCCGAGATATGTAAACTGTTCTACTTGCTCTATTTTTTCCCCGCCTATTTTAATATTTAGCTTAGCCTTTTTCTTTCTGGAAAATCGCATAACCTTTGTTTTATTAATATTGATTCTCATCCCATATTTATCGCACTGAACCTCCAATTCACTCAACAATGCTTGCAACCCCTTGGCTGACTGAGCAACTAATGCTTGGTCATCAGCAAACCTAACCGATTTTACGAATTCCCCTCCGACTTTTATTCCTACCTCCAGTTCTTCCCATGCCTCTTTAATCATTTCCTCTACATATACGTTGAACAGTACCGGTGACAATGGGCAACCCTGCCTTACACCTCTTCCTAACACTGCCCATCCGGACTCTCCGTTCCCCACTCGCACCTGAGCAGTCTGAGACATGTACAGGTTGCGGATCAGTCTCCTGTCCCTCCAATCCATTCCTATTTTCTGCAATACACGCATTAATTTTTCCCAATTCACTCTATCAAACGCTTTTTCGAAATCTATAAAACAGGCGAAAACGTCCTGATTGTATTCTATATTCCTCTCGACTAGTGAACTCATTACTGCAATGGCATCACGCGTACCTCTTCCTTTCCTGAACCCAAACTGATCATCCCCTAAGTAATCATTTGCCTTACTCTCTATCCTTTTGTTGATGATCCTGAGAATAACTTTAGCTGCGTGGGATATCAAACTTAAATATATATATATATATATATATATATATATATATATATATATATATATATATAAACACACAAACACTAACACAAAAAACACTACACACATAGAAACATAAAAGAAGGACACTTACATTGGATATTTACGTTTCGACGGCACGGCCGTCGTCATCAGAATGCCGTTGTCGGGGAAGAGCGGAGAGGACATGTGCAAGAGAAGGGTGACGGGAGGAGAGGTAAGGGGCCAATGGGAAGCGGACGAGGTGGGGGAGGGGGAAATGGCAGGGGGCGGTAGAGTTGCCGCGGTAGGGGAAGAGCTGGAAGGTCCCGGTCGTGAAGCGGCCGGGCCTTTAGCGGGGGACTTGGTGACCGATTCGCTCAGAAGAGTGAAGCGGTTCTAGGCAGCTTTGGATAAAATCCTTATATATATATATATATACAAATGCATATATATACATACGTATACACATATACACACACACACATATATATATATATATATATATACATACACACACTCTTCTACATATATACAAGGAGGAGGAGAATTAAGGGGCCAATAGGAAGCGGACAAGGTGGGGGAGGCGAAATGTAGGCAGCATTGGATAAAATCAGTGGGCTTGGTTCAGCCCGGGGGGTTTAAAGGACTGGAGCACCCAGATATGTGCCATCTCGCGAGTTCTCACTCTATGTTACTAGCGGAATTGGGAAGGATTTCAATCACTGAAACGGAGAAGCAGTCATCAAAAGACTGGTTGTGGGAAGCAGTGTGAGTAGGGATGGGATAATTAAGGAAGGTGGGAGATTTGGTGGAATAGCGGTGGTTATTCATTCGGAGGGAAAGGGTGGTCGTGCATTCACCCACGTAAAAGGCAGGGCAGAAGTTACAGGAGAGGCGATATATAAGGTTTTTAGAGGTGTAGGTGGCTATGGGTTGGGAGTTGGTAATAAGGGACGTGGAAGGTCTGAGGAGATGGCAGCATTTACAGCGTGGGCGGTTGCATGGTGCGGACAGGGGTGGGGAAGAGACAGGGGTGCTCGTAGGTGGTTTTATAGACTTAAAGATATCACGCAGGTTTGACGGGCGTTTAAATGAAACGGAGGGACAATGTGGGAATAAAGGTGATGTGGATTGACTATTGCTGATAATTGGGAAGAGTTCACGGATTATCTGTTTAATTTTGTGGGTTCCGGGGAAGAAAGTGGTGATAAGGTTAGGGCATTTTGGGCGGTTAGGTTTGGGGAGAGGAGTGTATTGGGTTGAAGGTTTGAGAATTTTCCTGTTGAGCAGTGTTTCAGGGTACCCACATTCTCTGAGAGAAACGCGTAACTGGTCAATGTATTTCCGTTTGGAGGGGGTGTTGTTGCAGAGACGGAGGCCGCGGACTGAGAGTGAGAAGGGGATGGAGCGTTTTGTGTGCGATGGGTGACAGCTATTGAAATGGAGATATTGTTGGGTGTTGGTCGGTTTAATGTGAACTGAGGTGTAAAACTTATTGTTCTGGAGATGAATTTCAATGTCTAGAAAGGTGAGATTTGAGTCTGATATAGAGGAAGTGAAAGAAACCGAGGAGGAGGAGTTGAGAGAGGAAATGAAGGATGACAAGTTTTCGCGTCCGTGGGGCCAAAGGAGGAAAATATCATCAATGTAACGGGCCCAGAAGAGTGGTTTAAGGGTTTGTTGCTGGAGAAATTTTTCTTCAAGTTTACCCATAAAGAGATTGGCATATGCAGGAGCCATACGCGTGCCCATTGCAGTACCTTTTATTTGCAAATAAATTTTTTCATTGAATTGGAAGGCATTTTTGGTTAGGACGAGTTGGCTCAGTTCGAGAAGAAAATCTGTGGATGGAGTGTGTGGTGTCGGTCGTAGAGAGAGGTAATATTTCAGTGCTTCTAAGCCTTCTTTGTGGGGAATGGAGGTGTACAGAGATGTAACGTCTATTGTGGCCATGAGAATGGTCGTGCTGTGAGGAATATATATATATATATATATATAACTAACTTTTGGACGGCACAATAGAACACAGAATAAAACAGATATATATATATATATATATATATATATATATATATATATCTGTTAACGGGAACCCACCTCAATTATGATTCCCAAGAATATAATGATGGGCACTATAGATAATATGAGTCCTGGCAACTACGGGACTCGGCCCAAGAGGCCGTGTGTCGTGCCCGGCAGCGGGAGAGGCAAGGCTTCCGCGGTCGTCATCCCACGAAACCCTTGCAAGGAAGATATAACTGCAGCAGGACAGAAGACTCAGAAGAAGGAGAGGCAATATTGAGGAGAGGCAAATTAGAAAATATTAAGCGAGAGATGGAAAGAGGTAATATAGATGTTTTAGGCCTCTGCGAGGTGAGATGGAAGGATAGCGGGGATTACTGGAGTGACAATTATAGAGTGATATACAGCGGCGGGGGCGAGAGCCAACGAGGGGTTGCCATAATTTTAAATAAAGGGGTAGGAAGGAGCGTAGTCAACATAGAGCAAGCGACAGATAGAATTTTACTCGTAGAGATTAAAGCAGAGCCGACGAACTTGGTCATTGTTCAAGTATACATGCCACCGAGCAACCACAAGGAGGAAGAAGTCGATAGGTTGTATGATGAGTTAGAGGATATCATCGCGAGTGTTCCTGCAGGGAAACATTTGATAGTGATGGGGGATTGGAATGCGACGGTAGGCGAAGGAAGAGATGGTGGTGAGGTGGGGGGCTATGGGTTAGGCACGAGGAATGAACGCGGGGAGAAAGCAATTGAATTCTGCAGGAGACAGGGGTTAGTCATCACTAACACATGGTTTAGACACCACAAAAGGCGTAGGTATACATGGAAAATGCCAGGTGACTCAGAAAGGTATCAGTTAAATTATATTATGGTTAGGCACAGGTTTAGGAACAGTGTGATAAATTCGCACAGTTTCCCAGGAGCGGATGCGGACTCTGACCACAATTTAGTTGTTATGAAATGTAATGTTCGTTTCAAGAAGATAAGGCAAGGGCGGCGGGTTAGGAAATGGAATTTAGAAGCAGTAAATGGATTAACGAGAAAGGAGTATCAGCAGGCTGTAGAGAAAATGATGGATGACGGTAAAGAACTGAGTACTATCGAGGAAAAATGGGAATGTATCAAGAAAGGGATATTGGAAGCCGCTAAAGACACTATAGGAACCGTTAACGGGAAAAGGATAAGGAAACCATGGGTAACGGATGAGATGATTGCAAAGATGGATGAGAGAAGAAGATGGAAAAATGTAAACAGAGAGTTAGGCAAAATGAAGTACAAAGAGTTAAACAATAAATTGAGAAGGGCCACAAATAAAGCAAAAGAAGAATGGTGGAAAACGCAATGCGAGGATATGGAAAGTTTACAGAAGAAGGGTGAAATTGGTGCTCTATACAGCAAGGTTAAGTTATTGTCGGGAAGTAAGAAGGCAGGATCTGTGCTAACAGTTAAACATAAATGGGGTAAAATAATAGTTGAACCAGGAAAAATCCAAGAGAGATGGAAGAAATATATAGAAACACTGTATGGTAAAGAACTTAGGCCGACAAGGTTAGACATAGAAAAGGAACATGACGTAGAAAAGATAGCTTAGGTCCAGGCATACTCGACGATGAAATAGAAAGGGCATTAAAGGAGATGAAAGCAAATAAAGCTGTAGGGGTGGACAATATTCCTGTAGAAATGTTGAAATGGTTAGGGAAAGGTGGGAAGATGGCCATATATGGACTGATTCGTAGTATCTATGAGGAAGGAATCTGGCTGGAAGATGTTGTGAGATCGGTGTTAGTTCCTATTCCAAAAAAGGCAAAGGCTTCGTCATGTGAGGATTACAGAACAATAAGTTTGATATCCCACGCAGCTAAAGTTATTCTCAGGATCATCAACAAAAGGATAGAGAGTAAGGCAAATGATTACTTAGGGGATGATCAGTTTGGGTTCAGGAAAGGAAGAGGTACGCGTGATGCCATTGCAGTAATGAGATCACTAGTCGAGAGGAATATAGAATACAATTAGGCCGTTTTTGCCTGTTTTGTAGATTTCGAAAAAGCGTTTGATAGAGTGAATTGGGAAAAATTAATGCGTGTATTGCAGAAAATAGGAATGGATTGGAGGGATAGGAGACTGATCCGAAACCTGTACATATCTCAGACTGCTCAGGTGCGAGTGGGGAACGGAGAGTCCGGATGAGCAGTGTTAGGAAGAAGTGTAACGCAGGGTTGCCCATTGTCACCGGTGCTGTTTAACGTATATGTAGAGGAAATGATTAAAGAGGCATGGGAAGAACTGGAGGTAGGAATGAAAGTCGGAGGGGAATTCGTAAAATCGGTTAGGTTTGCTGATGACCAAGCATTAGTTGCTCAGTCAGCCAAGGGGTTGCAAGCATTGTTGAGTGAATTGGAGGTTCAGTGCGATAAATATGGGATGAGAATCAATATTAATAAAACAAAGGTTATGCGATTTTCCAGAAAGAAAAAGGCTAAGCTAAATATTAAAATAGGCGGGGAAAAAATAGAGCAAGTAGAACAGTTTACATATCTCGGAAGTGTTTTGGACCAATACGGTCAAAGTGGTAGGGACGTAAGGAGAAGAATTGCGCTAGGCAAGGAAGCTTTCTCAAGGAGGAGGGAGTTGATGACGGGGACGTTGAGTAGGGATGTTAAGACAAGACTCGTAAAAACTCTGATATGGAGCGTAGCTATGTACGGCGCGGAAACGTGGTCGCTGAAGCAGGAGGATAGACGTAGATTGGAGGCTTTTGAAATGTGAGTGTGGAGAAGAATGGAGAAGGTGAAATGGACCGAAAGGAAAACAAATGAGGAAGTACTAGAAATGGTGGGGGAGGAGAGGGGTTTGTTGAGAGAAATCCTATGGAGGCAGGAAAAATGGATGAAAGGCGTATTGAGCGGTAGTGGAATGTTAAAGAGGGTAATAGAGGGGAGAATGTTGGGCAAGCGAGGTAAGGGTAGTAACAGGATAGGGTTGTTGGACGGGATGAAGGGAGGAAAGAAATACACCGAGATGAAGAGGGACCTGAAATAGATTAGTTTGCTAGGTGGGGAGTCACAAAATGTTTATTTGATAGTTGTGTCCATCCAAAAACCTACCTTAACCGGTAGATTACCTAATATATATATATATATATATATATATATATATATATATATATATATATAAGTAATAACGCCACGTGGCGTTAAAGGGGAAAAGATTTATGTAATTGCTGCATCTAGAGTTACTGAAATTGATAGAAAGGCGGCCGGATAGCAAAGATAAAGTGAAAGAAAGTTAGCGTGTTGTAAGTTCATCCCTAGATGAGAGTCCATAAAAATCGTCCGTGCAATTCCGGCGCGTCATGTCCGTAACCCCAAGAGGGGCGTGACCCCCGCTCTCGTCACCACCCACCATTTTGGTCACTACTGCGGCCCTCCCCTCCTCTCGACGGCCGAGGCCTCTTTGGGGTGGGCCACCGGCCCAAGGGACACCCGCTGAAGACTTCCTCTCCCCCACAACTCGTTTGTCGCTGGCCGATCGCCATCTCACCCACCTTTTTTTATCACGTTGTGAATATTTCGCCCGGAGACCTCGTACTTTGGAACCCCAAAATTGTCACCCAAATGTTTATTGCTTTTTTATGGCCAGTCTCAAAAAGTTTGACTTGGTGTTGTTTCTACCGGAAATTGTTTTTTCGTGAAATTTGATCTCATTCGAGCCATTTTTTTCAATCCTTGAATGTTGTCATTAATTTTCTTTCTCGCAACAGAAGCCTTCACTCGTGTGGGCCCAAACCCGCGTCGGCGTGAGTGCTTATTGCTGAATTTGAAGTGGAAGAACGAGAGATTAACATTGTGCCAATGCCTTTCCGTCGAGTTTTGCACATTTCCGTATTGCGCCAAATATCGTATTTTTATGCGCAGTATCATATGTTTAGGTCTCAGATGTCTGTATATTATATTTTATTGCACGCAAGGAAGGCATTATTGTTCTGTGAACATTGGTGAGCATAATCCTAATCATATCGGCTTAGGTTTATAAAAATATTAACCCTGGTTCTTTACAAGGAGAAGGATTAATTACCACGCATACAATGCATGAGATTTCAGAAAGATAATCTTGCGTGTTATTGTATTTCCCGCATTTTTAATTATATTTATATCATCTTATGCATCATTTTTCACAGAAAACAGTAAAAATCACCATTTTAATCATCATGTTTCACTTTTTTTATATACTACTATGAGATCATGCAACATATTTAGTTAACAATTAAGCCCAGCCTTCTGAAAAACTGATATTGGTTCAGGCTGAGAGGAGTGATGATGATTCTTTGTAATTTACGAGCTATATTGATATTTTAGCTCATTTAATATCAAGATCGATTATCTTATTCGTGTAGTTATGCATTTAAAGCACAAGAATATTAATCCTTAACATTTTCATTTTGAAATCTATAATTCAGTAATACAAAAAGAGTGGAATTGAACAAAAGACCCAGTGGTTAAAAGTTAAAAGCATTAACCGAAAATATTTAAGAAGAAAACCAAACCTAAACCATAATTTAGATTCACTTCGGAAAAATATAATGGATTTTAAATATGGATGGAGAAATACTAGGAATGCGAATGGTACGGAAGCAGAGAGTGGATGGAATTCGTTAAGGAAGTAAGGAAGTATGTCATGAGTCGATATCTGCAGAAAAATGCGAAATAACAGACGAAAGAAAAGTGGACGAAGTCGATCAAACCAGATGTATTGAAAACTGGATCCGATATGGCAGTGCAAGAATAGAAGGTACATGTACATGTGAACTTCGTGGAGAAATTTTTCTAGACGTTCCAATGTAAAGCTAAAAACATCATTTTTGGAGCAAAAAAGAGAAAAATAAATGGCATAAATGTTCCAGAGCACTCCAAGGAGAGTATAATGATTGAGACGAGAAAGACGTGAAAACGGCTCCCCGATCCTCGAGTCTAACGTTGAAAATAACAAAAGAGCTGAGGAGTACGGGAAAATCACAAGGCATCCGCTAGGAAAATGATTTCAAATTCAGGGTGAGCAAATGAACGATGGGAGACACGAACTGCCTGAGGATACTGATAGGAAATATATAACACCAGCCAACGACCCACTCTGTGCGACTGACCAGGGGAAGGCCTTAGACAACGTTGGGTGTAATAAGGAGTTAAAATTAATGAAGCATTTTGAATTGAATTAAAGTGGCAGGAGAATAATCCATCCGCATTTGGCCGTGCACAATTTGACAGAAGAATAAATAATAAAGCTTAAATGGCTAATTGCAAGATGGACGGAAAATATCATCAACAGTTCTGTTTAAAACATTCCCGTATGAGAAAATAAAAGAATCACTAGGAATGACACATACACAGAAACATAATGTGAATGAGATGAATTAAGTATACTCCTCGTTACAGCTGTCATCATGGTTACAGCAGCCCATGATACAACCTGCAGGGCCATAACCAAACAAGTGTGTTGAGGATTCAACGAAAAAATCGAGTGATATTGGATTAAATTGTGAAGTGCCGTGAGAGACGAATAGAATATGACAGGGATATAAAGGAAAGATGCCACGAGGAGGGGAGATATAAATATGAGTAAACCAGATAAAGAGGAATCACGGAAAAGGTATCAGAGCGTAAGAGAACTGCAATCGGTTATGGGAGGACTGCACAAAACTAATCTTCTACTAATGAACATATGGTACAAAACTTTCTCAATTCCGTAATTGCTAGAATGCCTCCATTTCATACCTTTCCCTTTATCTGTTTCTGGGTTGGCACTTCATTATTTAGCTCTTAGGCTACGCATTCAGAGTTCAGCATGGCTTTCGCATGCCTCGGAAATTTTTCCCGAGTTTCTTGTGTTAAAGCACGCAGACCAAGCATTCATTTTTCCTATTTTAATTAATTTCTCCACGCAAGTAGGTTATATGTATAGATATTGTGAGAAATCTGACTGGCAACCTATTCGACTTATTATTAATAGCCTTATTAAATTAATATAGGATTGTTACTTTGGAATTTTGATATCAGATAAAATTAATGTCCATCCTAATTACTATCATCAACAAAACGAGATTAATTCTTGAACTATTACCTTGGTATAACTCTACGCTTAACTTATGTTCAATAAATTAGTGATTACGCAATTTTATACTTGTTTTTGATCAACTGCAATTTTAGCAGACGCTATAAAACCTTCTTACGGTCGTAAAATAAATGACTAGGATGATTATTGATTTAAGCCAGACTTGCGGAATTTTAACAAGGTAAGAAAATGCATTCTTGAAGAAGAACTGAGAGTTATAAAGGAATGGATTCTGCACGTATACTATTAGTACTTGTTCACACACTTTTCTAAGATTGATCGGCCAATCTGTATGTACGCATGAGCAATCGGTCAACGGTGAGAAGTAAGAAAGAGCATATATGTATATAAAGTGCCCATTTTTGCAAAACGTGGATTCTTTTAAAGCGAAAAAATCTTTTGTCTTGTCGCACAAAATATGTTCCTATAAAAATGTAATCAATCCAAGCTAATTTTAGTATGAATATTAATAAATTATTTTTCCATAGCTAAGTATACTTTGAATAATTTTGCACTGTGAGGACATTTTATTTGCTCTGACAAATATCTGTTAATGAAATCCCGATGTTGAGAAATTATCCAGGTGTCTTACGCTTGTTGCGAAAAGTACCACCATTAATGTCATTATTCATGATAGATGTTCATTGAAAATTGAGAATTCCGCCTCCTTCCCTAAACGACTGCGAGCGAGTGGGTGAACATGGCCCACTTCCCAAGGAAGGGAACCCAATCGCTCTGGGAATGCAGCCGGGCGGATTCCAGGCGACCGGCCGCAATTGCCGGACCCCAGTCTGCCCCCGGAGCCCGGGGGCGAGAAGTCACACACGACTCTGCGCCTCACTCGAGACGACGGGCACTAGCGTATCCGTGGGCAAGGGGTAGAGGGAAAGGCGTGTGGCTTGGACGAACGTGCGTGCCCCCCGCGGGATCGCCTCCGAGAAACGGGGGTGCGTGTTTTTCTTTCGCGCTCTAATCGAATTGCCCTCTTGAAAGCTTGCGTTATCAGGAGGCAGCCCACTTTCAGCCTCCCGCCCACATGCTCTCTCCTCACCACGCAACCACGCGTGCGTGGCGACCCCCTCCCCCCCTCTGTGTGCGCCGCTGCTCGCTCTTTCTCTCCATGGGGTGCCCCGACATATCGCGAATCTGCCCTCTCTCGCGTGACGCTCTGCTCACTAAAGCTTCTGCATGCCGCAGTCCTGATAAAACCAAGATCACAAGATCACCCTCTCGGGTCGGTGGCTGAATCTGGGCCAAATAAGCGTTCGTTGTATATGCACACATTCGCAAAGTGAACGTTGCGCTGTGCGATGCTTGAGGGTTACAATAATATAGACTAAACCAGATATTTAATTTATCCGACATACTAGGGATGTCTTAGAATGATTAAATTCCATGTGTGTTCTAGTGTGAAAGTCCATCTCTTAGGCAATTCAGCAAGATAAACCAAACGTCAGACACTCGGATATGGGGGATGAGCGTATAATCGGGCCATCACGCCGATAAAAGCCAGCCTGAATTGGCATTAAGAGCCATCATACCTTACCGAGGAGGGTAATCTATTTCACAAACGAAACATGTCCTTCGTTCTCCTGCCGTGTCTCTGAGAGAGGGAGGTTCCCCCCTCTCGGCGGATGCTTCTTCACACTCTCCCTGACCTGCTCCGGTCTCCAATATCCTCCCCCACAAGCTGTAAATCCACAGGCGGTTGAAATCTAAAAGGAGCGTGGAGCCCAACATTCTTACTTCAGCGTGCACAAATACATCAGTCCGCGTGCGGCCTCCTTCAGGAACAGTTGGTAAATTAATAATGCTGAGTATTTTGGAATGTGAGGATATCTTTTGGCGAATATTGTTCTACCTCACGCATGTGAGTATCAGGATTATTAATTCCTATTTCTTCGTGTTCAATTTGGACGTTGCACATCACAATCCTTCTAGAAGTAACGTAGACCGTTCTCAAAGGCATCAGTTCACAAAGCGTCAGAGAAAGGAAGAAATAGAAGCATACTATACGTCAGTTAAAAAGGAGTTGAGCGTTGAAGCCCGAAATTCAAGACCGAAAAAATTGATTGACTTAGCCGCCCCAAGCAAGTCGAAGATGCCCAGCGTCAACTGTGAAGGAAATGATTGAGAAGAAATACAAATTTGGTAATTTGGACTGGAGTGAATATCCTAATTATTGATGTCAATACGTGGTGCGCTTTTGTAAACATGAGAGTGGTAATATTATCAAATTAGCTCCGGAAGTAGTGCTTAGAAAGCAGAGGTTGGGAATATTGTAAGGCATAAGCAAATGACGACACATGTCAACATTGTTACTTTGACCGTGAAGGATCGAAATCTTTTACAAAAAACAATTGAATATTTTAAATTGTTTAATTCATCATTCATCATGGTAGGCTACTTCCATTACTTCAAAATTACTTCCATTACTTCCTACTTCTATTACTTCAAAATTTGTTTACCGTTATTTAATGGTCGTTGCAGCTCGCTCTGTCACCGAAGGTGTGTCGTAATATTGATATATCTTCGATAAAAATGAATATTAAATTTATTTAATCGGATACATTTTCGTTGGCAATAAATATTTGCGTTTCATAATAAAAAAATCCGGCAGTGTCCCTCTAAAATATTAGAAGAGTAGAAAAAATTACGAATATGTTGCAACGAAAAATTAATACGCGAAGGATTAATAAGCAATCGATTTTGTATAAGTCAAAGCGAGATTCTTGACAGAAGGTTTTAGGCAGCAGAGACCATCAAATTTGGTATGATAGAAAATCTTCGTTAATTTGATACTCACTGGCTGGTAGACACACGCCACGAGAATATTTTGCATCACTTCGAGAGGATTAAGGTGCCTCTGGAGCGGCTAAAATGGCGTCGAATGAAAAAAATTAATAAGCCCTCTAAGGAAGAATTTTTAAAAAAGTTCGTTCTCAGACGCCGGGCTGTGTTGTTGGAAGCCTTTTCTTTGATCGTCGAACAACGTGACCCGCCTCCTCGATGGCCATTATTCTACTTAATATTCTTGCGTGAACAATTATTGAATAATGAATTATGTTTGAGTCTCATCTATTCGTAGAGCGAGCTCAATCTAGGGAAATGTTTCTCTCGGATATCGTAATTTCACGGACACCTCGATGATTTTCTTTTCATGTACCCAGTGAAAATATTACAGCCGAATTTTCATGAATATATATTTATATGGTATTAATATTTCGATTAAAAGCGGAATCCATAGTTTGTCAAAACGACTGGAGGAAATGTCAGAAATCAATACGCGCCTTCATTTCAGCACTTCTTTTTTCCCTCACGAGAACTAGTCTACAACATTTTTATAGATTTTAATATTTAGATGAAGTTTTGGTATGTTGTTCGAGGTATACTACCTTGAACAAAAAGTTCCCGGAATAACCACCGTGTGGCGTTCCCATCGTTCCGATTTGAGTTCTGTTTTTTTTTGTTAAATTGGTACATCTGTTGTTGATATTCCCTTTAAATCTTAGTGTCATAACTTGACATTTGCAAAAGTTACGTAGCCAAGAGTACATCTATCTCTGTGTGTGTTGGCGATTTTTTACAATTGCAGAAATGGATTTAAATTTGCAACAACGAACTTGTATTAAATTTTGCGTAAAAAACGGATTTAGTGGCGCACGGACGTTGGAAATGTTGGAAAAGTGTTTCGGCAACGATTCTCTAAAAAAAACGGTCGTTTACCAGTGGCACGAGCGGTTCAGAAGTGGTCGTGAGTCAATCGAAGATGATGAACGCAGTGGCAGACCATCGACATCGAAAGTCGGTGAAAAAATTGATAAAGTAAAAGAAATGTTGGTCAATAACCGCAAATTAACCATCAGAGAAATAGCGGAGGACTTGAACATTGCCTATGGATCCGCCCAAGACATTGTGGTTAATGATTTGGGTTTCCGTCGTGTAGCAGCAAATTTGGTGCCAAAAGACCTCAATTTCATGCAAAAAAGAGACCGCGTTGACGTCGCAAAAGACATGATTTGCGAGGCTGAATCCGATCCCACATTCATCAAAAGGATCATTACTGGAGACGAGACGTGGGTTTATGAGTACGACACGCAATCCAGACATCAGGCAAGTGAATGGCGTTCACCAAATGAGCCGAGACCAAAAAAACCACGTCGTTTTCAGTCAAAAAAGAAGGCAATGCTGACGGTTTTCATGGATTACAACGGTGTAGTGCATCATGAATTTTTGCCAGAAGGCCAGACAGTAAACAAAGAGTATTATTTGGGCGTTATGAGACGTTTGCGTGAAGCAATTCGCGGAAAGAGACCAGAAATCGTCGCACAGTGCGTCGAGACCGTCGCACAGTGCTATCATTATTCGTAATTTTTTGACGAAAAATGCAACAAATACCATCCAACAGCCACCGAATTCACCTGATTTGGCTCCCTGTGACTTCTTTCTGTTCAATCGAGTTAAAAAACCATTACGGGGAACGCGTTTTAGCAGCCGAGAGGAAGTAATGGAAAAATCGCAGGAAGCACTGATGGACATACCGAAAACCGAATATAAAAAATGTTTCGAGGATTGGATCAAGCGCTGGCATAAGTGTGTTGCAGTCGATGGGGATTACTTTGAAGGGGACAATATAGATTTAGATGAATAAACTTGTATTTTTAATTTTCTGAATAAATTCCGGGAACCTTTTGATCAAGGTAGTATTTGCGTGTTTTCCGATAGCATGACCACATTGCTGCAAATCATAAGATATTGAAGCACCTCGAACCCGAGCGATTGTGGGAGGCCGAGGGAAACGCCTGGATTGAAGTATTAATCCCAAAGCGATAAACTTTATTTTCGCTTTTCTCTTCATTTGCATTTAAAAGCTCATAAAATGTTCAGTATAAAAATTGATTGAAATCAATCAAAAAAGGTGAACTATTGATATAGAAATTGATTTATGTTAAAAGTACCGATTCATAAAATAATGAACTGTGCGTCCTCCTCCATGCACTAATCTTAAGGCGTAAACACTTTCGAGGGAATAATGCACGTGCTTTCGGCGCAAGAGCAGCGCAAAGACGCAGTCTGGCGTTTGAACTTCTAGGCTTTGATCCCCTCCTCCCCCCCCCGTCTTTTCTTCTCACGAGCTTTTTTTAATTTCTTTCAAATTCAAATCCATTTTGGCTCTTCCAGCTGATGCTGCTCTTCGACTTCTAAGTGGACGTAAAAATCTCGCAGTTAGATAGGTTTGGCACTCCAGCCATTGAGTGCCAAAATTGCGAAGATTATCTCATATCCTATATTTTACGATTTTTCCGGTGATTTCATAAAGATTTTGAAAATGATAGGATCGTTGATGCGTTTCTTTGACTATATGCTCATTTCAAGTGTCTCGTTAAAGTGTTAGGCTATGAAATATAAAAAGTACGATCTGGGGTCATAAGCAATTTTTTTCATTTTTATTGCTGAAAATATTTCAAAACTATGCTATAAAATGACATTCTAAGGCGTTCGCTCAAAATAATTCCATTGTAAGGGCACTGCTTATTCTAAGTGCTACTCCAGCCTTCACTGCTCTAATGAATTAACCAAATAATATATCTGCTGTAAAAAAATATTTCAATTAGATTTGAGCTATAGGCCAACATTCGAACAAATCATTTTTATATTATATAAACAGAAAATACGTGTAAACTTTACGTGTTATGTATGCATACTTTTATGTTCTATTGTACCGTCCAAGTGTTATATTACTCTCGTGAGTGCTTCTACACAATCGATATATATATACATTTATGTATATATTTATAGAAATGTATATAAATATATGCATTCAAACACGAAATCCCGCCATACGGCGAACAAATATTCATTCACATGGAAATAGATATAAGGAAAGGCTAAAGGATCACACATAAAGGACGAACACAGGAGAGGTGGGGAAGGCGGTATCAAGCACACCACTAATGTAAAAATATCTGTGTTCGTCCTTTATGAGTGTTCCTTTCCCCTTTCCTTATATCTATTTCTATGAATATAAATATATACATATATAAGATGTGTGTTCAAAGGTTAACGGGATTTTTAATTTTTCGGACAATAATATTTATAATATTTATTCGTATGCATTTATATTGTCACCTTCAAAGTAGTACCCATTGAAGATTATACACTTGTGCCAGCACTTCTTCCAATCCTCGAAACACTTCTCAAATTCGATCTTTGAGATAGCCTTTATTTCTTTCAGCGATGCGTTTTAAATGTCATCTACAGCTGTAAAACGGCGGCCCTTCAAGCCATATCTGGCGAATATGGAGGCTGGGGCATCGTTACAGTTTTTTTTTGGCCCAATATTCAGGAACAAGCAATGAAGTGTGGGCTGGTGCATTATTGTGGTGAAAAAGCCATTTTGGAACGAATTTTGTTGCCACGCGTTTCATACCCAAAAAATTGGAAAAAGTGTCATGACATGATCCAATCGATATGCCAACATCATCAGCCACCTCTCCAATTGTGATTCGTTCATAACCGTTACTTTCACTTTTTTCACGTTTTCATCGATGTTGATGTGCTGGGACGTCCAGGGCGTTCGTCATCTTCAAGCTCTTCGCGGTCTTCTTGGAAATGCTTATACCACTCATAAACTCTTGATTTACTCAAAGCAGACTTACAATAGGCCTTTATTAACATTTCACACACTTTGTTACACTTTATATATATATGTGTGTGTGTATGTATATATATACGATTTCTTCGAAGTAACACGGAAATGTTGAATAAAAAACTTAGACAGCAACACACAACATGAGAACACATAAAAGGAACACTCACACGTAGTATCTCGATAAATTCGACGGACTCGAACTCCGTCTTCTTCGAAAGATTAGTTAAGACTCAGTCTTCCTTCCTTTTATGTGTTCTAATGTTGTGTGTTGCTGTCTAAGTTCTATGTACATATATGTATATAAATATATATATATTATATATATATATATATATATATATATTATCATTACATTCTTGGGAATGATAATTGAGATGGTTTACCGTTGCCTTCCTCAATAGTGTTTTTAACATGACACCATCACTTAATGGCCGCCCCACTGGGGTCAGACGCCTTTGCAGGCGCCTCACTGAAGAACAGACGCTGCGTGGACTACCTTTCGTCTGGCTCCTAACCTTCGACCTATCTGGCATGGGTGACCCTACCAGGAGCAATTATAGCCTTTATATTTACTCCCGCCAGCACAGCTCTAGGGGTCATCGGAACACACAAGCCCTTCCACCACGACAAGGCTGTATAGTTGTGTCCATCCAAAAACCTACCTTAACCGGTAGATTACCTAATAATAATATATTTTATTTATATATAAGCACACAAACACACGGATACAAAATATTCAACACACATAAATAAAGAAAGGACACTCACAGTATGTACTGACGTTTCGACGGTCGATCGTCGTCATCAGAATGACGTTCTCGGGGAAGAGCGGAGAGGACATGTACAGGGGAGGGGTGAAGGGAGGAGAGGCAAGGGACCAATAGGAAGCGGACAAGGTGGGGGAGAGGGGATATGTAGGCAGCATTGGATGAAATCAGTGGGCTTGCTTCACTCCGGGGGGTTTAAAAGACTATAGCACCCAGATATGCGCAATCTCGCGGATTCTCACCTCTATGCTGTAAGCGGAATTGGGAAGGGTTTCAATCACCGAAACAGAGAAGCAGTCATCAAAAGACTGCTTGTGGGAAGCAGTTTGAGTAGGGATGGTTTCATTAAGGAAGGTGGGAGATTGGGTGGAATAGCGGTGGTTATTCATTCGGAGGGAATGGGTGGTCGTGCATTCACCCATGTAGAAGGCAGGGCAGAAGTTACAGGAGAGGCGATATATAATGTTTTTTGAGGTGCAGGTGGCTTTGGGTTGGGAGTTGGTAATAAGGGACGTGGAGGGTCTTAGGAGATGGCAGCATTTACAGCGTGGGTGGTTGCATGGTGCGGGCAGGGGCGGGGAAGACATAGGGGTGCTCGTAGGTGGTTTTTTTGACTTGAAGATGTGGATATATATATGTTCCTACCACTGCTTTCGGGCCCTCCTCTGCCTCAGTTCTGTTCCTAATTCCTCTTGAGAAAGGTGGTTGGACCACCGAAAATTCGAGAACCAGTGAGTTTTCCCTCTTTGTGTGTTTTGGTTTCTGTGTTTGTTATGACTATCAGTGAATTTACATTACACGTTTGTGGGTTTTCCAAAAAAGTGTATATATATATATATATATATATATATATATACGAGGGTCATCCGGAAAGTAGTACCCGTTCGTGCCGCATGAAGTGCTGACGACGCGAGTAGCCGCTGGACGAGGTCAGATAGCTTCAGTGGCTTGTCTGCCTTCTCTGAGCCAAGTTGCGTGACGCTAGCATTGCCTGTGTTGTTTCTGTGATTGTTTACAATGTTTAAAAAAATTGAGAACGCCGCCAGTTGTGAAGTGAGGGCAGTGATTAAATTCCTCAATGCAAGAAACGTTCGCCCATGTGATATTCATCGCCAATTAAAGGAGGTGTATGGAGACAATGTGATGGACGAGTCGTCTGTTCGGCGGTGGTGTCGCAACTTCAACATGGGGAGGGGGAACACACACGACGATGAGCGTTCGGGGAGACCGTCTGTCATTACAGACCAACTGGTGAGCTCAGTTGACGAATTCGTGAGGAACGATCGGCGCGTCACAATTGATGACATCTGTGAGCATTTTCCCAATGTTTCTCGAACAATTGTTCATGAAATTGTTAAAAACCATCTGCATTATGCAAAAATTTGTGCAAGATGGGTCCCTCGCATGCTTACAGATGAGCACAAAACCAAGCGTATGGCTGCAGCACTGACGTTTTTGGGACGTTATTCTGATGAAGGAGACTCTTTCTTGACTCGCATAATTACTGGTGACGAAACATGGGTTTGTTATGCATCACCTGAGAGTAAACGACAGTCAATGGAGTGGCATCATGCTCATTCACCTAACAAACCAAAAAAATTCAAGACAGTTCTGTCCACCAGGAAACTCATGGCAACCATTTTCTGGGATCGACGAGGTGTATTGCTTATTGATTTTATGGCCCGTGGAGACACTATTAATGCCAATGCGTATTGTGAAACATTAAAGAAATTACGGCGGGCAATACAAAATCGGCGGTGAGGTCTATTGTCTACTGGTGTCATTCTCGTTCATGACAATGCCAGGCCTCATGCAGCTGGGATAACACAAAAACTTTTGCAGCAATTCAAATGGGAAACTTTCGACCATCCACCGTATAGCCCGGACTTGGCCCCTTCAGATTTTCATCTCTTTACAAAGCTTAAAGACTTTTTGGCAGGAAAAAGATTTGACAGCGATGAAGAACTTAAAGAAGGAGTGACCCTGTATCTCAATGAGCTGGCGGCGAAGGACTATGCAGCAGGAATACAGAAACTTGTCACACGTTATGACAAATGCCTTAATTTGCTTGGAGATTATGTTGAGAAGTAGTTTAAAGTATCCTCTTTCAAATAAAATTTTTTATGTTTGTTAATATTTACTTTTGTGTCTTTATTTCACGAACGGGTACTACTTTCCGGATGACCCTCGTGTGTGTGTGTGTGTATATATATATATATATATATATATATATATATATATATATATATATATATATATATATATATATATATATATATATATATATATATATATATATATATATATATATATATATATATATATATATATATATATATATATATATATATATATATATACAGGGTCGCACCAAAAAGTGGTAAAACTAATTTTCTCTGGCGCGAACAGAGCGGTGGAGTAGGGCTCCCTGGCAGGGTAAGGTGGAGGGGGCTCTTAGCAACAGACCGATACCAACCTTAGTCGCCTGCGGGCTGTCGTTGAGTGAGGACACCGTTTTTAGTGAAGCAAGTTTTTTGTCCGCGTCGAAAAACAAAATGAATCTGAATTTAGAGCAACGTTATTCCGTGAAGTTTTGTGCGGAACTCGGGAAGACGGCAACTGAGGCCCTCGATATGATCAAGCAGGCTTATGGGGACACTGCCTTAAGCCGTTCCCCAGTATTTGAGTGGCACAAGTTGTTTAAAGAGGGTAGGGAGCTCGTTGAAGACGACCATCGCTCCGGACGGCCGTCGACGGCAAGAACCGACACGAATGTGGACAGAGTGAGGGCACCACTGAACACAGACCGACGCTTAACCTATGAAGAAATTGCAGACCAGTTGGATCTGTCTGCATCCAACGTCCAACGCATTATTTCACAGGATTTGGCCATGTGCAAGGTGTGCGCCAAGATGGTGCCGAAAATTCTGAGTGTCGACCAACAGGCAACGCGTGTGCGCATTTCCGAAGAAGTGTTAGCCAATTTGCACCGAGATAAAAATTGTTTGGAAAATGTGATAACTGGTGATGAAACATGGGTTTTTCAATATGACCTCAAAACGAAAAGACAATCCGCGGAATGGCACACTTCCGCGTCCCCACGTCCAAAAAAGGCTTGCATGAGCCAATCAAAAATCAAAACGATGTCGATTGTGTTTTTCGACCGTCATGGAGTGGTTTACAAGGTGTTTGCCCCACCAGGGGAGACTAAGAATGTAAACTTTTACGTGCAGGTGCTCACCTACCTCCGAGAACGCGTGAAAAGAGTCCGACCGGCCATCGAAAACTGCTGGGTGCTTCATCATGACAACGTGCCGTGCCATGGCGCGCTCGTCGTCAGACAGCTCCTGGCCAAATACGGCGTTACCACGTAGCCGCACCCGCCCTATTCTCCCGATCTGGCACCACTGGACTTCTTCTTCTTCCCCCTGATGAAAAGACAGCTCAAGGGACGACGTTTTGACTCGATAAAGGCCGTTCAAGAGGCTTCGACGAGGGTCATCAACGGGATCCCCAAAGAAAATTTCCAGCGGACGTACTGGGAATGGGAGAAACGTTATTCTAAGTGTGTAGCAGCTCAAGGAGCATACTTTGAAGATTATTAAGTCGATTTAAGTATATCGTCAATAAAATTCTTGTAAAAAAATCAGTCCTACCACTTTTGGGTGTGACCCTGTATATATATATATATATATATATATATATATATATATATATATATATATATATATATATATATATATATATATATATATATATTTTATATAGCTGTGTGTGGGGGGAATTGCGGTAGTCTAGGGGCTGAGCCTCTACTACTGACTGAAAGGCCTCGGTTCGATTCACGGGCAAGCCTCTCTGGACACCTGCTGCTTCACCCAAGCTATGTAATTTTTCGGGTAACAGATTTTCCTGCGAAACCATAACCGGCACAGGAAAACGAACTGGCCCCCTTGCCCTAATGTGTTAATTACCACATACAGTTTGAAATTTCTCGAACAAAATTTGCTCGTTGTCAACAAGCAACCCAATGTGTAATGTAGCTGCCAAGAGGATATTTTATACGAAAAAATTAACGTCGTACTGCTGCGAGCAGTAAATGCGTGAAACTCGAATGCAATCAGGCGTGCGGTGAATTATGGGAAGAGTGCAAGTTGGAGTAAATATTGCAGCAGATGTTTGGGGAAAGGGACGTAGAGGACAATCTCAGAGCCGCACTCATTACGAGTCGAGATTTTCCGAAGATTATGACGGAGGGGGAAGGGAAGGAATTGCGGAGAAGAGCCCTTGGGCAACTGCGGAAAGCGACCGGAATTTAAGAAAGCTAAAAAAGCAGGAGGAGATAACCAAAGGAGAGGAGTTTTGAGGCCGCTTCGAGAGAATCTCCTCAGATGAAACCTTATCTATTTTATTCATTCTCCATGTATTTATTGAGACCTACAGCTCTTGCTTGAAAACTTTCCGTAGGGAACGTCTCATTGTGGTAACTGAACTACTAAAAAAACAATGTAAACATTCACCAAATTCCCAATTTGGTGGACATATACATTGCATCATTTTTTTACTTCAGTGATAATAGATTCTCATCAAGTTAAGCTTGAAAACATCGAACATATCAATCAGTGTGGGTATTAATTTCCAAGTTTCAGCAATCGGAAGTCAGTTATCTTTATTTTCGATTTTTGTTAACGATTTAAGTTTTTCGTAGCAGTTAACAGTTAAGTTAACGTAGCAGTTTTTCACATGAACACACACAAACGCATACTTTCTCCGACATATTTTCGGTTTTCAATATACCAACAAGATTTCGCTGCTGAAATAAGTGCCACTCGTGGACTTTGGATAATAATGAAGCATTTGAATTCCTTAAAATCTAATGGACATTCACAATAATTACTGGAAAAAATGTATGGTCTCATTTGCGCCAAATTTTCCGGTCGATTTGAATTGTTACTAAGGTACTCAAATTCTAAAAAAAACGGGATAGCTCTCTCCTTGGGGATCTCTCCCTTCCCATTCTCTCATCTTGTCCGGAGGTTAATTCCAAAGGCGCGGGGAAATTTAGGCGACGTCGCCACTCAGCGGGATCCTCCAACCGTCTCATTCCCCCCCCCCCCTTCCGCTCCCTGACAGTAAGGAACGATCCGAACGGTTGAGAGGACGGGACGCTATTAAGTCGACGAAAGAGGAAAAAACGTCGAAATATGGGAGGAAAAATATTTGTTTTCGCCCGATTGAATTTGCCGGTGGGATGGATGGAGTTTGTTCCGCACGATTAGTACTCGCCGATTGTGTCCGGGAGAGGGCAGGGGGATCGTCACGCCCCCGCTCACTCTCCCCTCCTCCCCCTTGCTCCTGACCCCCTACCCTCTCGAACAGAAATTAGTGCGCCCATGCAACTTCTGTTGTCGACACTGAGCCAAATATCCCCTCCTGCGTTTGAGGTTGCGTCAACACCTCCCCTCCGAAGTCACATCACTTGTCCCTTTAATAAATTCTCCGCTCTAAGTTGAGAAACACGCCAAAGAAAGCGTCGAAAAAACTGCAACTTAAGTAATCAATCCTGTTGTCGCAGAACTACTTAGATTTTATCATCTAAACAACAATAATTTTATCAAACTATTCTAATTATATCCTTATGTCTCATAAATTATAATTCAGATGTTTTTTAACATTTTGTTAGTTCGGTTTTTCATTAATAACAACAAGAATATCTGCGACGTTATTCTGTTGTGTACTGAAAATATTTTGTCTTTAAATATGGTCATGTGCTGCAGTATATAGAGATACGCTACATTTCGGTTGCACATGCGGTAGATCTGATACCAAAATTGTGTGTTGTATAATATACAACGAGATTAGATATAATTACGCATTTTTGTAAGTGCGGGGAGCGTGCAGAACCTCCCAGGAGAGATCCAAGATGGCGTCGTGGTTGACAGGCGTGAAGTGTCGGCGTCTGCGCTCTTCCTTCTCTCATCGAGAGAAGCAACGCGCGCGCACTGCCCAATTAAAGTGAGTCCGAAGGAACCCGCAATCAATAAGAAAAAAGCAAAGAGGAATTCGTCCGACTATTCGCTTAGCTTCCTTTGTGCATGTAAATAGACGGTATCTTCTTAAATTTTCTTTTTTTCATAATAATTGCAGCAGAAGTCATTTCAACCTCTCCATTCTTGCTTCTTCCCCGAGTAGACTCTCCGAATGGCATCCCTGAGGCTATTGAGATGCAAACAATGGAGTTGCGGCGACTTCCGCGCGCCTCCACTCCTCCTCCGTCCCACGGCTGACGGTTAATAACCATTGAGCGGCTAAGAGCGGGCGCGCGCGCGCCGTACTATATTTCATAGAAACGAGCGAGGAGAGTTCGTATGGTCGGGGTGGACGGAAACAATCGCGACGCGAAGAGAAAGAAGGGGGGCGCGACAAGCGAAAGGGAACGGACAGCCCCTTTACTCCCATGTGTGTGTGAGTGGCTAACGATGCTAATTAGAGAGATGAATGCGACCTAAAAGCCGGCCGCGAAAAAAAAACAAAAACTTCCCCCGGAAGGAAACTGCAGCTGCGAGCGTTATAAACGATGTGTATTTTCTAGATGTTAATCTAAATTTCCTTTTTTTCTGTATATAACTTCGTATAAAGGAACTTTTAACGCTCATCTCAACATACTTTATATCAAAATAAAAGCTAGACACTTTTAAATTGTTAGTAGAGAAGGTAATTTGATGCTGTATCTACTTTTTTGTGTTTATAAACTTAATTTTAAGCATTTCACTTGGAAACATTATTTTAGACTCTGCCCCTTACTGAATTAATAACAAGCTGAATTCAAGATGCGATATTTTTAAGTACATAACGAACATTACCACGATTGTGTATCAGCATATACATGTCGTCATCGTCATCATCTGAACAATAATTGTACATCTACAGCCTTTAATGTCAAAAAATGTGATTTGCAAAAAATTTAATCATTTGTATCCGAAAGAATTTTTTTTGTTTAATGGAATAAAATTAATAAGGAGAACCGACGATAAGAAAGTTTTTCGCCCGCCAAAAAACTATTTGTAAGTAGTGGTCATGAGAGAGAAATCTCATTTGACTTAAATTTGAAACGGGAAATGATCCTCCTAAACCAGCAAAAACATCCGTGAGATCACCCTTCCCGGACCATTCCCACTGAATTATTAACGCGTTATTTTATGTTTAGAAATGAAACCCATGATTTTTAATGAGTGGTCAATTAAAAAATATAGCACTGTTACAATTTTAGAACAAGCGCTGTCACGTAGCGCCATCATACTTGTATGTTCTGGAAGTCAGTTTAGATGGAGCCCCAAATGGCGCCTCAATCTCAGTGCACATTAGTATCTAGATATTTTTTTATATTCTTGCCCATAGAGACTCTCTCCCGATTTCAGGCTTTGAGAGGAATAATATTTCGTACAGAATACCGAGACAGGGATCTGTCACTCCGGAAACGATGCGGGCCGAATGATTCATCCCGATAAATTTCGAGTCGAGGGAAGGCCGACTGCCATCACTAATGGGACAGATGACATCTCAGGCGACTCTATTTACTTTCCGGAAATTTAACGCCCCGACGGACTCACAGCGTGCTTGGGCGTAAGCGGAGGGGAGGTGGAGGCAGAGCGAAGAAAATACTTTCAAAATGAACCTCCTCCGAGATTCTATTATTTTTTACGGCCTGATATCTATAGCGGCAGCGCCGACATAAAATTTTGATTCGTCGGACGCCCGTTTTGAGTGTTCATGCGGCCCCGGGAAAAATCCTGTTGTCTGCATTAGTTTGGATTTTGCGCGGATTTTTTGATGGCGCGGATCTTTAAGTGATGATGTCCTATTGTCGTCAGGGACACTCTCCGCGTTGTGAAGAGCTAAAAACATTCGCGAGAGTGGGTGACGGAGGAGGAATTGTTTCCTGAAAGTGAAAGCGGGGCCGTCAGGAGGTGGAGGTGGGAGGAAAAAGGCGGGAGGGGTGTTTTTATTTGGGGCAGAGGGAGTGGAGGGTCGGTGACGGAACCGGGAGAACTTGTGGGAGTGGTTATTTATTATTAGAAGACGGGGGCGCCGCCGTGCTAACGAGTAGAGAAAGAGAGAGGGGGCGGGAGGAGCGTGCATGTATCGCGCGCATTATTAACGCAGAATAAACAGAGGAAGGATGAGCACGGCTTAGGGGAACGGAAAAAATCCGCGAGGAGCGTAATGGAATAAAAAAATAGGAGGTGAGTCTATGAGAGGAAAGTGAAGAGAGGTGCACATAGGGCAAATTAAAAACAGGCGCGAGAATGGGGAGGTCCGAGGTAGTTAAGGAATGAGGGAGGAAAGGGACGACAATATTTTCTATGAATTCAAATATTTAATCCGTGAATCAAATTAAGTAAATAATAGGTGACTTTATTGATACGCGTTACACGATGAGAACAAATTTCGTTAGATATTCAATAAAAAGGTTTGTCGAATGTCAGACACATTTGCAAAGAATTTCCACTTGCCGGTAAACCATGCAAGGTCATGTATTGCCTACGTGGTCAACGCAGTATGTGCTCATTAGTTGCAAAAGCAGATATTTTCCTAAATTACGATCGATTTTACGTAACCAGCATTCTTTGTCGTAAACTGACGTCGTGACGAAGAGCCAAACACTTCCAATTACACCACAAAATAAGAAAAAAAACGTGGAGTTTACGTCACATTATAAGACATGATTTTTTCTTCTCACTCAAAAATATTTTATTTATAAGATGATTTGCAATTAGAGGACTATATTTTTGCACAATTTAATTTTATTAATTCTGAACAAATGACTCTAGTTGTACACTTGACTCTGCTTGTACACTCAGTATCTCAAAACTGATAATAAATGATTTTCCTCGACATTTTTCAATTGGAATAAACTTTGATATGTTTTTCGAAAGTAAATACCCCTCAAATTGAAAATTAATGGCTAACGGGTGTCCTGTTTTAAATATTCATTGGTCTTGTGCAGTTCTTCCGTGTACAAGCCAATAAACTGAACGAAGCTTTGCGAAATTAATAACCAATGTATGCACGAAATATTTGGACCATTTTCAGTTACTAAAAGTGCTTTTAAGTATGCCGTTAGGCACAGGGTGAATCCGATTGAACTTCCTTATTTTACGGGTAAATTGTAAATAAAAACAACCAAAAAAATGTTTTCATTTCTGAAAAATACATCTAATGTCATTTTTTTCATTTTATTTTGAAAATTTTTTCATCAATGTTAACGACATTGGTGAGCGATGCACATGTTGAGTCGTTCAAAAAAGTTTTCGAAAACTCTTCTCAGCATACATTGCGTTATTCCAGCGATGACATCTGTAATTGCCTCCTTAAGAGCTTCCAAGGGCCTTGGTCGAACTTTGTAAACCTCAGCTTTGAGATATACCCAACGATACAAATCACATGTGCTCAAATCCGGGGAGTGTGTCTGGGCCATGGAACATCCATCCCCTCGTGAGGAGATCAGGCGGCCGGGAAATTGCTCTTTGAAGATTTGGTGTGCACGACGGACGGTATGAGCCGTGGCACCATCCTGTTGAAACCGAAAGGCTTCTGTGTCATATTTCTCACCATAATCTTCCAGTTTGGTAGTAAGAAGTTATCCAGCATCTCACAATAGCGCACAGAGTTCTCAGTAACAGCTGAACCTCGAGATTCAAAAAGGTAAGACCCCATAATGCCTATGGAATACCCAGTGCACCAAACTGTCACTTTGGGGCTATGAAGAGGTCTTTGGTGAAGTTTGCGAGGGCTGCCAGTCGCCCAGTAGCAATCATTATGCTTATTTACTGAGCCAGAGAGGTGATAATGCTCTTCATCGCTAGACTATAGCGCCCTCTGCGTCGCCACCACATTATCCATCTTCTTAAGGAACGTTTCTACGACCAAACCTCGATGCTCACCTGAAAACTGCATGGTAACTGCTAAAAAATGGCATTGTTTCGCCAGCTAACGACACTTCTTCCACTCCGCTAATTCACCTGCCCCGCTCTTCAGTGTTTTTTTTAAACTAGCTAGGCCATTCTAACTCACCCTGTAGTACTGTTATTCGTGAAATATCACTTAGTTCCTGTTGTAGTTTGTAGACACATATTTATTTTAACTTACATACCTGTACGTGTAAGTACGTTCAGTTCTGTCAAATAATCCTCAGATATCTGTTTTGGCCTCTAGGCCTTATTATTTCGTCGGGTTGGCTCATCTTACTTTTTTTTGAACCCAAACGTGACTCTCAGCACTCATATGAGGGGGGTCTTGTGAACTTTTAATTATTTTTAAAAGATAACCAAGATAGAACCTCAATTTTCAATTTTTATCTTTAAGAATACTCTTTATTTTCACCATTCAGAGTTATCGGCGACACTGGTAATAAGAAAAGAGTTGCTAGGGGTGAGTTTGGGAGAATAAGGCGGATGTGGCAAAATTGCAAGGCCACATCGCTTTGACTGCAGGTCGTGCTTAGGAAAGGAGTCAGTAGCCGTGAAACTCAGCGTGCTGACACTTTTGACAAGTGCAGTTCTTCGTGAGTAGTTTTCCACACACTGCCGTCACTTAGACGTTCAATCTCATTCATGATCATTTGGATGGTTGTCATTCGGTCTTATAGGATAAAGGCCTCCATTTTCTCCATTGTAGCAGCATCGTCCGTGAGTGATGGTCTATAACTTCTAAGATCGTCTTTGAGGGACAAGTGGCTAGTTCGTAAATTCCTTTCGTTCCTCACAACTGTTTCATATGACAGTCTATCATTTTCATTAACAGCCATCATTCCATTATGGATTTGCCGAGCACTGTAACCTTTCTAAAATGATTTAACACACTGCAACCCTCTATACGTATTCCATCCTGCGAGTTCCCTTACTTCAATCTACAGCTTCCCGAAAAAAACAAACCATAACGTCATGTCCATAAAAATCTTTCAATATGTAAAATAAATTTTATCCAGGAATTTCAGTTATTTCATAGAAATAATTACTTGACGACGAAATCCCCTCATATCTAACACTCCCTGAATATTTTAATATTTTGATTGAATAATTTCATATAAGTTATATTTACACATATGTACGTACATTAATGGATCGATTTTCATTGTTGTGAACAACGGTTTAATACGAGGCTTTCATCATCATACAGTTGTCTATTTAACACTATAAGTTGCATTAATATTATTTGTTTACTGAAGTGCGTTTATACAAGTCGTTTGTTTAAAATGTTTTAATAAATTACATGGAGATTAACTTATTTGATAAAAATTATGGGAAAATTTATAGGATTATTTTCAATCCCTTCTCTTCCCATGGTGAAATGGTGCATTAATACACATTATTTGTTATTTAAATTTTTCAGTCAGTTTAAACTATGCAATGAATCGTGCAAAAAACCTTTCCGTTCATTCTTTAATTACTTTATACCAGTGCAAGACCTGGGATCTGACCTTCATTTTAATGTAGACTCAACAGGAGGTGACCTCTAGCATCATCTATCAAATTAAGATTTGGTTTGATTTATTGTGGTTGTTTGAATTGCCAACGTAATACTTCTTGCATTTTGTGCATCCGGGAGGTTTTTGCAATGCGATCATTTATCCAAATTACCTGACATATTTTCAAAGTGCAAATTTTGTGTCTATCCGTAATGTAATTAATTTTTTACCTATTTCACGTTTCCCATCGCGACTTGGGAGCAAGACAACATCACCCCCAAAAACCCATCCACTTAACATTTTCAAAATGCTTCGTTTGCTCCGCGAAATACGTCAGATCTCCAAAGCTTTCAAAAATTCTTAGAACTGCATTTACAAAGGATCAAATAGATGGTTCAACTCTTGGACGAATTTCATCCCGCGTTTCTATTTCTGCCAGTTTCGGAGCTTTACTGCGCCAAGGAAGGAGGGCCGGAAAACGGATACCGAGGGGCATGTTTGCCTTCATCATCACTCACGGGTTATCAATCCAAGGATTGGCTGTCATCCGCTCTCCCAAGGTTTCCTCCCTTCTTCAATCCCTCTTGGTTCTTCGACGCTTTCCATCGCCCTCTCATCCAGTCACCCGTCCGTCACACCCTCACTGTGTACTCCTTACCTGTGAATCCTCCCTCCGGTATGCTCTGCAGTGGAATTATTCCCTCTGGTTTGTGTTGCCCACTCAGTTTCTCTTATCATTCTCGTCGGTGCCTTTCATGGACTCCTATCTGTGCTCATTCTTCGATAGACCATCCCACCCTCCGACGCTCGGTCTATGCGATGTACGAAAGTGCCGAAAGTGAATCATCTTCTTCGAACGGGGGATGATAACCCTCCTCACAAAAACCCCGGGGTTTCCCCGCACTCTACTCTCTTGCGTGGCGATGACCTATCATCATCCGATAAGATGTGGAAGGTCTTTTGCAGGATTTGCCTTCTCGACGCACCGAGCAGGAGATGGGGTGAGGTACCCTCTTATTGGCGATCGGCCGGTGGAGATGAATGCGATCAGCTCCGCTGTCTCTTACACACACACAGGCACGCGCACCCACAGACGGGGGTTCAGAGGCGGTGCGCCGAGATGAGTGGGTCTCGCCTCTGGCCCTCCCTCCTGCCCGGGTGCCCCAACGGGCTTCTTTATCCCTCTGGGTGCTGATCGAGTGCCGGTGGGAAGGGCGGAGATGAATGCTAAGGGATCATAAAAGGAGGGATAGGCACGATGGTGGTCCATGGCCGCATTTGGCAGCCAATGCTCTTATATACTATGTATTACGCATGCATGTACATGCAATGACTTCCCAATGCCATTCATTCCTTTTGCGCCGGATTTCACATCGCTGGAGCGATAGACGAAAGAAGAAGGCAAAATGATGGTGAGAAAAGTGAAGGGTAAATTGACTTGAAAATCATATCAATACTCCTCCGCAGTTTTTTCTTCAGAAAATCATTATTTATCAATCAAATTTTAGTCATACATGACCAAAATTCGTATATTTTAAATGTAGCAAGTATTTATGAGAATACATTTTTAATATCATGGAGTAGAAATAGAACTAATACATGAAACGAAAGATAAGGAAAAATTGCACAATTAGCACAAGTATTATAATTTAGTGATTTATTATCAAAAGATAAAAATGTAATATGTAGTCATGTATTCCAGACGATTACAATTGGAAGTCATTTTTCGTCTTAATGTTTTACGCTGACATACAAGCACCCCATAGCATACGATGCACACAAGCATACACTTGTTTATACGAGCTATTATGCCGTTTGGAGTATATGAGAGTATATCCATTGATAAAGCTTATTGCACTCTGTTAAATATCATTTATCTCAAAAGATAGCACGGAAAGCGGAATCTCTTTAAGATAAAAATAAGTTTGGCGCGGTAATTAGCAAGGCATTTCTCCCACATTGCCGGTTAGGCACCGGTGCCGTTCGAATTTCATTACATAATTGTGCTGATGGTGCAATTTACTGACATTTGACCAACAGTTGTGAGATTTGTGTTCGAATCCCCTTCGGTTGAATTTTATAATGGTGAATATTTAATAAATACTACTCTTTACCTCTGCGCGTTATGCTTAGATAATCGTGGATCTTTCTTTCCGTAATTCCTCCAGAATTATTGCAGTTAGTTTCGAGTTTGTTCACGTTTAATCACAAGTTTTAGATTGTTCGCTTTTGATGAAGTTTTACTCCCAATCCGCTTTTGCTAACGTTTCCCTCACTATCCCGTCATACTGCTGTGCTGTGAACTATTTTACGCACAGAAAATAGACGTATCCCCATCTCATTCCCATCTGCCACACTCTCGTCCAATTCCTTTTTCTCCCTTTCTGTACACTCTCTTCCCCACTCACACCTCCGCCCCCCATCATTCATCCCCCGACCGCCTCATTCCCCCACGCCCACCCCCTCCCCTTCAGGGCGCGCGCCCTCCGACGACGATGAAGACATCACACACACACCCCTGCCTCTCCCTCTCTTTATTCATGCTGGGAATTCAGTCGGCCAATAAAACCCCACCACCGCGGGCGATATATATATATAAAGAAATGCTTGAAAGGAAAAGGGGGAGAAGAAAAAAAGGGATATAAAAATGGGGTTGTGGAGCGAGAGGGTGGGGGAAGAAGGAGTTCTGGAGGGGAAGGGGGTTCATCGGGGGAAAGAGGGATTGGGAGGATGAGGGAGCTAGAATTGAGGTCCCCCAAGGGGTGGGGCGGGGATGTGGGGGGAGGGAAGTGGGGGAGGTCCGGAGGGTTACGGAGGCGGAACAACAGATGAAGGTCGCGTCAGCGAGAGAGGGAGAAGGAGAGGGGCGCAATAACGGAGGCCCATGCATGCGGGAAATGTGTGCAGCTCAGAAGGAAAGGTTGAATGGGGAAAGAGTTGAGGAATGATGACGAAGGTGGAAATGGCGGGGTTACCGTCGGATGGATTTTATGAGGAGAGCGGGAGGTACGGCGGCGTGGCGGAGGGAACGGGCGTGAGCTGAACTCCTTCCCACCTCCTTTCCTTACGGTGAGCACGGGAAGGAAAATAGATACATAGTCACGCAGAACTTTCTTCGGCTATGCCTAATGATTACAATGCAAATATCTCGCACATGAAGGCAAAATCGTTAAGCGACAGAATAATTTAATCACTGTCTTTTCCAGTTCAGTTAATTTATCCCCTTAATTAAGGCCACCAGTCAACTATAGCGCCGCATAATACGCTAATTAGTTTCTCCCTTCTCTTCCGTGTACCCATAGACTTATCTCAGCCCCCACCATTCGAATGGCTTCTTCTTTCCCCATTACGCGGCCTCCACGATTCAATTTCATCACCAATCAATTCCACTATATTTCCTTTCCATCAAATCCTGCGGCTGTCAATTCTTCCATTGGAATGCTGCATGAATTCACGCCGTCACCTTTCAGTGCCGGCGACAAAGCCTTTCTCTTTAGGTTTCATTGGGAAACTCAATCCCTTTTGCTTATGTTTTTCATGTTACTGTGTCCTTAAATAAGAATTTCACGTCTCTCATGTTCACCCTGTTACATTAGGAGGTTGGATGGAGTCAGCAAGAACATAAAAATCAACTCAGCGCCAATTAGTGTATGTATTCACAAAAGAATTGGTACACAGAGGAAGTCATGCTCATTACTAGGTCAACTCTCTCGTGACTATGCGTCTTTTCCAGTAGGGGTGTCTCGCTAGTCCTTGCTGTGGTATGTTCTTCAAACAATTCGGGCTCTCCGCTGGGAAAATTAGGTCTTACCTTCAACCGTGGCTTCACATGTCACAACACTCGAACCGAACAATAACGATCTCTATTGCATTAATTCTCTCCTTTTCCTGAGAATTGTGATATTCTTCGTGTTTAGCGCACTTAAATTTCGATCAGAGGCACCCAATTTCTTTCTCTTCACTTCATCTCTTGAATCATTCAACCTTTTCCCATGCGTATTTTGTCGATCGACCATCACCCATCCTCTCAATAATGCCAACCTACGTAGTTTCAACTCATTTCATACTTTTATATTTCCCGTGAATCAGATCCATATTGTTTCATGACCCAGTGACCTTTTCCTAACCCTTTTTTGTCTATTTTGCTACAAACTTCCCTCAAATACCTTGTAGTTGACATTTATGCTCATCCAGGCCCACCCAAGCTTTACTTTCATACAATACTGTGAGACGCGGTACATTTTTATACGCTACCATTTCTGCTGCTGCTTTAGACGAAAATTCATTTTTGTTTACAACGGATACTACTAAAAAACTATCTCCCTGCGTTCGCCCGCCTTTTAATTCTTTACCTGCAATACAGCCAACGCATACATTCTGCATAGGCCGCCAAGTTAGAATACTATTCGAAAATGAATCCACTTGTTCAATTATTCCAACACAGCGAAATACTCATCGTACAATATTTCTTTCCAGTCTCCTCATCGGCAGCTACTCTCTTTTTGGACTCATTTAGCCTCGTTTTTATTTTTTATGATCATTATAAATCTATCCAGGAACAAATTCAGATCCTGTGAGCTCGCTACAAGGTAAACCGGAACGTCATAATGCAGAAAAACCGATCTTCGAACCCTGTAACAGTCCTATCTATTTCAATTATTCAACCTTGAAGGCATTAAACATCCATGGTGGCATTACTTGTCATTTTTTCACCCGCTTCTTAGTTTAAGTCCAGATACTCATGGCCCTATCCACTCATATATTCGCCATTTATCTTTGTGTATCGCATTAATAGCATTCAATTCAAACCTCATTCACTCGTATGCTCTAAAAACCGTCAACAAACAACTATGAGTACCCTTTTTTTGCCCTCTCTAAATCACAAAATTTACTTTTAAATTTCTTTCGCACACGCATGTATATCTCAAGCGCTTGGTCATAAACAATTGGAATAAGAATCTCCGGAACACCAGCCATAATGCGGCCCTAAAAATAGTCTTAAAGCGTCGCAATTCAAGTATTCTTCCTTAATTACACTGGTTCGATGTTGAATGAATCAAGAAAGTTAGAGAGACCTTTTTCTTTACGATATTCCTATCTATATCCGATATCCAAGGCATGGTGATAATGAGACTTTGTAGTACATAAGTGTACAATATTAGTGGAGTTATTTTATTTTAGACTTGTTACACGCATGTACGGCTGATCCTTACTGAGGCTCGTAATTTTTCATTTGATGAAAGTTGAGCTGGAAAAATTAGGGAGCCTCCTTCGTCATCGTTATAACCCAAAATCTCCAATTTACGAATCTGTGGGAGTGCTCATATCTCTTTTCAAAATGTTATGCAGCCATGAAGCTCTGGATGTGTACCTTCTGCCAGTGATTCCAAACTTTTACGTGGCGACACCCTGGGAAGGAAATCATAAAAGGAAAATGACACCGTTTTGATCATGGTGAATTGGCATTATACAAATTGGAAGCAAACGCGCAAGAGCATTGATGCATCCGTAAACGGCAAAATAGGGTTTAGGCACGTCGTTTTTAATGCATAATCTCGCAGTTTATCGACGCATGGAGGCGCGCGTGGTTTGACGTTGGGCTACGGATCCCCAATTCAACTCCTCATGATCTCTCGATTAAAACCAGGACGCTTGATTTTCGCTTTTTAATGCCAACTCTCTGGAAAACGCGCAGGAGAAGGAACAGGCCCGCCCACACTGAGAGAGTGAGGAAGTGAAATACTATTAGTACGGGAGCTCGTGGTATGTTGTGACCACCATATTTACACTCACAAAAAGTGTACACATTTAACGAGTACCTTGACAATAACCAATGGTAAATATGATCCCCAATAGGGTATTTCGTTGTCTTTCCCCCTGACGGGGGGGAGGGGAAAAATGAAAAATTTGCGAATCGGACATATTTTTTGCGTCTTAAACTTGGCCGAGTAGTCAATGGTGATCCCAATACCCCGTTTTGACCATTTTAAGACGATAATGGCGTGCCGATTCCGAAAACCGAGCCCCCCAAAGTTGCAAAAAAAAATGCGAATCGGTCATATTTTTCGGATCTCGGAATTTTCGAATCGGACATGAACAAATGTGTCCGATTCGCGAATTTTCTTTGCAACTTTGCGGGCCCGGTTTCCGGAATCGGCACACCATTATCATCTTAAAATGGTCAAAACGGAGTCTTGGCATCCCCATTTACTACTCGGCCAAGTTTAAGACGCAAAAAAATATGTCCGATTCACAAATTTTTCATCCCCCCCCCCGGGGAAGAGACAACTGGCAACTTGTAAGACTTGCCTCTTTTGTACTCTGCTAGGTATTCTCGTTAAACGTGAGCAAATCTTACAAGTGTGAATATCAGGTTCACAGCATACCACATCAGCTCCCGTACTATAAAGAAAGAGGGCTCAGTAGGACGCGAGTACTACCGTTCCCAATCCTTCGGGTTGATTATTGTGATTCTACATGAATTATAAACATTAAGTCAACTTTTATAATTGAAAATGGACTCTACCGTGCCTGTTTGCGAATTTTTATACATTGTTATTAGCTCTAGCTATGAGTCTCGTCATCACTCCCTCGTGTTTTTAAAATGTTCCATGAAGACTCGGAACGTGCGAGTCTTTGTTCTGAGTATTGTACAATAATTTCAGATGAATGATCTTATGATGCATGCAAAGGAGCAAATGCACAATGGAGGTCTGGGAATAATTCAAATTAGGCCTCGTAAGTATTTCTCGTTTTTCATTTTAAAAATATTTTCAATAATCTATTCTCAAAGTCATCCAGCAACTCAATTACAAAGAGGTTGCCAGAATTTTTAAAGAATATACCCAAAATTCGGTGTACACTTAATAGCAACTGACCTCGTTTGAGAAACCTGTACAATTTTTTCCAAATTGCAAAATTATTATGGTAAAAGTCACAAACAATAAATTTGTCAAAGGATTGAGTCTTGAAATACCCTACGGTGCAAGAAAAGCTAAATTAATGTCTGCTCCCACGTAATGTGCTGACTGGTTCGTTACGATTTGAAATAGCATGTGCTTATTAATCTTTTCAATTTCGCAATTTTCATTGCTGGAGAGATATTGCTTTGGAACAGATGCATCTTTTTATTTCGAGAGAGACGCACTTATGAATGAGATTTAATACTCACCGGTACTGCTCTCCTCTGAGCCCACATGCCTTCGCTGCTGCCGGTGAAGCAATAACTTCTGCAGGCCCCGCTGTAAGACGTGTTCCAAATTCCGCCTCGTCCGCCCTGCCGCACAAAAGGAACGGGGCCACCCCGAATATGAGCCCCTGCCCCACTTCCACTCGCCCTTCCGCCCCGAGGGAGGACCGGAGGCGGAAAGGGAGATGTGGGGGCTCCCATCTCTTCTGGCCCTCGAGCGGCGGGAGGAGGCGGGGCGAGGGGGGGAGGGGCGTAGGGGACGTGGCGGGGGAGTTGAATATTCGTGAAGCAGCTTCAGGAGATCCACTCGTCTTCGCCACTTCATCTTCATCTTCAGCAATTGTACAAGTACGCATGGTAATTTTTCACGTGGATTGGATCCGTGGATTGAGTGCGCCCGATATCCAGAGTGCAAAGTACGGTTCGCAGTCTCTGAAATAGGCCGCGATGTGCATCCGTATCTATGCGTGAAACGCCGTGATAATCTCTGCTGTTAGTATACACTTACAAGTTAATATACACTCGGCCATAATTACACCGATAAGGTGTAATTATGGCCGAGTACCCAGACAGCTGTTAGTTGACTTGGCTGTTATCGCATGAAACTCTTTTTCGAAATGCTGGGGACCCCCCTTGCTGGGCGGTAATCCAGCCCTATGTTCCATCTTTCAGGAAGTGAAGGCTCGATGCACTAGGATTCCGTTATATGTAACCACGGAGTCAACAGAACCTTACCCCTAGCCTTGTTATTGTTGAAAAGTTCTAAAGTTACTTTTGACCACGAAGCCGCGCACTCGAGTCGCCCCGCGGAAAGGTTTTCGATCCGGTGCCTTGGTCAGCAAAAATATTGCCCTCTTGATATCTCCTGCGGTTCACCGCGTTCTCACCTCCACACTCTCACCTCCACACCCTCCACCAACCCACCCACGCCCTCCCGCCTTCTCTCCCCTCACAACCCCCTTCCTCCCCCCGAACGAACCTGCTTGTGGCACTGACGTCATCATCGAAAATTTGAAGTAGGAAGGTAGGGTTGGTAAGAAGCGGTGGGCAGAGGGGCGGGAGGGCTCACTTGAGGAGGGAGGGGGAGGGATGCGGGGAGGAGAGAGCCCCTCCCCCGCCCTCCTCAAGTGAGCCCTCCCTCCCCGCATGTGTGTGCGAGCGCTGATTAACGGGAACCGTGGTGGAAGCAGCTTTAAAAAACATGGCGATGCGGCCATTATAACTCCGATAACGTATTGCCCCATAAATCTCCCCGGATGTGACGTATGCTTCCTCTCCCCCCGCCTCATCTTCCCCCTTACCGTTCCCCCAACCCCCCACCCTCCGACCTCACAAACAAATGGAACGCACACAAAAAAAGAAAGAGAGAAAGCAGAAATCATTCCCTTCCCACCTGCCTTCCCTCTCCTCTCCGCCTCGCTCCATTTCATCCCGCCGATTTTATTTTCTCCTCTATCACCCCCCTCCCCCGCATTCCCTTCCCCCAACCCCGCTTCCGGCCCGCGGGGGTGGCTCTCCGCCTGCCTCTGTGCCGCCCGCCCTTGCGTGCGTGTGGGTGGCTGGGGCCTCGGGCGTCAATTGGTCGCCCATCTCGGCCGATCTTTTGTCGCCGCCGGTGGAATCCGATGTCGTTGCTAATGAAACGGAACGCCCTCCCCCCTCCGATCCCGATGTTTTCCTCCATTCTTGTGGAAGGGGGGTTTTGTGGGCTGGAGGGCCACCGCGACTACCGGTGGGTGCGTTGTAGCATGCAATGGGGGATGGGGGGGGAGGGGTTGCTCGAAGGCGCCCATCACCCCCTCTTCCCCGTACATCGACATCGGGAAAAAAACCATCGGCCACAAGCGACGGTGTTCGTTCAGAGCGAATTTCATGTGGCTTATATTCCGCGGTTTATGTTGATTAAAATAAGGCAATTATTTAATCCACGCAAGTGAAAGTGTATTATTAATTTGAATTTTTAATTGCTCCATTTTATTATTTAAAATACGCCTATCGTCTGGTAGAGTTCATTTTAACAACAGTTTTATATAAAATCATGACGATGGTAAAAGGAGAGCCTTTTTCTTCGAATCTTAAACGTATGCTTTCTCTAATTCGTGGCAATTCTCGAGTCTTTTCAAGTACCTGCATAAAATTCAGTAGATGAATACAGTGTGTTCCTTACTTCATGAACATTAACTTCCGAGTAGTTGAGCTGGAAACCGTCGAATTCATTCTTCAATCTGTTTTCTCTTCTGTAAGAAGATCTCCGACATTGCGTAACCTCTTGGGATGGTGCCGTGTAATTATGGTATATAATTGTATGTTTTTGTGATGATGATATTCCGTTACCGGTGTCTTGCAGCCTATCTCTGGTCCTCATGTGTCTTTTTTTGCTATCTCTGCGTTTTAGTCACTCCTTTATCCCTACACATGCACCTGCACATTCAGCATTGATTTTTCGTCAGTTTCTGGTAAAAAATTCAATCGCCATCGTGGATCATCCTCTTTATTCGCCACATATCGGGGCAGTACCTTAGTCGCAGTCAACCGATCCAACCAGTTTTTCTTTAGAACAAGCTGTAGTCGCCACCTGCAGTAATTCTCGTTGTGATCCTCGCCCACCCTCCTCCACCCCTAACATTCAAACGGCATATCTGCTCCGTTACAGTTGTCACTTATTGTACACTTATCTGAGACTTGTCACTTTCCACACCATTTAATGCATGAGAAGCGCTCACTCATCCAGGGGCGTGATCGTATCCCACAAGGCCCCTTCGACCTTTTTCCGGTTACCCCGAATATTATAGTGTCCAGGCAGTCACACAGCCTGGATTGTAGTCATGATCGCGGGGGAGCCATTACCCTCATTTGACCACGTGACCCTTTATTTGGTTGCCAAACGCTCCCTCCCCCTGACCTGCAGCTACACCGCCTCACCGAACTGATGAACTGAATGAGAAATTGTGAGGATTAAGTATTTCCACGGCTGAGTCACAGCTAGTGATAAAATGGTCATTTCCAGGGATCGTTTTCGTCGTAGGTCATTGTACCCTTGCGGAACAAGAATGGCGCCGTTGGCCCTCGTTGCTCTTCGGCCACCTCGAGAAAGGGTGGCTCTCAGGAGCAGGTGCTTTCTCGGGTGTTTTCACCCTACTGCGCGTATTGAGGATGGGCAGAGAAGAGGTGAGATTCGTGCGCAATAGAAAGAAGCGTGGAATCTGAAAGGCCATTAGGCCCGAATCAGCTGCATAGGTTAACTATGGTGTAAACTTCCGTGCGTATTAGAATTTAATTCAATTATTGTGAGTTAACGGATTGTTCAATTTTGGGTAAATCATTGTGGACCACCTGTGGTGAACCCGACATAACCCTCTTGTTTCAAACGGAGGAAAGTCTTCTTCTTCGTCGACTGAATGTTTAGCTGGGATAACCGCGTCCGAATTCATTCCACCTTATCTATTTACCACTCAAAGGTTTAATATCGTATAAACATTTCGTAATCCTAAAGGCATCTGGTATTTACCAGAAAGTGACACTGATGCACTAGTTAGTTCATCCTGTTTGCACGGGACACGAGAAATCCCTTTCCTCATGGCTTAATTTGTTTTGTGCATCTCTGAAACGATTTGTTGGGAGGGCACAGAATGTGGGGCCAAAGTGAGAGGTTGAATTACATTGGGCTACATTATATTGAGCATTATTTTTAAACATAGTATGTCATGATAAGACACATTGATAAATGAGTACGAGGGCAGTTAATTGTAACCATAATCTTAATTAATGAATTCAACCCAATATATTATTAAAAATATCCCTATTGAATGGTTTTTCATAGGAAGAGGTTCAAACGTAAAAATACCCATTAAACATTTTAAATAAGAGCATTGAAAGAGCCAAATATAATATTTTCCTCAAGAAAGAAAACATAAGCAAGGTAAATATCATAAGTATCGGTTCAAGTTTGTTTCTCCTCAGAGATTCCTTTTCGCACTTTACCATCGCCAGTTTTGTAATTTTTCCCTCACTGGCAGTGCGGCATTTAGTCACTCTCAGTGCCCTCCTAATCTTAGCAAACCTTTGGCCTTCGTTGGAAGGAAAAAACTATTTTCGGTGGCGATAGTTTGGTATTTTCGGAGGGAGGCGGAGGCGAGGGGGAAGCGGTGGTGTGTCGAGGGTGGAGATGGCAATCGTGAGAAGAAGAATAATGTAACCCCCTGCCCCACTGATGGGGGCGCTGTCTCCCGGCAACCAACCTCCGCCCCACCCACTCCCACCCCCCCTCGACCGCGCCACGCCCCCTCCCCTCTCCTTCTCCCACCACACCACTCGCCCATGACGCATACCGCAGGCCATCGGTGAGGGCGTAGAGGCGACATCCGAGCGCATTGCAAAATATACCCTCTCACCTTCACCCCGAGGCCTTATCACCTCCCTTTCTCTTTTTCTCTTCCACACCCCAATCGAGAAGCGGTATTTTTGAGTGAGAAAGCGACTTTGCTTCCGCGACATGGCGCACAAACTTTAAAATCCATGTTGTGCAGTTTATGGGATGGCAAATCAACCAAGTGGTCTCCTCACTCCTTATGGACACATTTTCTTAAGCCCAACTGGTGAAAATTTTCGATTGACGTTAAATCGATTCCAGTTGCGTTTTCCTCGGTGGAAAAAAGTGTCACCCCAATTTATTTAGCCGAAATCGGCTAACCGCCAATTTATTTTCTCCATTACGAATGCTCCCTTTCAATGAGAAAACACACTTCAATTGTGATCTAGCAAAACGCGGGTGGTGAAAGCTGCATGGGATCATTTTTACAATTGTATAAGCTTCCAGGTTGGCGAAATATGAGCCCTGGCCAGTAAAACTTTCGGTAGTTGTGTTCGAGTGTATTTTGGCGCTCAGAAGGATTTGAAGGCTTTGTAAGGCTTATGCAGTTTGCGAAGCTTCTCAGCTCAGCATCCGTAAGCGAGGCGGAATACGCCCTTAAAGAGCTGGGCGGAGAGAGCGCAGGGCCGGTCATTCCGCTCATTTAAATCAGCTCCTGGTTTTAATTTCATTTTATTTAACCTATCTCGCAGTAAATACGCATTAAAAATGTTATTCTATGGTATCCAAACTCTTCAATTAGTTTGTTATAGTAATTCCTTATTAAGACAGTTTATGACAATTAGGGTGATTTTATATTACGTGATACAATTCCTCATTTTCTATTCCACGGGTGGGATCGGGATGGTGCGATGGCTAACGTACTAACTTCCCACCTTGAAGGCTCGGGTTCAAATCGCCGAGATATTTTTCAGTGGTGTCCCGATCCCAACTTGAGGTGCTTTGTGGAGGGCACTTTGAGTGAGTACGCCGTCCGTCGGATGGGACGTTAAGCTGCGGACCCCTTGGCGCCTTTCGTTGAGAGCAGCTGTGGCTAATGCCGACTCCGGGTTTCTCTCAACCCTTTATCCTTTCCTGTCCATCCCTATGGAGCTGTCAGTCGCCTCCCATAAAAACTACTACTTTCCACGGATTTCATACGTATCTGTTCTTCACCAGGTATCAATGTTTGAAATGTTCAGTGTTAGCTCTGTGTTTATATTTCCTAATTATTGACATAATTTATTATGATCATATTCGAAGTGTTATTCATCATGATTCGAACACGCGCGGTAGATGTTTTATTTATAATGTGTGTGCGTGTGTGACTACATTAATATTCACTCTGTGGCAAAATGCGGCGGGTATTTCTCGAGTATTGATACATAAAACTGACTATTTCTACGCATTAATAGTAGTTTACGTTCCCCAATTAAGTGTTAGGTTATATTCTAACAAACAAATAAAGTTTTACCAATTCTTTTCACAGAATATTCATTCATCTTCGGCTCTCATTTTTCCAATAAGAATGTAATAGATTTGTTTATGCTTAAAACGTTCAAATATTTGCGTAGGACTTCTCCTATAATATTAAATCCATCAATGGTTGGCTATCTAAGAAATAGTAATTCCTACTGCGAGGATTCCTAAACTAAAATAATTGGACAAATGAAAGCGGAAATTAACGAGAAGTCCAGAAGAGTAAATTTGCTGAAAAAATGTTCACCTGACGCATAGTTGGAATGACGGAAATCGGACATAGGATTTGTTCTATCATTTCTTAATAAAATATTTTTTCATGCAGTATATATAAATTATGTTAGTCTCATTCAAATAAAAACTATATCCATCGGCATACCAAATGGACATTTTCTGAAGATGCTTGCTCCAACGTAATCATATTTGAATACATCGCCCTTAAAAATTAAATGCGAGATAATGACTGATAGAGTGACTTAGAGTGTATTTCAAATAATGATAGAACCCCATAGTGAAAACTTTGTATGACTATTGCACAGTGCTGTTACGAGCAGGAGTTGTGCACTAGTATTTATTTCTTAGCTTGGTTGTTGTCCTTGGCAGCAGTGGATATATTCTGCACTGCTTTCATTTTAGGAAACCGAGTGGGCGGACTAAGCAACTAAAGAAACCAAGGAGAAGAGGTCAATGGAGACAAGTGACATTATGACTTATTGCATTTTGTTGAATACTGAAAGTAGGACTAAAGAAAAAGCTGCAGTGATAGACCAAAGATTGCAGGAGTGCCTTTGAACGCGTGATATCACTATTCAAGTTCTACCTTTCATGCAATTTAAAAATATGATATTATAATTTGAAAACATTGTAACTCGCTCAGTTAAGGGAACTAGGGGAGTTATTTAAATTGTATAGTATGCGTTCAGTGTGCCCGGAAGCCGGTCGATTGCGGGTGCTCTACCGAGTCCGCGCATCTTCGATTGGACCGAGCGCCTTTGGGCCAAATTTTACAAACTGTAATTTTCATTTCACGAACGCATCGGATTTTCATAGCCAATCAATGGAGTGATACGCTCACAATAGAAAGTGGTGCACCGGGGCAGAGAGAATATAACGGAGGGCAGGCAGCAGTGCGTCAAATCTGTCCAAGGGGCGATGTCGGGCTGCAAAGATTGAACAGTGTTTCAAATGGGTAACGGGGTGTCCTCGGACCAATTCGGTTTTAGACTTCCGCCCAAGACCAGGCTATAGATGCCGGCGAAGGCGCCCTCCGATTAGAAAGGGCCGGTGGATCTCGGGGCGAAACCAGCCATATATCCTGGAACAGCTCCCACCCAGTGAGAACCTATGGAAGAAGAGTTATAGAGCGTGTAAGTGATCGACCTAGGCTAGAGGACTCATTACTCCCGCCGGGCCACTCCCACGGCTGCGGGACCGCGTCGACGAGAGGCCATCGGATCCGCAGCAACCAAATGAGAGGAAGGCTCACTTTCCCTGGAATCTCGTAGGCTCAGTTCAGCCCGGCCATTTGCACCCAATTTATTGACACTTCCCATCCAGCCATTTGCGCCCCAAATGTATTGACACTAAGCATCCGGGATCAACCCATACCCATGTGGGTCTCCCTGCAGGGGCAAAGAAACACGTTTGCTATTGATCAACGCTTTATACTTACGGTGCCAATTACTAATGCTCTTTCACTCACACATATTCATGGAAGCACTGCACGTAGTATTTATCAGTATGTCAGTCACTATTGAAAAAAATGTTGTTCTTTCGGTGCATCGTTGAAACTCAATGTTAAGTATAATTTTTCAGCTATAGTATGCATTAGGAAATATGGGGATGTTGGCTCTATACTACGGGTGGTGCCCTAACACCACACGCCCTTGCGGCGGCTTTCGGGGTATTGAGTTGACGTAGATGTAATATCACCTTGGGATATAAATATTCTCAACTCATTCGACAAATGGAGTTCCCCCCTCGACGTACCGTCCACATTGAACATTCAGAAGGAGTCAGATGTTGTTACCCTACTTCAATTACTTTAGAAAGTTTATTAAATAATGATTTACCCTTGATTATCGCTTACAGTGATTTCATTTATGTGAACTGTCGACGTTCAATACCTTCTAAATTATGAGCGTTGATTTTTTTCATAAATATGTAAAAATATACATATATATATATGAGTGTATATACGTACATATACATCCGCATGTAAATCTTCTAAAAGAGATGCGCATGGTATAAAAATGAGAAATACCCAGGGTTCAGAGCTTCAGTCGATTCCATTATTTTGTATGCATAAATCCTCTCGCGAATTTAGCACTTTTTTAGCGTGTTTCTCCTTAAAGGTCCATATGCCAATGGAGGAGGGAGGAAAGGGGTGGAGACCGTTCTCCTCTGGAACCGTTTCGGGGATTTTTCGGAGATGGGATTACGCGTAAAATATGTGTGATGGCCGCGTGGTGCGTCTGCGCGCCTCTCGTGGCGGAGAATGGAAGTTGTTGACCCGTGCGCGTCGGGGGAGTAAAAAAGAAGCCGGAAAGATTGCAGCACTGCATGGGGACGAAAACTCTCCTTGGCCATGGCAATGGTTTTACGTTTTTTTTCGAGAAAGAGAGAGAGGGGGACGGGAGGGAGACGTTGGGGGGGAGGAGAAGAAAGGGTGGTGTTTGAGCATGGGGTTGGGTTGGGTGGTCTTGATAAGGGAAGCGGGTGGGGCGTAGAGTGGAGGATTCCCTTCGCTTTCCGGGGAGGAGGGGTGGGGGAGGAGGAAGATGGGGCAGCGGGACGGTCGTGGCACATGGGGAGGATGAGAGGGCGTTACCATGGACACGGGAGAGAGAGCGCGACATGCGGCGGAATGCCAAACTCGTTAAATTCAAATGTAAACGCGAAAGTCTTAAGGTCGGAGAGCAGCCAAGGGCATCGGCCCCTGCCTCGAGGAATTGCCGTGGAGGGCAGCACGTGTGAATAACGGAAAGGGGTGTCCAGGTGACGGGGGCAACCCACCCCCTCCCATCCCTTCGGATCTTTCGCGCGGAAATTGAGACGAAAGTTAACGGCGGAGCCAGCATTCGGGCACTCAATGTATGGCATTTTACATTCGAGAGGAGCGTTCTTGCGCGGTGGATTTGAGGGAGTGGCGTGTTTCTCTTACACATACTTGACGGTGTCCTGAAAACGTAAAGTCGTACACATATCCTTTTTTATTCTGTGTTGCTTCCCTCAATATCCATTTTCTTAGACATTATCAGGAGCGCCGAG
>CM073769.1:4717099-4777099 GCA_037158775.1 Hetaerina titia
AAACCACCTCAATTATGATTCCCAAGAATGTAATGATGGGCACTATAGACAATATGAGTCCTAGCAACTACGGGACTCGGCCCAGGACGCCGTGTGTCGTGCCCTGCAGCGGGAGAGGCAAGGCTTCCGCGGTCGTCATCCCACGAATCCCTTGCAGGGAAGAAATAACTTCAGCAGGACAGAAGACTCAGAAGGAGACGAAAGTAGTTAGAATAGGAACCTGGAACGTCAGGACAATGTTGAGGAGAGGCATATTAGAAAATATTAAGCGAGAGATGGAAAGAGGTAATATAGATGTTTTAGGTCTCTGCGAGGTGAGATGGAAGGATAGCGGGGATTAATGGAGTGACAATTATAGAGTGATATACAGCGGCGGGGACGAGAGCACACGAGGGGTTGCCGTAATTTTAAATAAAGGGGTAGGAAGAAGCGTAGTCAACATAGAGCAAGCAACTGATAGAATTTTACTCGTAGAGATTAAAGCAGAGCCGCCGAACTTGGTCATTGTTCAGGTATCCATGCCACCGAGCAACCACAAGGAGAAAGAAGTCGATAGGATGTACGATGAGTTAGAGGATATCATCGCGAGTGTTCCTGCAGGGAAACATTTGATAGTGATGGGGGATTGGAATGCGACGGTAGGCGAAGGAAGAGATGGTGGTGAGGTGGGGGACTATGGTTCAGGCACGAGGAATGAACGCGGGGAGAAAGCAATTGAATTCTGCAGGAGACAGGGGTTAGTCATCACTAACACATGGTTTAGACACCACAAAAGGCGTAGGTATACATGGAAAATGCCAGGTGACTCAGAAAGGTATCAGTTAGATTATATTATGGTTAAGCACAGGTTTAGTAACAGTGTGATAAATTCGCACAGTTTCCCAGGAGCGGATGCGGGCTCTGACCACATTTTAGTTGTTATTAATGCAACGTCCGTTTCAAAAAGATAAGGCAAGGGCGGCGGGTTAGGAAATGGAATTTAGAAGCAGTAAATGGATTTACGAGGAAGGAGTATCAGCAGGCTGTAGAGAAAATGATGGATGACGGTAAAGAACTGAGTACTATCGAAGAAAAATGGAAATGTATCAAGAAAGGGATATTGGAAGCCGCTAAAGACACTATAGGAACCGTTAACGGGAAAAGGATAAGGAAACCATGGGTAACGGATGAGATGATTGCAAACATGGATGAGAGAAGAAGATGGAAAAAAAATGTAAACACAGAGTTAGGCAAAATGAAGTACAAAGAGTTAAACAATAAATTGAGAAGGGCCACAAATAAAGCAAAAGAATAATGGTGGAAAACGCAATGCGAGGATATGGAAAGTTTACAGAAGAAGGGTGAAATTGGTGCTCTATACAGCAAGGTTAAGTTATTGTCGGGAAGTAAGAAGTCAGGATCTGTGCTAACAGTTAAAGATAAACGGGGTAAGATAATAGTTGAACCAGGAAAAATCCAAGAGAGATGGAAGGAATATATAGAAACACTGTATGGTAAAGAACTTAGGCCGACAAGGTTAGACATAGAAAGGGAACATGACGTAGAAGAAGATAGCTTAGGTCCAGGCATACTCGACGATGAAATAGAAAGGGCATTAAAGGAGATGAAAGCAAATAAGGCTGTGGGGGTGGACAATATTCCTGTAGAAATGTTGAAATGGTTAGGGAAAGGTGGGAAGAAGGCCATATATGGACTGATTCGTAGTATCTATGAGGAAGGAATCTGGCCGGAAGATTTTGTGAGATCAGTGTTAGTTCCTATTCCAAAAAAGGCAAAGGCTACATCATGTGAGGATTACAGAACAATAAGTTTGATATCCTATGCAGCTAAAGTTATTCTCAGGATCATCAACAAAAGGATAGAGAGTAAGGCAAATGATTACTTAGGGGATGATCAGTTTGGCTTTAAAAAGGGGAGAGGTACGCGTGATGCCATTGCAGTAATGAGATCACTAATTGAGAGGAATATAGAATACAACCAGGACGTTTTTGCCTGTTTTGTAGATTTCGAAAAAGCGTTTGATAGAGTGAATTGGGAAAAATTAATGCGTGTATTGCAGAAAATAAGAATGGATTGGAGGGACAGCAGACTGATCCGCAACCTGCACATGTCTCAGCCTGCTCAGGTGCGAGTGGGGAACGGAGAGTCCGGATGGGCAGTGTTAGGAAGAGGTGTAAGGCAGGGTTGCCCATTGTCACCGGTACTGTTCAAAGTATATGTAGAGGAAATGATTAAAGAGGCATGGGAAGAACTGGAGGTAGGAATGAAAGTCGGAGGGGAATTCGTAAAATCGGTTAGGTTTGCTGATGACCAAACATTAGTTGCTCAGTCAGCCATGGGGTTGCAAACATTGATGAGTGAATTGGAGGTGCAGTGCGATAAATATGGGATGTGAATCAATATTAATAAAACAAAGGTTAGGCGATTTTCCAGAAATAAAAGGCTAAGCTAAATATTAAAATAGGCGGGGAAAAATAGAGCAGGTAGAACAGTTTACATATCTCGGAAGTGTTTTGGACCAACACGGTCAAAGTGGTAGGGACGTAAGGAGAAGAATTGCGCTAGGCAAGGAGGCTTTCTCAAGGAGGAGGGAGTTGATGACGGGGACGTTGAGTAGGGATGTTAAGACAAGACTCGTAAAAACTCTGATATGGAGCGTAGCTATGTATGGTGCGGAAACGTGGTCACTGAAGCAGGAGGATAGACGTAGATTGGAGGCTTTTGAAATGTGGGTGTGGAGGAGAATGGAGAAGGTGAAATGGACCGAAAGGAAAACAATTGAGGAAGTCCTGAAGATGGTGGGTGAAGAGAGAGGTTTGTTGAGAGAAATCCTATGGAAGCAGGAAAAATGGATGAAAGACGTACTGAGCGGTAGTGGAATGTTGAAGAATGTAATAGAGGGGAGAATGTTGGGCAAGCGAGGAAAGGGTAGGAACAGGATGGGGATGTTGGATGGGATGAAGGGAGGAAGGAAGAACACGGAGATGAAGAGGGACCTCATGTAATTTAGGTTGCTGGATTGGGTTTTTTTTGGAGTTGCAGAATATTTGTTTGATGGTTGTGTCCATCCAAAAACCTACCTTAACCGGTAGATTACTATAAAAAAAAATATATATATATATTATTTTCACACATAGAAATAGTCATTTAAGGAAAGGAGATAGGAAAACACATAAAAGACCAACACAGGAAAGGTGGGGAAGGCGGTTTTTGAGCAGATCACAAATGTAAAAATATTTCCTTATCCGGGATTTGAACCACGGACCTTCCACTTTCCGGGCGGATGCTCTGTGTTTATGTATTAGTCTATCCAGTAACATATGTATATGTTACTGGGGAGACTTGAACTTCTCACGAGCCTAACTAGTATGTGGTCAATTGACTTTAAGATCTCCCACTTTAATTTGTGCTTGCGTTCCGCATAACACAACTCTCGGTGTCTAAAAGTGTGCGTGTTATGGAGGAGAAAGGATGAGGATCGGATCGAATTAAAGAAACAGACATATCAACGAATAATCGCGATGTAAAATGAAGAATTTAATCTATAATCCTGAGAAAACGGACAACAGTGATTTATCGATTAGAAAAATAGTATGCGGGAAATGTAATGTCTTCCTTCCGGAAGCTTGGCGCCTATATTAGTGATCGCTGAGGGATTGATGTGTGCACACTCGGGAAACCGTGCAAAGTGAGAGAGGGTAGAGCTAACAGTTTCAGGCTTAACTTTGTGGAATTCCTTCATGGTGAATCACCTGATAATGATGCGCCTCATCATCAAAACCATGGTCGTGTTGTATTAAAAGTGTGTGGAAGCGCAGAGTTTTTTTCTCTTTTTCTATCACCCCCCTCACCGAGAGAGGCCATGGATGACTCTCAAGCATAGCAAAAGGAAGCAATCATATCGAGAGTCAATATTTCATGGCAAAAGTATTACTAGATGAATGTTATCATCAGTAATGATGAAAAGTAGTCTGTAATAAACGGAGCGAAGAGAAATATTCAAAATTCAATGAGCATAAAATATATTTCCAGAATTCGATTAGTTTAATCATGGCTGTAATAACAATTCAAGTGTCCCAGGCGACCAAGTTTGCATTTTCATTTCTTTCTACTGTATCAATCATTAGTTTCTTGTGAAAAAAAAATTCAACTGTCGACTTGTCCCGTATTCCTCGTGACATTTAATGTTTATGTAAGTATGTACATTGATTACATAAACATTGATACAATGTATGTATGTACATTGATTCACGACCGTAGCTACGTTCCTTATAAATTTAAATTTAATGTTTACTTTTTTTCAAATCCTTGGACGCATATTTTCGGTAAAACCTTTGTCCAAGTGTTTTTCCGTGTCTGTTGTTTTCAAACATCCTCTCTTTTATTTCCTTCCCTAATAATTTTGTAATAATCAGCATTAACTTCTTCGTGTTTCGTCCGATGCAGAATTAGCCTCTTCGAAAGCCGACTATCAATAACCTGCCAGTAGACGCAGTCACCGGCTGAATCTTGTATTCAATTTCTCTTCCCAAGTTGAACATTTTTGGTAGTCAAACAGCTTGTTCTCTTTATAGCCTAGACGTGTGTAATTTTGGATGGTTTTGAGGTTTTGAGAAGGAATATTAACTCTCAAACGCAAATAGAATTCCAAAACAACGTCAAAATATAATATTTTATATAATCCACAATGATTCAAAATAATAGAATATGTAGAACAGCGGGAAAACAGGATGTTGTGGTACATTTGACACAGTTGCGCGGACGAGTTTCCGTTGATGGAAAAATTAATCGTCAATATCTTGATGACCGAAGGACATCGGGGCTGAACATACATTTAAACTCGTATTACTGCTATTTAAAGAGGATGACTATTGGATGCAGGATCTTCCTTCAAATTGTATTTTTTTTAACACTTCTCCAACGAATTTTTAATTGCTATATTTTTCCTGAGGATTAAGTTTAATCTTACCGACGTCATTTCTTGGTGGCAAATGGCAGAATTTCGTTTCGCACGCAGCACCCTCTTAAAGAATTTCGTTTCGGGGGATGACGATTCCGTGTTTTAAATCTTTAGCACGGCCCACTCCCGAGCGATCGGGGAGCCTCGTGTTCAAATTCCTTTTGAGTCAGATGGGTTTTTCGTCTCGCGGAAAAGATCCGCACATTCTTGTTCTAAATGAAAAAATATCACATCTCCGCGAGTAGTGCGACGAATAGTGCCCGGAGGTACTTTGGCGAGAGCGAGGGGAAGGAGGGGGGATGGAAGGAGGAGGGGGTGGGCGTTGAGAGGGAGGGGCGACGTTATTTTTTCCCACGAGCCAAGAAACCGCTAATGGCCAAGAGTAAGGTGGGAGGGGGGAGAGTGCGAGATGGAAGGGGGAGGGGATGGAACCACGTGGGTCGCGCGTAATGTGCCGTGAAATTCAACGCGGGGTGAGATTGGAGTCGTGGTGCTGGTGGGTGCGGGTGCGCGGGAAGGAGAGGAGAGGGTGCCGAGTGGATGCAGGATGTAAAAATATTGCGGCGGCGGGGGGGAGGCATTTGAAAGAAGAAGGAATTTTTGCAATGCCCTCCCTGCCTCCCAAACAGCAAACAACTAACTGAAGGACTAACTGCGCGTATCCAATGTCGGTCGGGTCCGCTCCGTAGACGGGGAGGGAGGGAAGATGGAGTGAGGAAGGAAATTGGGGTTGGTCGTTCCCATGACAACGGCGAGAACGCATCCTCCTACTTCCATCGAACGCTCCTGCGTCCCTCACTCCTTTCTTTCCCTCTTCCGAGCGGGAGGAAGAATGATCATCTCCGTGGTTCCCTCTACCCTCCCCGCCTCCTTGTTGTTCACCCCGAAAGGGGGGAGCCACAGAATGCGAGCCCCCCTCCACCCCACCCCAGCCCTCGGGCATCGCCGTCTTCATCGCCATCAAGGGTGGAGACGGCGTGGAATTCGGAGGAGGGGACGGCACGCTGCGTGCGTGCGTGCGCGGGAGAGAGGGGGGGAGCGAGAGTGGCTGCGGCACAACGCACACCGCTCCCCTCCCCAACCCCCCCCCCCCCTCCTCCCTTCTCCCCCCGGCGCCGACGCGACACCTCGGCACACCTACCCGCTCTCCTTTCATGGCCGGAGGTGAGCACCAGAATTATGAGCAAATTATTCTCTGAATAAATAGGTAATTTTCTTTCCATAAATCCCAGCTGCTTCCAGCGCAAAACGGTGGAAGTCCATATTATTTACTTACAGTGATTTATTGTTGAAAACTTTTTAATAGATTTTATGGCGATTTTTTTCCATTTCATCGCGGTACGTTCCCGAACCATTACGTTACTGTCGCTGAGGTTACATAATGGAGAAACAAGTCATAATTCCAAGTTGAAAACCGTTATTGAGTATTGAAGTGTTTTATTTACTTTTCTTTGCCAATGAAAGTATGTGGAATCTAATGCGTGAAAATGCCAATACATCAATTGTCTATTTTGTCGACACGTGTTCCTTGATAATATTTTTATATCTTTGCGATATTGTCTTCTTTCAATGGGAGTTAAATATTTTTGAGTGAATTTCTTCGCCCCCGCAAGTTATTGCAGGATTAAGCGTCCATATATTTGGGCGAAGAGAGTGCGTGATCTCCCTCGGGTGATGGAATCTTGGCCACTATCTCCAACTTTCTCACACTTTCGTTTTGGTGGCAAAATCCTCCATTAAATGCATGCGCCATAGGTATACTATGTCGTTTACTAAGCTAATATTACTTTCTGCAGTATATCTGTCATCGTAAAGGGTTTTATGGATACAAATAATTCTCACGAAAAATAATTTTTTATTAAGTGTAAAGTTAGGAGGCGATGAGAGGAAATTTATTATCGGTATAAAGCGGCTGGTCTATTTTCATTACGTATTAATATCGATGAAATTTATATCTTTCTAAATATCTATAAACAAGTACTGTATTAATACTCGAGAAAATAACAAATGAAATATTAAGTCGTTACTTATTTATGAAATCAAGTTGTTTGAAAAGCTTGGCAATTTTAACTGATGCTACATGCTATACTCTGCTTTAATTTCACTAATGGCTGTCAACATTGTGAGTTAAAGGTGATAGTAGAGGTATCTCAGAATGATATTTTTTATTAGTATGCGGTATCAAATTGAATATTCATATAAAAATGGCAACAGACATCGGTACAGTGAAGTATTTCGAATAGGCACAAAGGAAATATCAGGGAAAACAAGTTAAACGCAATATTTCACTATGACTTAATAAATTATGCTTAAATTTTCATGATAATGTAACTACAATAATGATTCCTAGGTAAATTGTGGATTCAGGTATTTATATTTTGTATTAGGTATTTTATCTCCCATTTTTCCATAGTTTAATGACACCTATTGCTAGCACCACACTGATTACGACAAAATCCTCAATATCGCGTGGTACAATACATAGCAGTAAATGAACGCTCAAGCACCATTTATATAAATTAATCGTATAGAATGCAGTTCACGTACCGTTTTTTTTTATCCGAGCATATACGTGGGTGGTCTGAATAGTTTCCGACACCTGAATATTTCAGAAAATTTCAGAAAAAATGCCTTGTATCTCGGTTAGGTCGGAGACTTTTCAGACCACCCTTGTACATTGATGATAGGCTAAACTTTTATACTTTCACAATTCACATCTAGTTTTTTTCAAGTACACATAAAGCAAACTCACTCAAAAAGAAATGAACTCTTTCCTTTATTTCCACCCTTCCGACACAAATGTAAGCACCAAATATGATTGACTATTATTTAACAGGTGCATTTAGGATTTTTCCACACTCAGAGCTAGAGATAACGCCAAACCACTGCCGAAGTAACATGCTGGGGAAAACATGTGATGGATATATTTACGCCACGTAGTTGCTATTTTAACAAATATCCCTAATTACGGATACGGTTTATGTTTCAATGTACATCACACTATCTCAAATGCAATTAGCTCATCTAATATTGATAAAAAAGGGTTTCTGTTATATCCCTTGTTATGACTTACATTTGATTTATTAAAGAGATAAAAACGCTTAACAAAAGTCGATCTTTAGAAGAATAATTTCGAACAAGTATGTTAACAGAATAAGCCAAAGGAATTCGGCCCTATGCCGTTGTTAATTTTGACTTTTTGGATAAAATCATCCAGTAGGAATTAAATTCAGGTAAAATATTTGATGACTACCAAAATATAGAATAAAAAATTATATTCAGGTAGTACGTACCCTTTCTGGAAATAAATATTTAGCTATGGGGGGGGTGTAAGAGTGTGAACGGCTCGTTTCCAATATTTCTATGAATCAGAATCTTTTGATCACGCGCCACTTTCAGTTGCAGTAGTCTAGAACTAGTCGCATTCCTCTAATTCTCTCTTAAACTCCTCTAGTCCTTCAACTGTTGCCTTGCACCGCCGCAATCTATGTACACTTCTACACCTTATTAAGCTGAATTACTGATATTTTAATGAGAAAATTGAAATGAATCATAATTTCTCCCACCTCTTTGGAATTTTTTTGCATAATCACAGAAATCTAGATTTATTTTCATAGCTTTGTCTAAAGATAGTACCACGCTAGGTTCGCTTAGGTTCATCCACGATCGATTAAGAAAGAAAACTTTACGATAAGTGCACTACCCTAGGTCTACTCAATTAGGAAAATCCGTATTAGGGAAGAAATTGGATAATCATAATATCACTTTAATGGGTGGTTTTAAAAGTGGTCCGGAAAGAGAAAAAGTTTCATACTTATAACTTAAGACAGTATTTTCTTTCCTGGGCGATAAAAATATGCGTTTTCATGCAAAAAAATTGGAAAATCGTAAATATTATGAATAAGATTTTTTTTACTCCCTTTTAATATGTATTTAAAATTTTAAAGACTTTAGAAATAATGATACGGTCTTCGTTATCCACGCCCTCCTATTTCTATAAAATGTATACTTTTATAAAAATAAGATATTTATTTTTATATATGGAATAGATAAAAATATATTTATTTTTATTTATTCTTCCTTGAATACCTTTGCCTTGTTGCCCACTTGTACACAGTAAAACTTTAATGTGTAGCTTAGCTCTCCTTTTCCCAAAGAATCATTTTCTGTGCAACAATTTCAGAGTGGAAGACACCATTCGCCTTGACCATGATTTTTACACTCTGAAATTGTTGCATTGAAATTCATCCTTGTGCATGACTCCGTTAAAATTTACTTTGTAGCATCTCCCGTAGTTTCTTCAAATTAATCATTTTTTGCCGTAAACAAACGAATAAGTAGGTAGAAGGATGATTTGACTGGGAAAAGTCAGAACGGCATCATACCATAATTATCTCTTGGGACTAATAATGGAAAGTGGGTAAATGTGCCATCAAGGTGTTTTGATTAACTTGATTGCTTCTTTTGTTTGGAGATATTTTAGCCTTTCCTTATACACGTCGCTTGAATCAATCCCAAGCGGTAATTTCTTCGAGCCGCTGTGCCACATTCAAACCCCCTCTCGCGGCTTCCTGAGCAAATGATGGGAGAATACGGGTGTGAGCACTTAAGCGAACGCCGATCTGCAGATGGCTTTAATGCTCACGGAAATCCAATACCTCCAAATGGGGGAGTGCATAAAAAAATTGCGACAAAATTAAACGGCAGTAACTCATCCACCTAATTGAAAGTTATGGATTTCGAGCACTGCTTCGCTCAAACTGATCCATCCTCGTGACATTCCGCGTTGAACAAAACCCACATCATACGATCTGGGCTCGTCGCCGTATCTTTAAGTAAAAAATTCTCCAATCTTGAGTAGCGATTCAATTAAGACAAGGCAAGAGATTACTCCTCCATTTTTGATGAGTGATTTTGTTCTAGGAATTTTAGACTACTACTCTTGCAGCATGAACTTAAAGGTCGCGAAAAGAACTTTTCCTTTTTTAACGTGTTTTAGAGGAATCCGCTTGATTTAGCAAAACTTTTATTTTTCCATAAGAAAGCTCTCGCTGTCGAAATTGAAATCTGAGTAATTTTTAAATTTGTTTTTCTTCCCCACAATAGAGCGCATGAATAGGACTTCACGGTTTGGATTATTTTAGGTAGATGTGCACTGACCCGGAAGTTGACGTATGTCGTCATGGAAATACGACCCACAAAAACTGGGTGCCCCCTCAGGTCGTTGCTCCACCGTTTACTGCCCATTCGTGTGTAAAACTTATCAAAAAAATTTTTCGACTAATTAAAGAAAAGTATATTAACATAACAGAGAATCATATTGTCCGAAATTTTTAATTGTGTTTTTCTGCCACGTACCTCATGAATCTTTTTCCTCTCTGTTGATTCCAAGCCTTTGTTTCCTCTCTTTCTCTGTTTCTCTAGTGAAATATGGAAAATACTCGCAGGAAAGTAGTCTGAAAATGAGGTGTGACAAGCTAGTTTTTCGTTTTTCTTTTCCACTTTGACTTTTACGTTTCATTGCCTTCTCCTATTCGACAATTCTCTATGCAGTGTTCTATATCATCAACAATTATTTCAATGTTTTCTATCTGAACGCAGGACACATTGTTAACCTTTTTACCATTAGCAAGATGGTATCAACAATTTTGAAAAAATTAAATATGGTTTGTTCATTGGCATTATATTATTGTTTTCACGTGCTGAGCTTTGAGCCGAGTTGAGGATTTTTTTACATAAAGCTATTCTAATTCTATAAACCTAATTCATTAATATTCTAAATATGGAACTTATTTCACAATCTAAATCTGTTACTCTGGTCATTTAAAGGATCTAGTTTCTAATGACCTAATAATTTAAGAAACAGCGGGAGATGCTGCGACAGTAAATGTTTCGACGGAGTCATCCGCTAATATTCATTGCAATGTAACAATTTCAGAGCGTAAACATCATTCGCCTTGACCAATTTACGAAACCCAGGTCAAGGCAAATGATTTTTACACGCTAAATCGTTGATTTAGTATTTGAAAATTCAAAATATCCGAATATATAAATCTAATATATACAATTTAATAATTATGATTCGGTAAAAAATTCCCAGAAAAGGCAATTACTATGTCGGTATGGTTCCCCCTGTCATATGATCAGAGATTAAGATTGCTGATTAAGATAGTTAAGGTAATTATGTGACTCAAAGAATGCATTTTACAGGAGAAAAAATGATTATTTAAAGCAACTATTTAGTGTGAATTACAGTGAAGTTTAAATCTACATTTTGAACGGTGAACTGTATCAAGGGAGTAAAGCCAAGAAAACATAGTTTTCAGAAAGCTACCACCACCGTTATCGATCCGAAGGTTAATTTAGCATGTAATGGTAGAGCTCACTAAGTGGTTTGTAACGGTAGAGCGTCCTCTCACTAAGCCCAATGCGATGTGTGGAATTCACACATCAGGGTAGGGGGGTCAGTTCCTATCCCTGTGCCGCGTATGGTTTCCCAGGAAGACCCGGTACCAGAACAACCACACAGTTTGGGTGAAGCTGAGGACGCCCATAGGGATGCCCGGGAATCGAACACAGGCCCTCCGGTCAGTAGTTCAACACTATATCCACTGGAATCCCACATCCCCAGTTTTCAGATGATCAACGAAAATGAGGTGAGGTGGCGAACGGATGCCCATCAAAATACCTCTCCATCACTATCCTTTGGAGGTAGCGACGTACAATTTTGGTGGTCGGTCAAAACACTTTTAGGACCTGTATAGAGCCACAAGTATAATCGTTGGTGCGTAAATATGCAGAGAGATAAGCTAAAAATGAGGCATGCATGATGTGTGCGCTCCCTGGAGTCTCCGAGCGAAGTGTGTTCAATCTCCTTCCTGCCTCTTTGCAGATGAACACCCGGGGGTTCCATCAGCAGCAGCAGGAGGAGGAGCAGAAGGACGGACCTGCCGGGAGGTTCTCCCTTGAGCTGCGCCTGCGCCGGCGGCGGTAGGGGGGGTGAGAATAGCGGCTGCAGTGGTGACGGCGGGGGGGGCGGCCCGGGGGGAGGAGGAGGGAGAGCGGAGGAGAGGGTGGACCATGTTCGCCAGGGACACCCGCCACCCGACACCACCGAAACGGCCCCCCACCAGCCCTCCCCAGCCACCACCCGGCACCCGCACCACGGCACCATGGCGCCGAAGGCACCACCACCCGGCCACCGACCGCTGCTGGAGCACCAGAGGGGCGCCACTCTGCTCGGAGACTCCCACCCCGGCGTCCCCGACGGGCGTGGGGAACCGGGGCCACGGGAGCCACCGGGGGGCCGCCCTGCTGATGTTCCTGGCCGTGGCCCTCCTCGCCCTGGGCGGCGGATGGGAGGCGGCGGCCGCGGCTTCCTCCGAGATGTGAGTAGGGGGCGATTCTTTCCTTCCTCTGGCCGCTGCTCCAACGAAACCCTTAAACGTAAAAATAATTTGTAGTAATACTAGTAGAACGACCGTTCCGTTCACTGTAATCGGCAAAAATTAAATAAATTAACTAATATGAGTAATAATGAAAATGTTAGGTGCAAAAAAAAGCTTTACATATCCTTAATGACGATCTGTGATGATGAAACAATAGCATCTTTGTGGTATTCCATTTGACATATGACCTTAGGAAAAAATACCATCTTAACAACTTTCTAAGCATCAAATAAATTACAAGGTCATGAATAATGACTATTTTCAGTTACCTTAATCCTTTATATTCATCCAGTTATTTTAATCCTTTAAATACAGCATGTCAGATACCCGATTATATGTACCCGCTTGAAGACAAAAGCAGTGTCTTTGGCCTTATTTCAATGAGCTTAATGCCGTACTGCCTTGCGATGAATAGGCATTATTTCAATTATTGTAGGCTCTGACCCTTTGAATCTAAAAATATCATTATTATTAATGAAAAAGGCAGTCAGAGAAAAATAAAGAGGAGATGAATTATCAAAATTGTCAAAAATGGGGTCTTTCAACATTCCTTTAAATACCAAAGGCATAGTGCTTAAAAATAATAGGAAAATCAACTTTCTCCTGTATCTGTCAAGATAAAAAATTATATACTCCATTTTTTAATGTACCTACTCTCTAATGCTGGTCGTATATAATTATTTAAAGAAGACACGTGCAGATAGTGTCAGGTGGCCCACACGAGACTAGAATCACATTCAGACTTGAAACAATAACATGTGCATAATTAAAAAATCAAAACGAAACTCCCCACATACGTACCAAACTACTCAATGCAAATACGATGCCAGTGCCACCACACATGGTCCAGCACCGCACCATACAAATGACAAATTGCCAGCATAACGCACCGTCCAAAATTACGCACCTACAAGCATCACACACGTCCATGGCCCAACCGCACGGCCCACACCACTTACAAACCATTACGTATAGTGCACAGTAAATGTAAATGCTGTCACTTATCCCTTTGTCCAGTGGCCACCTTACGCCTATTCTTAAAATCCCTAACAGTTGATATCAAGAGCTCAAAGAACTCTCCAGGCAGTCATTTCCATTCCCTAATATTTCTGTTTAGTAATGAAAACTTTTTATTTTGTAATAAATCAAAAGAGAGATGGTACTTTTTTCCACACTTTATTATTTAAAGTCGACCGGTTTCGTCGCATAGGCGACATCATCAGGTACATAGATTCAGTGAGTTCCAGAATATATAGTTTTTTTTTTGAGAGGGGGGGGAAAGAGGAGGGATAGGGGGGAGGGTAAGAGGCGGTGGAAAAAAAGGGGGGGGGGCTTGTGAGAGGGAGCGTGGTACTGGGCGTGGGTGTTACCACGCTCCCTCTCACAAGCCCCCCCCCCTTTTTTTCCACCGCCTCTTACCCTCCCCCCTATCCCTCCTCTTTCCCCCCCCTCTCAAAAAAAAAACTATATATTCTGGAACTCACTGAATCTATGTACCTGATGATGTCGCCTATGCGACGAAACCGGTCGACTTTAAATAATAAAGTGTGGAAAAAAGTACCATCTCTCTTTTGATTTATTAGAATGGATTTCCACAAAGTGAAGCCTGAAACCACCGAGTTTATTTTTATTTTGTGTTTATTCTTATTTTTACTGAGAACTGTGTTAGAATTTTCCATTAAAATTTGATTTTTCAATTTTTTTCCTTAGATTTTCCCCCGCTTGTTCATTTTTAAATTTTCTATGCATCGCCACTAACCTCCTCCTCTATCTTTTATTTTTAGATTCTTCCATTTTAGAATAATCAACATATCCGTTAAGTTAGCTGAACTCTTATGCTTACCGAGTATGTGTATCTGGTTGACCTTCATTGCATTTTTATGTACGCAGCAAGAGAGGCATTAAATTCTGGGAGAAAAAGTTCCGTTTACTTTGCTCAATCTTGCTTGTGCAAAACTAATTGTGCTACTTAGGACCAAGATCTTGTTATCTGTGATCTCTATGATTTGGCCGCTTTCAAGCACAGTCTTTTGGTTCAAGCTAAATTATTTCATTAGTTTTTAGCTGCAGCGCGCTCAAGTTATAGTCAGAGTTTCAAATTGTGCAACTTTCATAGCAAGAGTTTTAAACTGGGAACTTCATTTAATCATAAGTATATATAATTCACCCTTGTCATTAAAAGGAAATTTTTTGCAGCAACCACTACCAACAAAATAATGCTAAACGTTTATATGTAAATAAATATTAATTGTTTGTATAATTTATCTCTTACTATCATACCGTGCTATATGCCGAGAAGCTACTACGGTAAAACCAGCGGAAGTGAACGCTTTAGTCGTCGAAGGAATGACTACTTACATATTATGCCCAAAAATATTGAATATTTATTGTCAATGACTGTTCAATTTTCATTTTTTAAAGATATTTTGGGATACATTTTAGAAATCATTTATTTTTCTTTATTATTTCATATCAACAGCAGAGTAATTTGGAACCGAATATGACACTACCGCGGTAGGACAATGTAATTAAGAACCCTTATCTTTTATGGAAAAAATGGCATCTTAAATCTATCTGTTCTACCCAAAATCTCTCTAATTTTATTGACGTGATCTCTCCTACCGTAGTACGATGGGGAAATTATTAGATTAATATGGATGGTAAAGGTTTATCGGCAAAAATTCATTTATTTTAGTGAAAATACAGCATTCGGCAATCTTTGACGACAATATAATACTTAACTTTTCAACCTGACCAAAAATAACAGTGGTTGTCAAATATGGGATGGCATTGATGGAAAAATAGTTATTTTTGCATCTAAAATATTGTATACGTATGCATGCGTGCGATTTTTTCATTCCGTCTGAAGAAATAGGCTTGATATAGGTTTAATTGCCAACCCTGGTCTCAGTTGATGCCCACGTAATTGACGCGTAAATCGTTTCAGATTTCAAGAGGGGAAGTCAGACAAGGAGATCCTGGATGACCTCCTGCGCTCCACGCGCTACGACAAGAGACTTTTGCCTCCAGTGACTGGTGAGTGTGCCAGCGAGTTTCCGTACGTGTGCTCTCACTTCCTCTTACTCTCCTTTCTTCTCTCTCACTGCATCTCAATAAAAGCATTTGATCATTGCATAATTAAGTGAATTACATGATATTAAAAGTGAAGTTGCTTCTCTCACGTCCCCACCTTCCTGCTTGAGCTGACCATTCGCTTCTCCCGACGAATCCCCCAAAGGTATTTCACGAATTTCATTCGCTTGCCCAAAGTCCACTGCTATTTATCATAATAATTACCGGGGTCACAAATTGCTTCAAGTGCAGGTATTCGATCGCCGAGATCAGAAACAAATTGAGCGTAAACGTAAACTCTTTAAAAAGAGTTTAGTCTAATTGAATCGAGAAACTGTACCATTACTGGTTAACTTGCATAAATTGCATTGTCTTTAAATAATAATAGTGCGTTGATGTAATGAATAACATTCAAAGATGATTTTAATTATCCGGTAAATTAAAAAAAAGTAGTGAAAATTTTTGTCAGTTTGTGACAGGGATTCTTTTAAAAATTTCTAAATATTTAATGAACCGCGGACCATGACTTTGGAGAGGAGATTTGCAATCATCGCATAATGGGCCGAAATCAAATGATCATGCTATGTCAAAGAAAGACAAAAATACGCTCGTGCGCTCAAAGTTGGCGTGACGTGCGTGACAATATGGGCGTAATGGGATTCCAATTTGTGACCCCTCATCCATCAGTCAATCGATGAAGGACGTTCTAATCTCCGTCACGCATCGATTGATTGTTGGCGTGCTTCCCCATTTCGGAGTTTCAACTCCTCCATCGTCTAAAAATGCCGCCTCCAAGCAACTAACTGAATGAGGTCCTCTCTCTCCATCTCCCGCATCCGAGGGGGAGGGGACACGGCGAGAGGAGGCCCCCTCATTAAGCGCGCCCGAATGTCAGAGGACGCGCTGCGTCACTGTCTCGGCTCTCTTGTGTTTGACGAGAGGGTTGAGCGTTCACTTCTCGCAGAGCCGAGCCTTTCCTCCTTCCCGCCCGCTCCCTTCACTCCCCCCGCCGCCCCTCCCTCCCTCATCCCTCGTAATTTTCCACACGGTCGGCTCACAGCCGTCAACGCGGACTATCTCTTTCTCTCTGCCTCTCCAGGGAGAAGAGAATTGCTCGCTAAATCCGGAAATCCGGGCGGTTATTTGTGCCGGATAAATATTGCACGATGAACACCAGTCGATGTTTGAGGCAGCAGAAACCTTTTTTTCCCCCCCGACCTTCTGAGATGTTTGACATGGCGCCACCCACCCTCATTGGTGTGCCGCCAGTGACGCCATCGCATATAGGAGGAGGGATCGGGAATTTTTTTTGGCGCACCCCGTCTAAGCAAAGTTTGAATAACGCAAACGTACCGGACTTTCCCTCACTCCCCTCTCGCCTCTTGGTCTCCAACTAGCTCACATCAAGGGCGTTCGCCCCATCCACACGGCTGCTTCTTCTTTTGAATCAAACGCGGCACCGCCTTTTTTGCGTTGGCCATTACCTCATTTACTCCCGTAACTACTGTAGCTCACCGCCTCAGTTGCTTTTGATGCTTCATCCGATTCACATTTCCTCATCCAGCACTCGCGCGAGAAAAAACACCTGTCTCGTTCGTTCCGCGGGAAGAAAGCATTGACAGTGTTATATTTCTTTTAAAAGTTCGATGTCTGTGAAATATAAATACTGAGGCAATGCTACAACGCTTTCCAAGTATGTTTATCTTTGTTAGTGGTATTATTTTGCTTTTTGGATGTTTTGAGGCAAACATCACTGAAGCTAGTGGCTATAGATCCCGGCGTGTAAAAACTTAGCTTATGATACAGGTCAAAAGGAATTGGTGTTCCTGGTGAAGCAGCTGACTGGACCACCCCCGCCAATACAAACGTGGTCGGCAACACCTTCAGCTTATTTTGAGGGTATTTTGCTGGCCTACTTTGTCATCATGCCTACTTATACTTATCAATGCACAATTATCTCGATCGTCTGGGATGGCAAAGGAGAAATACACCGCACCCGAACTCAGATCTTGGAGAGGTTCACTCATTTGAAATGAGTTGTGCGTCTCGGGTCCCCTTTTTTCCTCTTCTCCTTTTTCCACTTTCTTACTCCATATTTAATGTTAAGGAAAAGTCCTCATTTGATGTTAAGGAAAAGGTGTTCCTGTGACACACCTTAAACGGTACGTCAAAGTCATCAATAGGAAACGGAAAATCAGAGCGCGCTGAGAGTGGATAAGGCTCCCGGGAATCATCAATGGGCTCAGAAATTAGGAGATGATCCAAGGATCTTCTCGAATCCTTTAAAACCAAAAAATAGCGTCGGCGTAAACACATTCTCATCGAAAGAGGGATATGTGCTGTCAATTCAACCAGTCCACAATTTAATAGTGGTGACTTTAATGACATAGCAGGTTGTTCCAGTTCTCTACCAGGTGAAACACTCTTTTGAACTAATAAAAATCATGTATATATTTCTAATTAAATAGAGCAATATTAATCTTTCATATCATTTCATTTCATATTTTTTGTCATAAATAAAAAACTCTCGGCATTACGTATTTATTTGCACTTCAGGAGATACGTCAATCGTAATAGTCAACGATCTTTCGATAGGTTTTGGAACTTTTTAGGTTTTCGATCAGTATTTCTTCATTCTCATAATAAATAAGCCAAGCTATCATACTTCATGAATAAACATAATATGAAATACTGAGTAGGTAAGGTTTTGTTTGAAAAAGCGGGTGGGGTGCGAATGGACGAAGGCAGCCTCAGATTAATTTCTTCGTTATGCTAACGCCGTATATGCAGACAACACGCGCTACATAAAAGCGGAGCGTGGTTATACTTGTCAGGGGCAACATGTCGGCGAATACTACGGGTGGAGAGGATGGACTGCTATATCACCGAGGATAATTTTCAAGCATTGGATCACAAAAATAACTGATACCACCGCCTATTATGTTGATTATATTTAATACTTTAAAACACCTTCTTATCAACATGTAAAGTCTTACAATAATATTAAATAAATAATAATTATAAAGCAATTTAACAGATATAATTAGCCGCATCTTTTCAGTATTACGAACAAGTCAAAGGCATTCTAAGATCAAAAGCTCACAAAAAGTGCATAAAAAACTAAAATTTCATACTTTAGACATTTGATTGAACTATCGTGGTCCCCGTATTTGTAATTACCTGATGCTCTAGGCCACCGTGTTCCTCCGACAGAATTGGTCAGTTTCGAAATAGTAATTGTGTGTTGTAAGTTTGAAAGGTGCGTTGCCATCTAGAAAATGATACCATAAATACGATTTACTGCAGACTTCCATTCCAGGAATATTTCATCGGAATTATTTATGTTTCACTACTTGTCCGAAGCATTAGCTTACATTAGTGCTTGTATATTTTAATTGCCCCGTATTGATTGCGTAACTTTGTGCTAATTTCAGTGCTCCATCATATATACGTCCTTAGAGTAGATATAAATGTTTTCGTAATGGATTGGAAACTTTTAGCTTCGTTCAACGGAGCATTGATGGTCACTGTCTTACATTAATTTCAGGAGTCTTTCTTTAATGAATAAGATCGCAATATTTCAGGGTAATAGTAAATTCATATATTTATATTATCTCACAATTCAGGCCCCCAAGGGTATGTATAATAATACCACCATATATACACTGGAAATCGATAATTATAGTTATATACGGGTATTAGTAAGGCGATGCGCTAGCTACTCTTTCGTACGAAAGCATATGCAGGAATGCCACCATTCTGACTTCTAATAAAACGGATGAACGCAATTTGACATGTATTATACAGGAACAAAAAGCAACAAAGCAAATTACAATGCTACCGAATAACATGTAAAGGAACACACAGTTTGTGTCTTGACTTTACTAAGATTCATGGACAACTAAACTTATGTTTGCCTTAGGTCTACTTTGACTAATGACGGTACGGCGAAGGTGCCGAAGGTTTTGCGCTTTCGTCACGACCAATCAGTCATCTAAACCATGCATTGGACATCTTCACGGACTCTTGTGTTCATTGAGTAATAAATAAATATACCGTCTGATATGCTCACGTATACGTATCTGAACACATATTCACATGGCTAGATATAGGGAAAGCTTTTCTTTTGTGAGCGTTTCTAAAAATAAAAAAACAAATACTAATTTCGTAGGGATCCGTGCCGATCGCAGGTGGAAAAATGTTTGCTTGCCCGGGGCTGGAACCAAAGACCTTCGTCTTCCGGGACAATGATCTACCAACTAAGTCATCGAGGAAACTTATAACAATTGAAATCCGCGGGGTTTTATGCAACCAAGTGCCCATATTCTTTGGCTGGGAGATGGCTCAGGGATCTATTTTACCCACTTCCTGAAAAATGGGTGAGCACACAAGAGGGAAGAAAAACAGGAAAAAGAGTCATTCATTATGATTAAGAGTAAGTGTAGTGCGTTTGAAGGCACCCATAACCAGAAGAAGGAGAAGAGCCATATTGACTTCATAATGTTTCACATTCACATGTTTAAACATGAAAACCCGCCGAACGGTGGGCGCATATTCACACGAATAAAAAAAAGGGATACAAACACACATCAATGAAATAAACAAGATTGGAGGAGAAGATAAAAGGTAAAAACCGGCGTATTTCAGTGAAAATTACGCAGCCAGCGGAACCCAGAGATAGCGGAAATATAGCAGTTTAGCTAGAGTCAAATTGATTTGGTCTTCAGCGCTCGGTAATTATAACCAAGTTATTAGATCTGTATGGAATGTGTACCATGATGTGGAGGGCGTGTCAGTAGGAGGGGGTATGACCAGCATCCCTTCGATCCGCTGTTTTCACGACACCCGAGACCGCACGCAGCGCGACCAAGTTGCGGGACAAGTAATCCATCCACCAACCGCCCCCTGGGGGCGCGTGTCGCTCGCCCCGACACCCCCCGGTGTCCACCCGCGGGGCCACGCGTACATATTCGCGGCAGCCCTTTGCTATTGACCCCAGACGTCGAGTCGAGCACACGGCGCCCCAACCCTGCCCCAACCGGCCGCAAGGGAAGCGTAGTAAGCCTTCGGCGTCTTTACTGATTTCCCCCCGTCCCCCCTGCGGACTGCCCCCCTCTTTTCCCGCGAGTGACTGTAGGCAAAAAGTGTGTCGATTGGTCTGCTATCACCCTTCTATACCCCATTCCGTACCGAGAAGGAAAGAAAAAATAAAGGGCATTCCTCCTCCCGCCTTCACCCTCGACCTTGCTACTTCTGTGGTTGCCTCCCCCCGCCCCTGCCCACCCCTCGACCCTTCTCCCTCCTCTCTCTCTCTCTCTCTTGTTCGTCTATTTGCAGATGCGGATCAGTGCTGCGAGCCAGGGCGGAGCCGGACCTCTTCCCCCCCTCCTCCCTCGTCCTACCCATTCTCCTCCGTCTACAGCAACTTCCGCGACACGGGAAAGAACCGGCGCCGATTCGGCGAGTCTACTGGTCCGTCTCTACTTGTCTAACCTTATTATTATTAATATTATCAAACTGTGTACCTATCTTTATCTCTGTTTTCTATTACTGCCTACCTCCTTCTCTGTTATCTGCTGTACTACTCCCCTCCCTCCTCCTCCTCTCGTTTGTCCCCAGCGTTGCTCAATCCGCTCTCCTTTAAGTCTCTCGTACTCCCTCAGCCTCGCTATTTCTTCTGTCTTTTTTCATAGAAGTTGAATAACAAGAGAAGTTACCAATTGTGCTGCATTCCTTGCCTCTCCCTTCCTTCCTTCCTTTTCCGCGCCTCTTACTTTCTCTCTACCAGTGATGGTGTCATTCGAAGCCCATTTTCCAGGAGCACTTCCGTTGAAGACACGCACCCGCGAGCTCAGGCGTGGAAAAAGCAATATTGCACGCGCCGGTTTTACGAGCGCCGGTCGCTCAAAGAAGCGCGCCCTTCCCCATCTCTCCCCGATTGCGTGCCCCGGCCTGCCTAATGGAGCGCGTGATATTTCATACCGGTAAACTCTCGCGTCGACGGGCCTCACCGATCTCTTTATCAATCAAGAGGGCATATCCAGAGAAATGACGTGGGCGATTATTCACTTTTAAAAGCGTGTCAAAGTGGTTTGCGGTAGTGGGCTTATAATACGAACTCCAGCGTCAGACCAGTTAGACCAAGTCTGTGGCTAATTATTACGTATCGTAGTTTCACAGTTGAAGTGAACAGTCAGCCAACTCATTTTGAACTTCTCTCTCTAATCTTATTCACTTACGAAAAATCAATTTTTAATCAATGGGCAAAAAATTCGAGTTTAGAATTTTCATGGCAGTAGATCGTGTCATACGTTGACGTGATGACGACATCTTTGCCTGTCTACCAAAGTATTTGTTGCTTTGTTTTACTTAAGTTATAAGTGGTCAGTGCACGTTTGCGTCATGCGAATGTTAACTCTCTGTGTATGTGGATAAAAAACCATCAACTTGGATCGTACTTAAAATCTATTATGCATTCGTTTTAGTTTAATTCAATTATGTGAGCATATTTTGTGACCGCCGTTCACCCTTGGTGAATTCCATGCAGTTAAAGATAAAATGGGGAAGTCTACTCGCGAGGTAATCGTCATTGCGATCCGACTCGAGCTTAGAAGCGCCATGCTGAATGCAGGGTTTCGATGACAGAGTATCTCTTAAGGCCAGAGAACAGGAATTGCTTGAGGCAAAAGCAGTAATGCCATTTAAATTTTGTTAAATAATCAATTATGGCAATTATCTTTGATCTTGTAAAAAATAGAACAATAATTGTGGTATTTCCATAATTTTTTTCTGCGTAATTAAGTTTCATTAAGCTTACTCCATGAGTGCAAATTCATGCCTATTAACTTTGGGTATCTTATGAACAAATATTCAATTAAAAATGACAAATTTTTCTTTCAGCGTATTAATCTTGCTTTTTCCCTTTTCGTTTATTTTGTGGTCGTTCTGATTTTGTGAAAAATATTATCTCCAAATAATTTCGAACATTTATCTGCGATACTGTTCTGGACATCTATGGGTATAGTTCCCTTCGTCATTTCAAGTAAATTTGACCAAAATATTTTTTTATATTAAAACATTAATTAAAGAACGTCTGGTATTGTTTATTCCGAAGGGATAGTTTACGCGATGGGTGTTGGGGTTTGGCTCTAGAAATTTTTAACTGAAGGAATTTTCATTCTAAGAACTTGAGCTCTACGGTCTCGTAAATTAATAAAATAAAATGAAAATTCCTATACCTACAATAAGTCAGCACCACTCGTTCCGCAATAAAAACAATGTTTTGTGATGATGATTTGTGGGAAAAGAAATTCCACGACAGTGGCCAAATACAACCTATCAACCGGAAGCGTGCATCTGATGCAAATTATTGTTCCGGTGACTTTTATGAAAAAGACTGATTGTTCACGGCGCTAAAATAATGATTGACTTACCCGTTTAGGTCGGTTAATCTACAGCAAAGGCTTCATTTTCACAAAGAGTTCAAGCAATTAGAGCATGTATTCACATTCATTCATCTAATTCTTTGAGAGTACAATAAGACTTCCAGTAATGAAAATCACGGATAAATATTAGCCTTACTATGGTTAGATTATGTTGTTTGGTTGACTTGATGATTTTTATTCGTTTCCTTAAGTTTTATATCAAATTAGATGAAAAGGATTTGTTCCATCCGAAAATGAATACAACTTTAAATGTAATGTTCAGTTTTTGTTCGTGCATTGTTCCTACTGCGTATGTCTATAAATAAAGTCCTGTCTAGGGAACATTACATTTGAAATATTTTTCATTCTTCTCGTGTAATTTGCATTGAAACTTCAATAGGATTGGAGGCCTACGTCACAATTTTCTCTTTGGAGAGGCAAATTGCGCCCGTTTGTCATGAAGTTTAGTAGTTTGCAGAATCACGTATGGCAAAGCATCATCTCGTTTAGTATTCTTCAGTGAGGCATCAGTAATTAGTAAGGGGTGGTCTTCTGCTTTCATTTCGCCGTTGCGACACAGCTGACATCCTCTCAGGCAGCCACGCCTTGGCAACCGCTGCCTTAGCATGCTCGCTCGCTCGCCGACGGTGCTTTGAGCAATTGAGGGATCTCGAGGCCCGGTTGAACGCAAAAAGAGAGGGCTCGAGGCGTGCAAGTGATGAGGATTGATCGTTGTAACCGTGCCGTGGAAAAAGGGCTTCAAGAAACACTCACCACCACCACCAGTATTACTTTCCCATCCCCGAGCATTTTTGTTACCCTATAATTATGCCATCGCTCTCCTCCTAGTGTGTTGCCGTGTTTTCCTTATTGCTTGTCGATACTGTTGTCTGTTGAGGGTGACGTCGGATCCTGAATTCCCACTCTCACGAGAGATCCATGTGTTGTGCATGCACCCGCCTCGTTGTATTCTGTGTGCCAAAAAAACCCCGATCACGTTCAGCTGTTATCTGTTGTTGTCGTTGGTGTTGTTGTAGCTCCCAAAATAAACTGCTGAGTTTAGCACACCTTCTTATAGATAGTAATCAGCAAGACAACCACAAAGCATTCCCTCGCGTAGGCGTTCTTCGGAAAAATGAAAAATACCCCCCACCTTAGCCTTCGCCGACACAACAATGTTTTCCTTTATATTTGCGACAGTATATAGAGCTTGAGAGACAAACGATGCGCGATCTTGCTCTCCATCCAGATCAATTGCAATTCGTCAGGAGTGTGCCATTCGGCTATCTGGTGAGTTCCCGAAAGCTATGAAACCCGCTGTGCAAAAATTTCTTTGCCCCAAATTTCCTGCACGTGTATAAAGATGTGAGATAATTAAGTAAACAGGTGAAACTTCCCTCGGTATCCCCTCGTAGTTTTACCATTTGTAGCAAACTAGTAGGCATGCAGCATAAAAAGCGAATATAACGATAGAGAAATGCATTTTCCATATTGGTTGAGACATTCCTTCGACGTTAGTGTTTAAAGTCGGATGGATAACATAAGAGACGGAATGAAAGGACTTAAAAGCAAAGAAAATAAAGGATGCGCTAACGAAAAGATAGGCGTACCTAAATACAATAATAATACGCAATTGGAATGGATGTCAGATTCTTTTTAGAAGTAATTTCTAGAAGGGTTCTCCTGTGAGGGCAGCAAGTCAAACTCCGAAACCATATAGAGCTTCAGTGGTGGAAAAGCGCAGGCATTTTCCAAACAAGACCTTATAAATTCAATAGAATATTGGGTACAGTCGTATTCCACTATCAAATAAGGGTAATTATGTCTGAGAGTTTGCTAATACTCGTGTATTTATTAACAGTTTGCACGCTCGTCTATAGATTTAATTTCGCAGTAGTTCGACCAAATTTCGAATGTGAGCAAGTATTATACAGTGTTAAATGCGGAATTCTATGAAGTTTGAAGACGTTATGGGTACAAGAATAGTTTTTGCGAGAAGTGAGCAAATGTCTCGGGGTTACTGATGAACCAACGAGTTGGGAGTTCCTCCGGCCACCAAGGGAGACAGCGAAAGAGCGAGATTGAAACTGTGATGAAGATGCGGGTGATACTTGACCAAGTATACTTGTGTCGAAGATTGCATGACGAGGGACATATATCGCTAGATCGGAGTACCCGAATTAAATTAGAGTAATGGTTTGCTTCACGGATGGATTTAAATAGTCATTGTTCCCTCTTGCACAGTTCGCTTTTACAGTGAAACGCAGTCTGATAACCCCAGCTCATTTGATTGAATTAGTTTGATTGATATCATACGTTCCTTCTTGTGAAATCATTTCATTTGTAGTCATAGTTGCGTTGTGCTGGTATGCCAACAGCTGGTTACGCTGGTATGCCAACAGCTAGTTACGCTGGTATGCCAACAGTGGTGGCTCGCAGGTTATGACGCAGCAGTTGTTGATTCAGGTGCCATCGGCCAGCTGTGCTTCGAACGAACTCTCCCCGGGCAATCGCCCATTGACATAGTGAATACGTGCCTTCCTCTCCCCCCACCCCCGCTCACCCCCCGTTTCTTCCGCAGTTCACTAAACGCTTTTAGTCGGTCTCTTGCCCCGTCATCGTCGACAGTCATGAGGACAATTTCAAGCTTTGATTTTTGTATTAATATTTCATCCTTCCACGCGATACACGGAATTTCAGATTAGTTAATACCTCTGGGTGCTTACTCAGGGGGTGCGTGTTCATTCAGAATTCGTCACCTCGACGACCCGAGAGAGAAAGGGCGGAGAAGTTGAAAAGACGCGCTGTCGGCCGTGCTCTCTGCTCTTCGGCTCAGCGAAATAGTAGCGCCTTCCGCGAGCCAAAGAGAGCAAACGGAATTCGCAGTGCGCAGGTTCTCGCCCCAGCTCACGCAAGATTGATTTGATCGAGAGAAAATTCTCTCTTGTGAGAGCAAACGATCGAGAAGTTTTCCCGTAACCTTACTCGATCCTTTACTCATTTCGGTGCAGTCTTTAAAACTTTCCTTCTAAAATATTTGCACTGCCTCTTCCAGGCTGACTACTACTCAACTCCGTCCCATGTTTTTCAATATAAAAATGCTCTATTTTCAATGCACTTACATATTTGGCTTCATTAATCGGTTCAATATTGTTTTCTTTTATTTATTTTTTTTAAGGAAAATATTCTTGCAGTTTATCTAAAAGAGCGTTCTTAAAAAAATTATAATAGTTATTACCCAAAATACATCGCAAGATAAAATCCTCTGAATATTTTAAATACTAAATGCGGAATATTTTAAAACGAATTATTTAAAAATATTTTTGAACTCTATTTAATGAAAATAAATATTTAAAAAATAGTAAAAGTTATTTTTTTCAAATGTCCAGAGTTACACCGTTTTCACATGCATTGAGGTCGGTAATGACTTTACACTTACCAATCAAGTATTTATCAACCTATCCGGTATAGTGCTTCAAATATCATGCAGTTACAACATTGGTTTAGTAATTAGAGATCGTAAAAAGCATGCGTAGTATAGAGAGTCGTTTAGTCTAGTTGGGTTTTATTAAATAATTTAATATCAAATCAAGTGTTTGGGGAAATAGCAGCAAACGATTTAGACCTGATTCACACTATTAAGTTGTGATTTAGCACGGGAATTAGTTATCACGAGCGAATCATTGTAGTAAACTATGAATTGAATGTCGTATTGAAGAGGCATGACGTGTGGTTGATAGATACCATGTAGTGGGTGTATGTATATTGTATTTCGCACGCTGATTGAAAATGTTTTTCAGCCTCTTTTTCGGTAAGTTGCTCTTGGTATATGGCTCCTTAGTGAGAATCAATAGCAGACGGTAGTGGCATTCAGATTCTAAGTCTGCTTGGAGCATATAAAAGTATTTCTTTTCATTAAAGTAAAAACAATTATGGATTTGTGGATTTGAAATGTGTGTTCTTTTATTTAGCAAAAAATTACTCTTTCTGCCCGCAGCGGATGACCAACTAATGATTTCTTAATTTCTTCCAATATAAATGCGTTTGACCCTCTCATTTCGAGCTACATTATGGCATCATTTTGTTTTCATTTACATAAAAGCCAAAAGGAATTAATTTTAATTTTGTGTAACCGAGAACTTACAAGTGACAAATGGTCATTTTACTCTCCAACTTTTTGGCCTTTTAAGGAGACATATCATTTTAATTTCCCTCTGAGTGTACGCTATTGGTAATAAAGATATTTAATTTTGATTGGGGTCCCACTGAAAGGAGCATCGTTTCCCGTTTGTTGGGTGGACTGTTGCAAGAACGGTAAAGTGCGTGGGGGAGGATTTGGGGGTAGAATACGCGGGGAACGAAGGAGAGGGAGAAGGAGAAGGAAGGACGCCTTTGAGCGGCGGGGTTTGGGGAGGTGAATCACGAAATCAAGAAATAGATGGGTTTAGCGTCCGATGGTTAAAACGCATTTAATATATTCTTGTACTTTGGTGATGAATGATACAAACTTTATTAATATACGTCAAAGTCGAAAGGAGCAGAGTGAGCTTTTGAAAATTAAATATAAACTAATTGAAAGTTTGAAGAATCCTAAAATTAAAGAGGACGTAAGCATTGAGGAGGAAACCAAGGATATCAAGGAAAAGAGATAGATCCGACTAATTTGGACCACCAAGAAAGGGCAACGTTGTGTTAGAGGGGCTGGTACAATGTCAAGCACCACCACGGATAATGTCTTGAGGGTCGCTTATCATCGTTTGAGGGTTCAGATCACATCTTCAATGTTCGAGTTGAGGAATGTCAGTTCCTTTTCCTGCGCCACTTTCGTCATCCCATGGACCGTTGGTACCCCGGAATTTCACGTTAATTGCATTTCAGCGGGTATTCAGATATATCACCCGGATTGGTACACGGGAGCTTCCAATCATTAACCGAAAGCTACGTACCCTGATCCCTGAACCTTTTTCAAGTAACTTAAAGCGATTGTAAAGTAATTTGTGAAGAGCCTAAACTAACGAAAAACATCGCAAAGAAAAATTAGGAGGGTATAAATTGAATTGTAAGGCTAGTGAGTAATATTTTAAAATTGTTTATCGTTGCTGTTTTAGAATTATGATAACCCTTTAAATAATTGGCCAAAATCTTGACGTGAGTTGGGAAGACAGAAAGGGGTGAATCGATGTTTTCAATGTGCTTCAAACAAGTGCTCACCATCTCAGATTTGAAAAAGGCAAATTGGCCAGACTCCGTACACATCGTCATCTGCCTCTTTGCCCCGACATCACCCGCCATCTTCTTGCTGAGGCTAATGATGCGCAAGGAAAGCAAAGTGCTCTCGAAGAGGTGGCTATTGATGACCATAGTTTGGCTGCGTATTCAACACCTCCATCGCTGGATTCTCTCTTTGCTTCCGCTCACTCACTCAGCAAGGCTTTCAATATTACTTTTGCATGTATTTTCGATTCTGCTCCTTTCATCTTTCATTTAGGTATTTTCTTTTCTCTCGATTTGTGCCATTGATTCGAAAAGTCGCATTTCTAAGACGCCTCCTGTTCACCTTTGGAATCGATTGAGCCGATGCAAGTCACATTTAGACGCCGACTTTTGAAATTTCCCTGGTTTATTATAATACTCCAAAGGGTAAAATATATGTATAACGCTGGGGATGTCTCTTTATAAGTTAAACGAAAATCGGGGCTATAATCAGGGGTCGGACCCCAGGGCTAGGAACCACTCACGAGCGGGTGAACTCCCTTGATGACCACCGTGGGAAGGGGACCTCCGTCATGATGGCCTTCCGATTAGATTCCGGGGTTCACCCTCAGATTCTCATTTCCCAGTGTCCTCTCACTTCTCACTCCGTTCGGCCCTTTCGTTCCTTCACTCACTCTCCTACCCCTCCCTCGCCTTCCTCTCGAACCCCCTTCCCCCCAGCTCCCTGGGATAAAGAAATAAAAACCGAGGGTGGGCCGTAGATGAAGCGAGAGAGTCGAGGCCGTAAAGGGGGTGAAGTTATTAATTAACTTGAAAGCCAATTCACAGCACAGTTTAAGCAAACGTTCACAATTATTGGAACGTTTTTGTTGAATGTTTGCTGAGAAAGAGAGAGAGAGAGAATAGACGCCAAATAATATATTCGCTGCAGAAGTCACCTGAGGCTGCTTGAATTCCGTTCTCAGATAGAATTTCTCGTTATATCTCGTTGCGTTTCGCGCACTGGAGGGTATTTCCTCGCGAATCCCCTCCAGAGCCCCCGGAGTGATCGTAAAAATTCGCACGCACATCCGAGTGTTTCGAACTATCCATCCAAATTGTGGTGTGACCAGTGATGTAACCGGGAATTCTTTTAAGGCGAATGATAAATAAATCGACCAATAGCGTGAAACTATTCACTGACGACGACAAATGAAGAATTATATTTACATCTGATGGAACCCAAAGGTGAGGAAAAGGACTTCAAAGCAGCTTGGTGTATTGAACGAATAAATTAATTATTAGGTAGTATATTAAAAACAAAAAAGTCATTAATAATGCAAATATTGTTTTGTCGGAAAATCTTGACAACCCCTGGGCGTCACCATGCATTAAAATTTCCTCCGTCACATCAAACCAGTTCCCATTGGCGTCAAACCCGTCAATGCATCATCCCGGAAGAGAGGCGCGGCGGCAAGTTAAACGGAGGATGCTCTCAAATTTACAAGGATTCTCTCAGAAGCGTGACCCCCAGTTTCTCGAGCAACGTGGATTGGTAGAACTGAGTGCAATGGGAAGGGTCCCTGGCAGAGTGAGGGGAGGGGTGAGAGCCCCACCGAGAGAAGGAACGGCCCAGCAATGCCTCGGGCCAGTAGGTGCTATCCTTCTTCCCCGCGAACCTTGCTCGCGAAGAAAAGAGCATCGAATTGAAAGCATGTCGCTCACTTTAAGCTGGCTTCTCACGCTTTCCCATTCAGATTTGGAATCCCAAAGACGAAAAATAAAACATGACTGGATATGCGGGCGCTGGGCCTCCATCACCACCACCTACTCTCTTTTTTCTCCAAGGGAACCTCAATTTTAAATTGTTCACATTGCCAGGCGGTGCCTCCCAAGAAGTATTTGACGGGATTAATTAACTGTCGCTCAGAGTTTTTTATTCCCAGTTCGTGAACTGCACAGGGAGATGGGATCTGGTGGGCATTAATGTTATCATCGCCCTCATGCTTCCGATCATTTCGGAAGCGACACGCAAATATCATCTGGAAGGAAGCGTCTCGCCGCTATTGCGAAATTCCTCAAGGTGATTTTAATCGGCGCCGAATATAGGTACCTTAAATCTCAGTGGTGTGTATGTGTGTGAGTGCGTGTGCCCTAGCCGTCTCCAGTGGTTCCCAAAGGCCACTGCTCGCCGGGAGGTATTTCCGCTCCCCCGGGGTCCTTTGGCGGCACCATCCCTTCTCCCTCGCCCCCTCCTCCACTGCACCCTCCCCTCCTCACGCGGGAAGACGATTCTCCCTCGCTTTGACGTATCGGAAAATGAAACTCCCAAAGCACGAACTGCATTCCTTTCGACGATTGTCCTCTGGTTCAGTTCGCTTAATTTTTCTTTAATCTGGAAACGTTTTCGTGTAGCACGTCAAAGAAGTCGGCGAACACAAATTAGTCGCTCTGCATTTTTGTAACTTGAAGTACAAATGATAAATTGATGATTATTATGCATTCTAATCATTATAACTCAAGCAGTTATATCTTTAATACTCCAGCCATTTAAAAATGTTAATAATATATGTGCACAAGGATGAAAATGGCTGCATATAAATATTCAGCTCGTTAACGTGTGAAACCATAGGACAGTTGTCTAAATATTAGTCGATCTCCTTGGTAGCATAAGGAAATTTTGTCGTCAGCGATGTAAAATGCTGCAGAATGCGAATATACGATATTTTTCCATGCGAAAACATAGGCATAATAAACACCTTTACACAGACATATACTATTTAGACATAGTAAAGGAGGTAAGATTCTTATCTCTACACCCCCACTCTACTCGATAAGATACATATCGATTTATATATGTTTGTTTGTATATGTATATTTATATACACACACATGTACATATGTATATACAAGCATTTTATCGAGCAGAGTGTGGATGGGGAGAAAAGAATCTCACTCCCTTGCGATACCCCTCCTCCCTCCATCTCCCTCCCGGCAAATTTTAGCGGTGCTTTCGAGCACCTGCTCCTCTCTCCACCCCCCTCCCGCCCCCTCACCTGAAGGTGTCCTCGCGCTCTCAGCCGTGGAGTGAGGCCCCCTCCTGAGGGCCACCTCTCTCTTTCTTGCTTCCTCCTTACCCTCTCCGTCACCCCTTACTTCACAATGTTAACCCTTTTATTCTCTCCAGCATGTGTTCTTGATGCATACGGAGTGGGGAGCCTGCAAACAATATCCAGCGCTATGAACAATTGACAAAGAAAATAGCAGAAACAACTGTAAGCAAAAAAAAACCCTCACCAAACAGCAGAGGACAAGAAGTATATGTCCTGTGCGGTTGCAGAAGTGGATACGTTCTCATTCGCTCGGAACCATCTTTCTCGATCCCAGAGTCAAATTCCCCGGAGAGCATTAAATGGTGTCCATTGAATCGTTTTTAGGTGGTTAGAGAAAGGTTAGCATTTTGTGAAGATCACCACCGACAAGTTATTAGTTCATGCAGCAAATAACTTACTCAACACGAATGCGTTTAAACAGTTAATCAATTGCTATTTAGCGGATTTCCACTAATCTATCATCTACTCTCACTATTGTTGGGCACAATCTAATTTCGTCATACACTTTGGTCTCTTTCAGTCGCGCGACGTCAAGCAATGGTTTGATTCCTCGTCAATAGTCATCCCGAACGTTGCCGACACTCTTTATCTCCGAGGAAATTTCGGTACAAAGATAGTGACACCGAAATCCTACCCAATTCGGCCTTCTGCTTTATTTTTCCGCGGTTGCTGTTAACTTCCTCACCCTTTTTTTTGCATTTCATGCGTGTATAAAGATGCCGATGTCCCTTTGCATATTTTATCTTCTCTCTCTCGGTAAGAATGACTGCTTCTAACCGCGTCTCAGTTCTCACGCCGATATCTAGGAGAAGAAAGCAGTAATTTCAGTAAACTTTGGAACGGGAAAACAAACTCATGAACGTTTAGACGCAGGGTGACATATGACATAATTTTGTGTATGTGTGTGAGGGGGTTGGGAGTGGTAAGGGAGAGAACGCGCTTCCTTTATGATGCATAGTGGCTCAGGTCGTTCTTAAGAGAACTCGCTGTGGTCGATTGTAATCAAGTGTAACTGTGACGCAGAGTCTGATGGAAAATTATTCAAGCTGAGACAAAGCCCCATGGCATTGGCTCTAACTGCGCTAAATGTTAATTGGGGCTCGCTTTCACACCCGCCTGTTGTCTTCCGGTGTGAATATTCTCCCTGTTTGTGCCATGCTTAATGACAAAGGGTTTCAGAGAGGGAATACGGTCGATGGATTTTAGGATCAAGGCTAATTACGTTTTTGATAATGCCAAAGAGTCGGAGTATTAGTCATATCCAAGAGGATTTGTAAACACCGGGGAACCCTTTGTTCCAATATCCAGAAGGTGTCGTCAAGCACAATTCCTTGAATAATATTGTTCCTCCGGCGCGTTGAATATACGCAAGCGAGAAATGAAACGAATCCTCGAGAGTACTGTGATATTTCACTTTCCGAATCTTAAGTGCACTTGAAATAAAGTCTCCGTGCACAATTAGCACCACCAGCATTGTGTTATGTGGAGTAGCACCAAGAAAAATCTTTTCCTGCCGTCAGATTTCTCTCGCTCGCGATCATGGTAGAGGCAAAACACTCAACATGCACTTTGAACTCTCTCTTGCTCCATGGCACTGGTCACAAATCTCATAAAAGTTTACAGGTTTTTTGTTCGACACAAATAATATTACATATTATAATACAATTGGAGGTGAAAAACCAGTAGATGTTCTTAAGTAGGTTTCAACTAGAACATTCGTTAAATCCACGGGCAAGGATCAAATCAAAGGTTAAAATAAATTTAATCGTGTCTTTTCCATTTTCGGATTTCTCTAACGCTCCATACTAAAAAGAAAGACTTGTACTTTTCCACAGATTTTTATTATATGGTACAACGCGTTTCACCGACTTGCGGCATCATCAGGTACCCCTACTTATTAAATAAGAATTGTAGGTGGCAATATGTCCATGTGGTATATTGAAATGTTAGCAGCAAAGGTGTGTCGTACTGCCTTTTATGATGTAATTTGTTACATACTACATTCAGTACTAATTTCTGATGATCAAAGCGAAATACATAGTAATCGTCGTAAATAATTTTTTAAAATACACCATCTCTAACACATCTATAATGTTGATGCAAGTCACGTGCTCGATTCGATTTGAAATCCACTATGTAAGCTTGAAATTCACTAATGTCAAGGGGCAAACCCTTTCAACTCCGTGCGAAATTATGATCCCCCGTGACGTCCGACTGCAACAGCTCTAGAGCGAGGGAACAGAAAGCTCATATCCGAGTGTATTCCTAGTGGACTGGCTCTGCGAATATTTGAACGATCGCTAACGGAACGAATTCCCCTGCACGATCTGCAGACAGTCTAGGAGTTGTCTCAACTCTCTTTGCTCTGTTCTTTGGCAGTGCTTTTGGAAGCTACCATATTTTACTGTGGCCGCCTAATTGCTGTGATTAACCCGTTTATTATTTATTTTATTTATTTACTCGTTTGAGCAACCCTTTAATTAATTTCGTTTGAATATACTTCCTCCGCATTGAAGTCTATCATCCAGACCATCATCTCTGCCGCTTTGGATAATTCTCCTCTAGTCATTTTTGTGAAATTTGGATTACATGCGTGTACACACACAAACATGGCGATCACAACCAAAATCAGAGGGTTTAATAACTTCCCTTATTTTACTCTGCCATATAACCCGTAAGTAAAGACGACATAAGTAATATTTTCAATCTCAGTGTTTTTGGCGGGACGCAAAAGCCTTTTTGTCTGTTTTGAAAAACAATTTTCCCACGCTGCAAATTCGTCGGCGGAGTCATTAAATTGGAATCGGGATAATGGGGTCAACGTCTGAAATATAGATCGCGCTAGTCATTTAAAGTTTTCTGGGCCTTCTTAGTCTAGAGCTTGATCTTCATCATTTTAAATTTCCCATTTTTAAAGTTTCGAGGTGACGCCCCAAACTCTTTTAGATTATATTATATGTTTAAGAGGATTCTGGGGGAACATTTTTTCCATCGAATCACAGACGTCCTGGGGAAAATCCATTTAGCGGAGGACCAACGCAAAGCCTTTCCTTGTCGACGTTCATTCATTATTTCCCTATTACCTCTTAATCCACTAATACGTGTAATGAGTTTTAATATCTTTCTGCATTTCCATATATTGCTGGAGATGTGCTCTCCTTAACTTCAAATTGGGCCCGTCTCCCTTTGACTCTATTTTATAACTAACGTTGTATGATATATCGTATTACATCTGCGGTCTTACTCCTTCCTTTAAAAATTTTAAATAAGAATGTCTTTTTAGGATTCCATTTACCTAACTAATATGCATCAAACCGTTTTCAAATGTGGGCCGGGAAAGAGATCAGATATTGTTATTTTTATTTTCGGTACAATCGTTGCAAGATTTAATTGTAAAAATATTTTTGAATGGAGAACTTTAATATTTTTAAATAGCTCATACTAAAACACAATACTTGTAATACATTTTCGGGTACCGGAAGTCACAAGCCTTACCTGAGATTATTCTTGTAGTTTAGTGTTCAGTTCTGGGTCGGAAGGAAAATGTCAATAAATTCATATTACCTTTCTATCCCTTTATATGTTACGGGTTATTTCTGTAGATAAGTACCAATAATAAGTATTTACAATGCTTCCAATAGCGAAGCACATGAATATTATTTATTCATGCAAAAGTGGTTATTTGCTAACGTAATTAAATCGAAAAGAGTAAAAGTTAAACTCTGCTAAACATTTTAGTTAAAATGACAGCCATCTTTTTCCATATTCTCCTTATAGTCATTTCATTGGACCCAGCTACTTCCCATACTAATGATTCAAATCAAGAATTATTACTCATCAAGCATTATTCCGAAAGAAAGTGCGGTAAACCCCCCAATGCCGTCCGAAAAACAATATTCCTGAGGAGAGAAATAATGCAATAATTATGGATGAAAATAATGTCAAGGGAAACGTGGAAGCGGTGGGGGAACATCTCTTTCTCTTCTGGATGAAGACTTTAAAAGAAAAAAATACTCGATGGGTTTCTGCAGCACTAACGACATCACCATCCACTTAAACGTGGCGACGAGATTGATTCGTCGGCGTGAAATGGCGCCAAACGAACTCGGCGCCCTCGCTTGTCGGTCAGCACGCACCGCTTCTCTTCCCTCCTCACCTACCACGCCCCGATTACTCGACGTCACACGAAGCGCGATCTCTGCGCGTGCGCGGCACACGACTTCGCACGGAGGAAGATGGAGGCGCCGCGCACTCCCTCACCGCCCTCTCTTGTTCTTTCTGCTCTGTCCACAGGGACGCTGACTGTCAACATGAGTGTCCTGCTGCTGAGCCTCGCCTCGCCCGACGAGTCCAGCCTCGTAAGTCCTTTTTGCTCTTCTTCTTCTCCTCCTCCTCCTGCCCTTTTATTTCTCCGCCCCCCTTTGTTTTCACAATTATCTTCGTCTCTTTCTATCCCTTTAACTCTTTCTCCCTAGTACATGCTCCTCCGCCACCCCTCCGCGTCGTCGACACGGCATTGTTTCTTGTGAATTTCTTTTTCTACCTGCATAAACTGAATGTCATCGTAATTTTTTTCAAATTCATAGAGCAAAGTCGTTTGTTTTCCGTTACGTCCTCTTTTAAATCTTATTGAAATATGAGAGAAAAGAGTCTCTCAATTATTTTCGTGGAGTAAAGATCACGGTGATTGTGGGGGAAACTCTCATCGACTACTCGGTGAACAAACAGACACTGTCATTTCATGTCCAACGAATCGCAATTTCCTCCCACGGAATGATAAAACGTTCAAATCATAATCTTACTTTTCACTACGCTGTTCAAATCGTTAACAAAAATTAAGAAAAGCAACGGCCCGATTACATTTCCCTGAGATACCCACGCTGCAATTCCTACTTCTTTGACCTGCCACCTCCCCGAGTACCATATTCCAACTCGAGAGTTATTCCTTCGCCACCTGCCCTTCCAAAACTATCACATACCTCCTCTCCTGTAACTTCGGTCCTACCTTCTACTTGGGCGAATGCACCACCACCCTTTCCCTTCACTTGAATAATCATTGCCACTCCACCAAATTTCCCACCTTCTTTAATTAACCCATCTCTACTCACACTGCTTCTCACGACCAATCCTTTGATGAGTGCTTCTCTGTTTCGGTGATTGAAAACCTTCCTGAATCCGCAAGTAGTATAGAGGTGAAAACACGCGAGATAGCGCATATCTCGGTGGTATCAGCTATTTGAACCTCCCCTTCAGTGGGCATAATTCAGCCCACTGAAACCATCCAATAGCCGCCTAAACATCCTATCTCTCCCCACCTCACCCCCCCCACACATATCCTTTCCAATTTTCCCCCGAGAACGGCATTCTGATGATAACGGCCGTGTCATTTAAACGTTAAAACTGGCGGGATTAGGTGTTTGAATGTGTATATATATATATAATTTTTATTATTAGGTAATCTACCGGTTAAGGTAGGTTTTTGGATGGACACAACTATCAAATAAACATTTTGTGACTCCCCACCTAGCAAACTAATCTATATCAGGTCCCTCTTCATCTCGGTGTACTTCTTTCCTCCCTTCATCCCGTCCAACATCCCTATCCTGTTCCTGCCCTTACCTCGCTTGCCCAACATTCTCCCCTCTATTACCTTCTTCAACATTCCACTACCGCTCAATACGCCTTTCATCCATTTTTCCTGCCTCCAGAGGATTTCTCTCAACAAACCCCTCTCCTCACCCACCATCTCCAGTACTTCCTCATTTGTTTTACTTTCGGTCCATTTCACCTTCTCCATTCTCCTCCACACCCACATTTCAAAAGCCTCCAATCTACGTCTATCCTCCTGCTTCAGCGACCACGTTTCCGCGCCGTACATAGCTACGCTCCATATCAGAGTTTTTACGAGTCTTGTCTTAACATCCCTACTCAACGTCCCCGTCATCAACTCCCTCCTCCTTGAGAAAGCCTCCTTTCCTAGCGCAATTCTTCTCCTTACGTCCCTACCACTTTGACCGTATTGGTCCAAAACACTTCCGAGATATGTAACCTGTTCTACCTGCTCTATTTTTTCCCCGCCTATTTTAATATTTAGCTTAGCCTTTTTCTTTCTGGAAAATCGTTTGTTTTATTAATATTGATTCTCATCCCATATCTATCGCACTGAACCTCCAATTCACTCAGCAATGCTTGCAACCCCTTGGCTGACTGAGCAAATAATGCTTGGTTATCAGAAAACTTAACCGATTTTACGAATTCCCCTCCGACTTTCATTACTACCTCCAGTTCTCCCCATACCTCTTTAATCATTTCCTCCACATATACGTTGAACAGCACCGGTGACAATGGGCAACCCTGCCTTACCCCTTTTCTTAACACTGCCCATCCGGACTCTCCGTTCCCCACTTGCACCTGAGCAGTCTGAGACATGTGCAGGTTGCGGATCAGTCTCCTGTCCCTCCAATCCATTCCTATTTTCTGCAATACACGCATTAATTTTTCCCAATTCACTCTATCAAACGTTTTTTCGAAATCTACAAAACAGGCAAAAACGTCCCGATTGTATTCTATATTCCTCTCGATTGGTGATCTCATTACTGCAATGGCATCACGCGTACCTCTTCCTTTCCTAAACCCAAACTGATCATCCCCTAAGTAATCATTTGCCTTACTCTCTATCCTTTTGTTGATGATCTTGAGAATAACTTTAGCTGCGTGGGATATCAAACTAATTGTTCTGTAATCCTCACATGATGTAGCCTTTGCCTTTTTTGGAATAGGAACTAACACCGATCTCACAAAATATAGTATTCCGACCAGATTCGTTTCTCATAGATACTACGAATCAGTCCATATAGGACCTTCTTCCCGCATTTTCCTAAACGTTTCAACAGTTCTACAGAATATTGTCCACCTGTGTTCGCCTTTTATGTGTTTTCCTATCCCCTTTCCTTATACCTATTTCTTTGTTTGAATGAATATATATATAAATTCATTCAAATTCAATCAATTCATTGATATTATATATATATATATATAATGTATATATATATATACATTCAAACAAAGAAATAGGTATAAGGAAAGGGAATAGGAAAACACATAAAAGGCGAACACAGGACATGTGGGGAAGGCGGTTTTTGAGCAGATTACGAAAGTAAAAATGTTTCCTTAACCGGGATTTGACCACCGGATCTTCCACTTGCCGGGCGGACGTGCTACCGTTACACCACCAAGGAAACTTAATTTACCTTGAGATCTGCGATGTTTTTAAGACGCCCAAGTCCTCCGAATCTTTTGCCAAAGGAAGGCTTTAGGGAGCTGTTCCACCCACCAAAGGAGAAAAAGACAATACACCCAAGAAGAGGGGACAGTTGGTTAGAAAGCACATAGTATCATATAGAATAGGAACAGTACGTTTCGTGGCACGCATAGCCAGAAGAAGAGATGAGCCACATTGGCCAGATACACTTTCAAATACGAAGTCCCGCCATATGGCGCACAAATATTCATTCAAACAAAGAAATAGGTTTAAGGAAACATTTTTACTTTCGTGATCTGCTCAAAAACCGCCTTCCCCACATATCCTGTGTTCGCCTTTTATGTGTTATCCTATCCCCTTTCCTTATGCCTATTTCTTTGTTTGAATGAATATTTGTGCGCCGTATGGCGGGACTTCGTATTTGAATGTATGTATGTATGTATATATATATATATATATATATATATATATATATATATATATATATATATATATATATATATATTAATTCAAACACGAAATCTCGCCATACGGCGAACAAATATTACTTCACACAGAAATAGAAAAAGTAAAGGGGATAGGAAAACACATAAAAGACAAACACAGGAAAGGTGGGGAAGGCGAATTTGAGCAGATCGCAAATGTAAAAATATTTATAAATCCCGAATAAGGAAATGTTTTTACATTTGCGATCTAATTCGCCTTCCCCACCTTTTCTGTGTTTGTCTTTTATGTGTTTTCATATCCCCTTTCCTTATATATATATATATATATATATATATATATATATATATATATATATATATATATATATATTCATTCAAATTGAAATAGAGATAAGGAAAATGGTAAAGGAACACATATAAAGGACAAACACAACAGAGGTGGGGATGGCGGATGTGAGCAGATCACGAATGTAAAAATATTTTCCTCGACCGGGACATGAACACCGGATCTCTCCACTTGCCGGGCGGATGCTCTAAACCACCTGAGCTATCGAGGAAGAGTACTTTTACATTGAAATCTGCGATCTTATAAAGCGCCAAAGTGCTCCGAATCATTGCCCAGAAGATGGCGTTAGGGAGCTGTTACACCCACCAAAGGAGAAATTGACAAACACAAGAGGAGAATAGACAGTAGGTTAGCAAGCATACAACATATAAAATAATATTTTTGTAATTATAATGTAAAAAAATATTTTTACATTCGTGATCTGCTCACATCCGCCATCCCCACCTCTGTTGTGTTCGTCCATTATATGTGTTCCTTTACCATTTTCCTTATCTCTATTTCAATTTGAATGAATATTTATTCGCCATATGGCGGTGTTTCGTGTTACGTATAATCGATCGGTCAGCCCCTTTTACTGGAAAGTAACAAATATCTTCTCTATTAATTTCTCATGAAGTATGGTTTGTTTATGTTTGGAAATCAATTCGAGAGTAAGTGGGAACCCCCTCGTAACCTCCCCCTTTATGGAATTCCTTTTTGTAGGAAGACTTGGTAGCTGAATCGCGCACCCGACTAGCAATTGGGAAACTTGATTTTAGGTACCACTCGATTCCTCCATTTCGGAATTGTAATATTCACAGGGTCAAGGGATTGGAATCCCCAGCTCTCGCCCTCGGGCCAATCAATCTCTGATTATCCCGTCTCTTGGGAGGAGACCGTGCAGGAGGGCTGCCCACCCCACGACCAGAAGTGGCCGAATACGACCCTCTCGCCGCCGATCCCAGCGATACACTAGAGCAGGCCACCCTTAGATTGCACCCCTGGTCGCTATTTCTTATATACATGCCCCCCAATCTATTTATTGGTCGGGTTTGCTCCCTTCTCCTATTCCACCCTCACATGTCGCCGCTGCGAAATCAGAAATACGTCATTGTAATACGATTGATAATTACGATAACTTAAGGATACTCACTTCCCCATTCAGCGTATCACTCCAACCCCCACCCAATTTATTCTTTCATTACGGAACCATTTATATTATGTTTGTTTTCGTAGAAGACCAGTCGTGCTCCAGATTTATATTCACTTCAATATGCGCAAAAATTCGATAAATTTGAGATAAGAAGATGAGCGTGAGTTAGATGCGTGGCAGATGTAGGGTATGATGAAGGGTGGTAAATGTTTGATGGATGGTGAGAAGATGAAAGGGGAAGTGTCCGCATTGGATGAATAAAGAGGAAATTGAAAGAAAATATTAGGAGAAGAGTAGCTGCATTTGGTATTCAGTCAAGCGTTGAAGAATGCGATAGAAGAGAGGCTTTTAGATAAACGTAAGGAAGGAGGAAGAGATGGGGCGATAGACGACTGCTGAAGAAGTCTGGCAGTGATGTGGGAGAAGGCGTTCGCGTTTGCATCGACCCGCACCCGAGAACTCCGCATACTGGAAATTCCGTCTGCTGTCATCTTCCGCGATACAGTTTTGGGTCTGTGAAGCGAATGTCGGTGGTAAAGGCTTGGTTAAGACCGAGGAGAAAGGGGAAAGTTTATCTAGGGGTGATTCATTGTCAATATAACAATTCCATGTATTATTCTTCTACGAGATATTTCTGCATCTGATTCCTCTTTTTAAGTTCCCGTCCTGGTGCGAACATCATTTTCACTATTTCAGTGTTTCTTTATGGGTCTGAATTTCTTTTCCAAAGCCCTAAATATCTAATAAACTTAAATCCTCTGTGCCTCATAGATAATCTTCGATGTCCCTAATTAACTGAGTGATTTGAATAGCGAAGTAATAAAGTTAAAAATTTATGTGTAAATACATATATACGAATAAATGAGCATCATCAATTAGCGGGGAGTTCCAGGATCGATCTGTGTTTAACATTATTTCACAGAGAGTTGTATTATTGGCGTGCCGTATTCCCCTGTTTAACGAGCCTCAAGTACCCTCGTGGAATATAGAGCTCTCCTATCATCATATTCAGTCTCCATCTCCCGGAGCCGTTACCTGATCACCCTTGGGAAATTCATGGATGTAGAGTGAACGTAATTGAACAACTGAACTTGAAACGTTGTTAGGTTTTACAGCGGTCATAACACGAAATCATTTGAATACTGAATAATTTAATTGATTAAATCATCATTTTGAAATTTTATTCTAACTTGTGAGAGGCATATGAATAATCATACTGTTAAATTTAAATGTCATGTAAAATCGCAATATTAAATATATATATATACAATAGAGAGACTCACCGGATCTCGAATTTTCGGTGGTCCAACCACCTTTCTCAAGAGGAATTAGGAACAGAACTCTGTTTCTTATATACAATTGAGTTCTGAATTTCTGTTATATGAATTGAGTTCTGTTCCTAATTCCTCTTGAGAAAGGTGGTTGGACCACCGAAAATTCGAGATCCAGTGAGTCTCTCTTTTGTGTGTTTTGGTTTCTGTGTTTGTTATGACTATTAGTGAATTTACATTATTGTACACGTTCGTAGGTTTTCCAAGAAAGTGAATATATATATATATATATATATATATATATATATATATATATATATATATATTCGGTAACTATTGAAATGTTTCACAGTACCCAGATCAAGGAATTTTCCGTAGTTTATTTATTTACCAGAGCAAGAGCTTGGAGAGGCAAAATAAATTTCTTGCATGCATGATCAGCCAAGAATATAGATGCTCGCTCCTATGATCGAAGAAGAATTCTCCGCCGCGAATTTTCTCTAAAACAGGTATGTTAAAATTATAATTGTGTTCCTAATACCACTCATTAAAGTAATTTTTAGAGGCCAATTTAACTTTGGATATCCGATTACCTTCATATTTTTACTTTTGCACAAAGAGGGAAGAGAATTTGAAGTCACGGGGCTTGTGTAAATATATTCCTCTTCGAGATTAAGTATTTATTTACGTACTCTCGTAAATACGTTTCAAGGGGTATTTTATTGGCCGATTACAGTTTCAGTCGTGTTATGTCATCAACATATTCGAGTGAAATGGCTAAAGTACGTAGATCAATAAAAGAATCATCAAAGGCATCAAACCTATTTGTTGCTGTTTGTGTGAAATCCCAATCCCAGGCTTTGTAGATTTATCGCTCCATCAATTCATTCATTTATTTTTAATTACCGTTTAACATTTTCCATTAGCTAAAAATAAATCTACGGGGTCGTGGGAAAAGAAGTCTAGGGAAATATTTCCTCCTCGTGATGTTTTCCTACAGGTATGCAAAAGAGGCAGAGATTCATCGGGCCAACATCTGTAGATCAATCATCGTTTTAATTCCACATATGATTTAGTCAGTCGGTCTCTAGATAAATTGCCCAATGGATTCGATATTCAGCGGAATGCCCACAGAAAAATATTGTCTTGCAAGAATCTCGTGCCATCGTGTACATTCCTACATGCAGTGATTAATTAAAATATCGGAAAAGAAGGCAAACATGCTCTACGCCACATCTAGATGTTGTGCTATGATTACGTATTGTGTACAACGTGTGTACGTGTGGTCAATTGCTCGTCGGCGTGTCCATAATCGATTTTTTATTATCGTTGCTGTGAGTATGCGGGTGTGCTGATTAGTGATATTTCGCGCACGTAAGAAAAATCAGGAACAAATGCTGTATAAAATTCAGTGACGCTCTAGATTTAAATTTACATCATGCTGATATGTGTTGAATAAATAACGACTCATTTGCTGATAAAATGAATCACTGAAACTTTTGATAACTCGTATTATTATTTGTGAATAGACAAAATCATGAACTTCGACTGAAAGAATAACTGGCTTGCACTGACCATTAAAAGTATTGACGGAAGGATTACATTATCTAATTTGTTTAAATTGAAGTAAAATCATTGCAGGCAATAGTATGAAAAATCTCTACGTAGCCAACTCTTTGGAGGTAATATTCGAAAGTTTCCTAGCAATGCATACATACAACGTGAACTTCCTGTAGACTAAACGCGTTTTTCGTACTTTTTTCTTCTCCCATTCAGCGTACTTTCCAATCTCCTTCATCCATTCCCTGTCTAAAAACCTTTTTCCTCCCCCTCCTGCCCACCTATCATTCTCCCTTCCAACACGGCTGTCAACGTTCTCTATGCCCACCACCCCTTGCATGTGTTGCTTTTGAATATTTCCCGGAATTTTCCTCTCTTCACCCCCTATAAGTGAATACTCGCATTACGTATTCCTCTGTGCCCAACTTATATACTCCGTTCTTAGCCATGCCCGCATCTCAAAAGTCTCTGATAGAAGCTCACCATTTTATTTCACAGACCAGATATTCAATCCATGCTGCACTTTCTTCCATATTAAAGTACATTAGACTTTCACCACTATCCATGCGGCATGTCCTCCTGCCCCAATAGTTCTTATCCACAGTCAATTAACTCTTCTAAGAGGGGGATTAAAATCAACCCTGTGATATTCTGGCAATATTCCATTCTGAAGATTCCATGAAAAAGTCAACTACATCTCTGCCTACTATTTTTCTCCATCATCTTAAATAATTTAGCAGAGATATTGTCAATTACCTGGAAACAGACAAATCCAGTTAAATTTCATTTCTCGTGACATTTTTTCGCCTTGTCATCCATCATTTCTGGATGGCAGGATGAAAATAGCTCTCGTCTTCCAGTATTTCAGGATAATATCCATTTATTCATATCCACCCAATATTTCTGGCCGTTCTTATTCATTTCAACTTCCTTATCAATATCTAAAGTATTTGGCCTAATCTTGTTATCACATTCTACGTATTTCCCCCCTTCCCTGGATGTCTTTCGTTTCCATCAATAACTTTGCTGTCTTATCTCTATTTTCGTCGTAATATTTTTCCTTGTTAAATCCTGATTTTTTCTTTTCTATTTAGATAGCACTTTCACTTATCTCTCTGGCTCTAAAATATCTCCATATCGCCCTACTGCTATTTTAACTACTTTTCCTTGATCCTATTGGTTAACCACAAAGTATTTTGCGGTTATTTCGATTATTTGATTTTTTATTGACTCTCTGTATTCCTGCATACTTCTACTAAACTTCATGTTCACATTCAATCATCCCATCATTCCGTACCTTCTTCCACTCTCTCATTTCATCCATAGTTTCCCGACTCTTTTGACGTTCAGCGTTCATATTGGTTCCTCTGCAACTCTTTTTATCCTTTTTTAAGGTACACCAACATCTCCTCCACAGTAGCATCGGTAACATATTTCGGTAAGTAACACACTGCACACAGGATTCTCTCCGACCCTTACAGAAATATATTACTATCATTCTCGAGAATGGCGCGCTCTCCATCTAACATAATGACTTCACAATCACCTCGAGGACACATCTTCGATCGTCATCAAAACATAATGAATGATTTGATTATTTGCAGTGATTAATTATAATTTTGGTTTATGTGGCAATATCTGCGGGGAATAGGAGTGACTAAAAATCTGTACTGTTACTAAAATTAAGTATCCCTGATTGACCAATCTTCGGTCGAGGGTAAAGCGACACCGATTCGCCTCTCGCTGACGCGCTATCCAATGACTGGGACCCATCCCAGCCCCCCGCCCAACCCCGTCCTCCTCCCTCCCTCCCCGTCACGGTGACGCCAGCCATAGACGAAAAAGAAGCAAAGACACTCGGTCCAGCAAACCAAAAGCACAAACATCCTCTGACCCCTTTGCAGCTTAGTACTGCATGGTTGTGTGGCTAACAAACTAATTAAGCATGTAAAAAACATTAACTGAATAAAATTATGGTTGGCGGAGCAATATAATACTTTTGATGAATTGATACGATTTGCATATTCACCATGTCAATTATACTCTCCACACATATTACAGATGGGAATCGACTTTTGAACATGAAATTATTCTCGAATTGGCCTTAGTAAACCACAGGTTCCTATTCATTTTTGATTTGCCCGTTTCTTAACCTTAGAAAGATCTTGACGCGTCTAATCATAAAACCGTTTTAGGAAAGCAAAGGACTAAGTAAGAGGAATGATCCAAATGGCACTGAACTTTTGGATAAATATACAACAATTTTAGCAATACAGTAAATAGGGGAAAAAGTAAAAATATAATATTAAAACAAGAGTTAAATGTGTCTAGGGAATTTAGTTATGGGCCAAGGAAGAGCACCCTTGAGGTCCCAATCAACCAACATTTCTAAGTGTTGTAGATATTTCAATTTTATAGATGAAAATGTTCAGTTACTATTGCATAGTATCTCATTCTGATTTTGTACACCTCCTCTGCTCCCTTGATCTTCTCCGTCAAACATCGACGCACTGTTTAGGGGTCACTGGTAAGCGGTTTGGATTTACCTTGGATTTAACTTTCCTTCGGCTATGGGTAAGCACTTTCAAGCCCGACAAGCTTTATTTGTGAAGATTTCTCCACTTCTCTGCTCCAATTTCAAACTTAGGCAGATTTATAATGCAACCATTTCAGAGAGTAAAAATCATTCGCCTTGACCGGGATTCGAACCCGGATCCCTCGATATCCGGCCGAGTGCTTTAACCACTTAAGCTACCGAGACGTCCTCTTACACTCTGAAATTTTGGGGGCTTTTAAAGGAACAAGATGTTATGACGAAATACCGTACATACAATGTCACAGGCATTCGTAGTCGTGCGCGACGCGCCACAGTCCACGATGTTAATAAAGCCAATTTCAAACACTTAGGCTGTTCATACCTTAGACAAATTTCAAGAAACTGTAATAGTAACTTTAACGGAGTCACCCGCTATGTGTGCATTATAATGCAACCATTTCAGAGAGTAAAAATCATTCTTTTGAATTGAATTGGAATGATTTTTACTCTCTGAAATGGTTGCATTATAATGCACACATAGCGGGTGACTCCGTTAAAGTTACTATTACAGTTTCTTGAAATTAGGCAGATTTATTTGTATTTCCTCGAATTGGTCAATTACAATACAATCCGATCGGCATACGTTAAGTTTAGTATAAATTCGTAGTTCTATTTGAGCATTGTTTCACCATCATCTAGCACCCTAATATTTAAGCATGGGACATTCGAGCATAAGCTTCTTTTCTGTCGAATATAAGGCAGGGATACAATGCGATATTAAAAGTCGAATATATTCCCACATCTTGACTTATCTTCTGTTATTCCACAGAAACACGCTCCGAATTTCATTAAATTTCGGATTTCCGTAGCGTTGTCGCTAGAGTGACAATTTCGACCTCAGAAGTTAAACGGCTTAAAAATATGGTCTTGGTACGTGACTGTGTTGCAACTGGCCTTAAGTTTCGATTGGGGCAAATGGACTGCACACGACGGACAGCAGACATTTCATACTTAACAGCCTTCTAGCAAGTGATATCTTTCATAGCGTCTCATATATAGATTTCCTTTAACGATCTTTCACATGACCACAAAATTCCACACACACACTACTTGATGTTCGATGTGCTTCATGTGCGATAGGGAAGGATCATCCACGAAACATTCATAATCTCTCCTTGGCATTCTTATATCTTGGGCAAATTCGACGAATAGGATTGGCGCAACCGCCATAAGAAGTAGCTTTGCCAATAGAAATTGTAACAGATGATTCAGGAATCAAAAAATTGCTAAATGGTGCCGACCATACTTCCGGTAGTGAACTAGGTGTTTCGAAAATCAGAAATACGTAGTTACTCAAAGTAATTTATGTGAGATACCTTGCAATTTAACTGTAGTTTTATCTACTATATAGTTGGTTGGTTTGAAACGGCAGGATGTGGGCTGACGTGATTCCGTTTGGAGAACACACATATGGCTTATTCTAAACATTCCCCTTTTACACTTGATTCTAAATCACCACGTTTCGGGATCTTGATCGACGTAAGGGAACTGTAAGGTAGTAGTCAGGTACACTTATAACTTGGTCCGACAATGTCAAAGCACGGAAGGATCCTGGTGGGGAGACATCATGGAAGGGGGCACCGCCATCGGAGCACATTCTGATGCCGACCTCGGAAGGTTTGAACACTCGCAGCACGGAATCTTCTCCCGCCCTGGTGGCTTTGGGTCATACACTTTTCCATTCTGCCGTGCGCTCCATTAGCCTTGAAATGTATTGAAGGAAACCGCCGCTAATCTCCTCAGTGGACCCTCGCAAAACGCCCTTCGAGAGTTTCTGGATGATCAAATAATGAGGTGGAAGGCTCTCGCCCCCACCACAGGACGGTTCAATGAGCATAGGCAATTCCGGGGGGAGGGTGGGGGCTGATGTGTCTGTTTCCTTGAGGATGAAGTCGCCTTGAGAACTTCCAAAGAAACTAAAGTCTGAGGGGGACGAGTATGTCATAGCACGCGGTCGAGGGCTCTCGCGTTAAGCCTCGCTGTCCTTCGTGACCTTCGACCCGACAAGAGTCTCCGTCGTGGTGGCGTCAGTGGGGGAGGGGGGGCATTCAGCAACTGTGCGGCCGACCGAGTGATAAATCGACATATTAACCTTCCAAACCAACCATCTTTTGTTCCTCCCCGTCCACAGAAATACGAGGTGGAGTTCTTGCTGCAGCAGCAGTGGTTCGATCCCCGGTTGAGGTACTCGAACGCCTCCCGCTACGAGTACCTCAACGCTATCCACCACCACGAGGACGTGTGGCTGCCGGACACCTATTTCATCATGCACGGAGACTTCAAGGACCCCCTCATCCCCGTCCACTTCGCGCTGCGCATCTACCGCAACGGTACCGTCAACTACCTGATGAGGTGAGGCCCCCCACACATGCCAGGTCCTGTCCCGAGTGAACTCTCTCCCTCTCCCCCGTGACGCTCTTGGGCGGGAAGTCGAAATGACGATAAATTACAGACAGGAGCCGGGAACTATGGACTAAATCCTCGTTTTTGTTCTTTCGGCCTTCACGAACTCACCAATCGTGAAGATGGAGTAATTACACAGGCCTACAAAAAAAATTTTTTTTTTGTTGCCGGGAATCTTTGTGATGATTTTAACTATATTTGTAGAGCTGAATCCAAATATGAAATCCGTTTTTATTTAACAGCTCTACTTTTTTAGATATGGCACATCTTACGATTAGTTGTTTTAATATTTGATATATTCCGGAAAATAATTTTCAAAGTTAAATAATTCTATAAGTATACTATTTTATAACCACTCTGCGGTGTTCCTTTTATTTTCAATAAACTGACTTTGTGAAACGTGCATACTTGGGATATTTTGGTGTTAAGCTTGGTGACCAAGATAAAACATGGGCACCGCATTTTGTGTGTAAAACATGTACTGAACATCTGCGGCAATGGACAACAGGACAAAGGAAAAGTCTAAAATTTGGTGTTCCAATGGTGTGGAGAGAACCTGTGAACCATATTGACGACTGTTATTTTTGCATAGTAAATGTTTCGGGAATTAATCGAAAAAATCGCCACAAGTAGACATATCCAGATTTGCCTTCAGCTAGACGCCCGGTACCCCATTCAGAAGAAATACCGATCCCAATATTTCAGACGTTACCAGATATATCTAAGGAAGAATTTGAGTTATTTGAAAACATTTCTCATTCTATTGGCGATAGTGGCAGTGACTACGAGGGGGTATCAACAATTCCTCAACTATTTAATCAAGATGAACTAAGCGATCTTGCTAGAGAACTGAACTTATCGAAGGAAGCATCCGAACTACAAGCATCAAGACTGCATGAAAAGAATTTACTGCAACCCGGGACAAAAATAAGTTTTTATCGCACAAGGGAAAAGGATATGCTACCCTTCTTTACTCAAGAAGACAATCTTACATTTTGTTTAGACGTTAAGGGTCTTTTGGAAAAAATGGACTACTATCACAATATGATGCTAGTGATTGGCGTTTGTTTATTGATAGCTCCAAGCGTAGTTTAAAATGTGTACTTCTTCACAATGGTAACAGGTTTGGCGCAATACCAATCGCTCATTCAACTATAATGAAAGAAGAATACGATACAATAGCATTGGTCTTACAGCAGATAAAATACCAGGAACATCGCTGGGTGATTTGTGTAGATTTAAAAATGGTGAACTTTCTTCTTGGGCAGCAAAGTTGCTACACAAAATATCCTTGTTTCTTGTGCCTCTGGGATAGCAGGGACAGACAAAACCACTGGATTAAGAAGGAGTGGCCTAAGAGAGAAAACCTGGTTGTTGGGAAAGAAAACATCATTGCTGAATCTTTAGTTGAAAGAGAGAAAATCATCTTACCGCCTCTACATAATAAACTAGGCCTAATGAAGCAATTTGTAAAGGCTCTTGACAAGAATGGACCATGCTTCGGCTACTTAAGACTAGAGATGCCCCATATAAGTATTGAAAAACTTAAAGCTGGTATTTTTGAGGGGCCACAAATCAGACAACTTACAAAGGATCCTGCTTTTGTCGAGTCAATGAATGAGATTGAAATAATTAGTTGGATGTCATTTGTTGAGGTCATAAAAAATTTTCTAGGAAATCACAAAAGTGAAAATTATATTGAGCTGGTAAACATTATGCTCAGTAACTTCAAATCACTTGGATGTAATATGAGCACAAAAGTTCACTACCTACACAGCCACTTAGACAACTTTCTTGGAAATTTAGGAGGCACAAGTGAAGAACAAGGTGAAGGATTTCACCAGGATATAAAAACAATGGAAGCTCGCAACCAAGGAAGATGGGATAACCATATGATGGCAGATTACTGCTGGTGCTTAAAACGAGACTGTTTGAACAAAGTGCACTCAAGAAAATCGCGCAAAAGAAGCTTCCTATGTGTTGAGTGATGCTTTTATGTATTTTTTTCTTTTCAATTTGTTTTATTAGAGTAAAAATTTTTAGTATTTGTGTTCAATTGTATTGTAAAATTCTGTTGTGTTTGTGGGTGATTTAACAGCCCTAGAAATAAATCAAGTCTTTATATTTAGTGGGTTTTATTATTAATATAATATTCCCATATCATCATGTAGAAGATTTTTTTACATAAGTAACAACATATCTATATCTTGAAAACTATAGCTGATAGAAAAAAACTAGTGTCATAATTGGATTCAGCACCCCAATTGTTCTTTAAATCATCATTAAAAGCTCCGGCACCAAAACCACTGTTGGCCTGTGTTATCTTAGCTATTTGTAAATTATAAAACAATGGAGTCATCAACCTCATGAGCGTCCATTTAAGGTTTACCTATCAATAATTTCACAATAAGTAATCTGTGAAAAGTTACAATGATAAAACTATTTCATCGACTTTTACTCAATTGCGTTGGGTCACGATTTGGCCTGAGTGTCACAGATGGCAATAAAAATAAATGCAATTTGACCCTCATTTTAAAACATGGCTGATTACGGGGGGAATGGAAATTAAAAAGTGAGTAAACCACTTCAGTAACCAATGACAGAAAATCAATTATACCTGACTGCCTCCACTATGAATTGGATAGTTCCAGGACATACTGCTCCCTTTCCCATCCATATAATAATCATGTAAATGCATAAGGTTACTCCAAATAAATCATTTTTTATCCTGAACAAGTCTTCAGTAGAATAGATGAAAAATCGGTTAGATCCGAATTCTAACGCGGAATAAAACTAAGAAAATATTATGTGCACAATGTTCTTTCACACAATTTAAGAACCTTCTGAAAAATGAAAAAGAAATTATTGAGTTAGCTTTTTTAGACAATTATTTTTATTGATTCACTCATAGAATCTCTGGATTTTTTTTAAACATACAAAATTTTCAATTATTTGAAAATTTTGAAATGGCCATCAATTCCATGTCTGTCATTAGTTGAAAAATTTTTGGCAGAAAGTTAAATTTAAATTATTATTGTCTTTTAAAAATATTTAATTCGCAAGGTGCTATTAGCTAGATTAGTCTTTTAATTTATTCTAAGTTGGGAGAATGGGTTTGTGTTCATTTCCCAACAGAAGTGTGGAGTAATTTCCTATTTTGCATCTTTAGAGACAATGGATACCATTAATCCATTTAATTTAGAGCATAATTTCCTCATCAAATTGTAAAACTTAATTAAAATTTTAAATAATTGGTTACCTTTTCAGGAGAATACTATTCCATACAATTGTTGGTTGGCAAGGAATATTCGAATTATGGCTGGTTGCTCCATGCTATTAAGAGAGTCATTTCATAAAATTTGGATGAGATTAGCCAAAACATTTGGGTTAAACTCAACTATAATGTAAAATTAAGTCCCTAAAATATGTTTTTACTCTATATTTACTGAGAATTTTGTTTTTTTTCAAGAAATATTTTTCTTTTGGTACCAAGTTTTAAAATAGTTAACAAAAATCCAAGTTAGTCAGGAGAAGTTTTTACCATGACTTCTCTTGAAGATGTGTAATGTGGTAAGAATTATCAAGAGCTCTACGGCCTCTAGGTTAAATTATAAGGGGGGAAAACTCCACTGGCCGTAAAAAACAGTCGCAACTCTCGTCAGACCAAATTGTTGTGTTGGTTCCCGCGAATACCAACACAACAATTTGGTCTGACGAGAGTTGCGACTGTTTTTTACGGCCAGTGGAGTTTTCCCCCCTTATAATTTAATGTGTAATGTGACTAATTGGTTTGAGAAATTCTAAGTCTTCTCTGTAATATTGATCAATTTGATATATTTTTCAAGCACTGAAAAATCTTATTCAAGATCATTCATATCAGTAGTAGCATCATTATGTCTGAAGTTAAACTGGCATTGACCAAAAGTGTATCTTTATATATTATGCTTGAGAGTTCCCATGATGCTGAATATCATCATTAGGATCTGATGATGACATTCAACATCAAAACCTGGGTCATGTTTTTTAAATAATGTGTGTGGAATTAAAAAGTAAATTATTTCATTTACTTTCAATTTGGCATATTTACATCTCTCTTGTGAGGAATGAATTAAGCTTGTAAGTTTTTGAATGAACAGTCCTTCAATAAGATAACACAAATTTTAATTTTAACAAATTACGCTTTTAATCATTTCGTTAATTAACAAGTAAATTAATTAATGCCATCCCTAGTTGTAATGACCTCTTTTTGGTCATTTGGCAAGCATTTTTCTGGTGCAATAATGATCCAAATCTAGATCTCTTCTTTGTTGACAGTCTTTGTATTATTTTTACAATATTATTGCTAATTAATGAGTCAATTTAACAGTTTTCAAACTATCATTTGCAGAAACTATTTTTGTTGTAGATGTGCTTCCCTATTGAAAGCCCTGTAGCACTTCATTCTATTACTTTACAATAAAATGGTATTACTTGGGTAATTGTTGCTTAATCGAGGAGTTCTATTCACTTACTTTTACATTACAACTGAGTCCTTTTTTACCCCAAAGGCGGCACCTGATTTTGTCCTGCCAAGGGAGTCTGAACATCTTCCCATTTGATGATCCACTCTGTTCATTCGCAATGGAAAGCAGTGAGTATTAAATGCTCTGCACATTTGTGATAAGTACTTTCCATTCTGCCAAGGAGCATAGTGAATGTGCAAAATCATAAAACTTGATTATTACTCTAGCCACTACAAAATATCATATATAAGTTATTAAGTGAACCTCTGTATATGTCCCATAATTGATCAGGGTTAACCATGGCCCACAGAATATCCTGAAAACATTGACCAGCCAAAAATCATCCAGCCAGGAAAAGCATGTAGCTATAAAGTGACTGGAGGCAGTAAAAACTAAGTTTTTCTAATGATTGGTAATATTGACACATTCACGAATATGTAAGGATTGCAAACCCTTAAAAATCTCACTGTTTGTCACAATCAGTGTACATGTGAGTTAAGAAATATTTTATCTAATAGTTAGGATACCTGGCACAGTGAGAACAATAAATACACATTGGTTTGCAAGTATATACATGATGCTTAGCAAATAAAATATTCACAATGTTTTCTTTTAAATGTCAAAACACAAGAAAAAGTACAAAGAGGAGAGCTCTGGTTTTTCCTTAGTGTTTGGCCAGTTTTAGATATGTAGGTACTAAATACACTTAAAGGAAGTGGGCCAAATTATTCTTCTCAGGTCCTCGCTGGTCCCTGTGGCTGTGTTCCACAGGGAATGTTGATTTGTGAAAAAAAATAGCATAGCAACTGAGAAAAGCTTCCTCAGAGTCATGTGGTGATGCATGTACTCATGTATCACTTTGTTTCACATCATCATGTATATTTGACAACTTATTCAATGTGCATAATATGTGCACTTGATTGGCAACAATAATGTTTAAGAGTTTGCTATTCCAAGACATCTTACAGATTTTGCACATGGAATTAAAATATCCCAAAAAACTGGAACTTGGAGAAGTTAAGTAAATTTTTAAGAAGAAAAACCTACTATGGTTTAGAATTATAATATTTACACCCTTAAAACAAATTTCAGCCTGAATAGAAGTGTTTTCACTTGAAGATTAGCTGGAAAAAGGAGAACAAATGATTGTCTTTGCCTTTAATTAATTGCCTTGTATATTTAATAATCAATACTACCCTGTTTGGGTAGCTGATTGAGCGCACTAGATAAAATTTTAATATAGCCATGGGAGGAAATTTAAAAATATGCCAGAAGTATTTATTCTTAAATAAGTATCAAGAATTTGGGATTTTGATGTATTTCTTTCCGAACAAATGATAGGGAAATTTTCTTCATATGATACTGCAGGATTCCTAGAAAAGCATTCCCTTTTGGCATTCTCCCCTGTTATATAATAATTTTTAAATTTCAGAAAATAATTTCCATCAGAAGTATATGGAATAGAACAAGTTGAAAGGCAATGAGATTCATTTTTAAATCATCTGTTGCGTTTTCTCATTACAAAGCATCGGAGGTGAATGTACTTATGCATATTTTTGATCAACCAACATGCTTGTGCATCAAAATGAAATAATGATCACTACTCCACATTCCTTGCCCTACTTTTTCCTTTCTGAAATGTTTCTACTACTTTTCCACTCTGAAATGCCTGAAACTTGCAATTATATTTGTATCCTTGATCTTCTGGTCCAGGCCGAAAGCAGCTAATTTTCTTTGCTATAATATAGGTGACCATGTGAACCTTATAAATACGTTTTATCATTTGGATGTGAATATGATAAATTCAAGCATTATTCATAGCCCACATTTTAGTTATTGGCTTAAGTAATTTCCAGTTTTACAAAAGAGTACCGCAAATGCCAATAAACAATAAAATTCATATGATTAGTTTTCTAAAAGTATCACCATGAATAAACTCCCTAGTGAATTCTGTATTATTTTAATTGATGGAATTACATTAATATGGTGGCAATTAAGTCAGGAAATTTGGAAAAAGTCTAGAATTCATGATTTTCTTTAAAAATTTGATAAAAAAATGGGGATATTATGTGGTTATTTTAAGGAGTAAGAAATTTCATATGAAAATTGCGAATATGGCGTAGGAATCGCGACTTTCTTTAATGTGATCTGAATATTCAAGCAAAAGCAACTCATAACTTTTTTCTCCTTATCCTATTGTCATTAACACCACATCTTACTTCAATCTTAGAGATGCTAATGAATAATTATTAATTAACTTATTAAATGAGTTTGTAATTTGTTACAGAAGTCTGTGGAAAATTATAAACTCATTTAATATGGACAAAAAACTATTCTACGAAGTGAAACCTGAAAGTGTAAAGTATAATTATTAGTGAAGTTGCCATAGTTCCCACACATGCTTATTTTATTCTTTCCAAATGGAAGCATCAGCAGGATAAGTGCAATATAGATTACCACCAGTCTGACTGAAGACAAAGAATTGCTCGGTGCATGAATCAACCATTTGAGCTTAATATAATAATTTGAGCTTGAGCTATATAATAAATTGAGCTATAATTTGAGCTTGTATCATTTTAAATTCACTGAAGGGTCAGGCACAGCTTAGGTTCATGGACAGTCATTATTGTTTTTGCTGGAATTCCTCTTGGTTGGGGACATTTGCTGACTTAACATCTACCCATCATCCTAAAGGTTTGCCACCTGGAATGATGGTTTCCTTTTCTATTTCGATTAATCAATATCCATATTTAGTTACTGGTGATGATTAACTGCTATTAAACCAAGAGGGACAGTTCAAATTGAAAAACTTGATTTTTGCTACATCAATAAGCCACTTAATTCTTCCTTTGCTCTATGAATTTCCAAAGTGGTTGCGATAATTTACCTATTCCTCTATGAACTAGTATCCTACGAGCAGACGGCTGTGACGTATGTGTGGAAAAATGATGAGGACACATTGAGGAAGTCACCAAGTCTGACAACTCTGAATGCTTACCTCATCCGAAACCAAACAGTTGCTTGCTCTACAAAGTCCAGCTGGCGAGGTAAGATTGATATGATTCACACAAAGCACATTTTTTTCTACTTCAGAGTCTAAATAATGAATCGAAGTGCTGAATTATTAGCTTGAATGTTCTTATAATTTGAAGTCGGGATTCTGCATTTTCCTGGTGATGAAAAATGCAGGTATTTGAACCAGTTAATGTATTTGTGACATTGGCGTATACTTTTTGCAGTAAGGCAAACAGTGAAATAATTGGTTAGAAATTTGGTTGTTGGTCTTTATAAATCCTCTATGCCAACATGATTATGTACTAAGAGCATATTGAAGGAATGGGATTGCATTTCTTATATATTCTTTGAATTTTCCTTTTCATACCATGAAGGGTATGCACCCAAATGCCAAATTTGATATGTTTAATTCTATAATATCTTATATCACGTTACAATTATATGCAAGAATTCATATTTATATGATTCAACTGTTATCATTGCATCATTTATGAGACTTTTTCATATCTATATGAGTGAAATATCAGAAAAGATGAAGTAGATAAAGGCTTGTACCAAGACTGATAAAAATATTTGGCTTGGACGACCTGACTTAACTATGGAAATGATTTTAAAATAGAACACTGAAGGCCTTCAGTTATATCAACTAAATCAATTAATACTCTGCTCACTTAGTCTTGCATTTACCACAGGAGTTACAGGTTTCCTGAAATTTATAATGAATGAAATTTTTGCTGATACATGATGCATCTTCTCTCTAATATTGGATAAAAGAACTTAAATTTCATGAATTATCCACCTTTATTTCATTTCTGTTCATTTATAAATGGACATTGGCACCTTTGTATTTCTGTATGCATAAAAATAACACCTACCTGTCAGTTACCATTGTATATGAGTGTCGTATTCTCTTCCTTATTGTAATTTTTGCATTATAATCCAATCAAGTCAATTAGGAAAGAGCATAAAAAATGCAAATTAATGGAAGGAAAAAATTTCAAATCCATGATCATACTCAGTATGCATGCAGTTTTCCAATTGATGATCTGTAGAGCTCATAAATGAAAGTCAGCATGTGGTTCAATTCAGTCCCATCCATTACTAACAAACCCATGACCAGTGGATCTATATTTAATATTAAGTGTGTACCAATTTCCACTTTATCTCTTGAATAATAAAAAAAACACACACACATATATGGGTTACATTAGTCCAGGGGTAGAGCATTGGACTCCTTACCGGAAGGCCCCGGTTCAATTCCCGGGTAAGCCTCTCTGGGCACCTACAGCTCCACCCAAGCTATGTGATTTTTTAGCTACAGCTCCACCCAAGCTATGTGATTTTTTAGCTACCAGATCTTCCTGGGAAACCATAACCAGCACAGGGAAAGGAACTGGCCTCCCTACTCTGATGTGTGAATTTCACACACTGTCAGGTTTAGTACTGGGTGAACTCCACCATCACCTACCAAACCGACCTTCGGGTTGATTACTGTGTTTATGAAATATATATATGTATATAAAACACAGAGAAACACATGTAAGTGAAACTCACAAATATTCCAAATTTTTAATAGCCAAACCATCCCCAGAACCTCCATTCCTTCTTTCCTCATGGGAAGGTGTTTTGACTACCTAAAATTTGGAATGCATGTGAGTTATATTACTGTATTTCTTTGTGTTTTTGCCTGCTAGCATTATCTTGCTTCTCTGATTAAATTATTATTCACATCTTTGAGAATTCCCTTCAAGATATATATATGCCTAAGATAAATTATATAGGTATATAATGACGGGTGACAGACTATTCCTAGACAATTTCCTCATAAATTTACACCATTCCCTCCTCAAACGAGGTTATCCTGAATCCCTCCTGAATAAGAGGATCCGTAGACATACTTACACTCCCAGACCTTCCACCACCGCGAAAAACCACCCTCTTTCAATTTGTACCACGTTTCTCCCTGGCCTAGAATCTCTGCGTTCTATCCTAAAGGACCTCTATCCTATCCTCAAAAACCACAATTCCACCACCAACCTTTTCCCCAAATGCCCCTCTGTCACTTTCAAACGCCCCGCCAATCTATCAGATCTTCTAAAATCTACCAATCCACTTCTTAAATCCTCGCCCCATTCCAAAATCACTCCCAGACCCTGCAATAAACCTAGATGCAAAACATGTCCTATTTTCCCAACAAGAATCCCATCCCTCTCCCACCTGCTCTTTAACTCTCTCCCACCAATTTCCTACTCCTCGTGTACCTCCAGTAATGTTGTCTACCTACTCAAGTGCCAAGTTTGCCCTGCCTTTTACATTGGACAGTGTACCACACCCCTCAATATTAGAATCAATAATCATCGAGCCTCATGCAACAATTCCTCCCATATTGGTATGCTCCCAATCCCCAAACATGCCTCCGAACACAACACTACCTTTGACCAATGTTTTAAAGTATCCGTCTTAGCATCCCTCCCACACTCAGACCCTCCACTGAAACTCAAAACATTAGAGCTAGCTTTCATCTGGCTCTTTGATTCCTGGAATCGCCCAGGTATTAATATTAGACATTAATTGCCCCCTTTATGCATATAATTTCATCCCCCTCCGCCCCCAACAACTTCCATATCATCCCCACCTTTTTTAAAATTCCCATGCCATACACTACCCCTCCAAACTCCTCACCTCGAATGCCTTCCCCCCCTTTTTTCCCCCCTTTTCCCCTCTTTTCCCCTCTTTTCCCCCATTTTCCCCTTCTCCTTCCTACCACTGCTTTTGGGCCCTCCTCTGCCACCGAAAATTCGAGAACCAGTAAGTCTCTCTTTTGTGTGTTTTGGTTTCTGTGTTTGTTATGACTATTAGTGAATTTACATTATATATATATATATATATAAAATTCACTAAATAGTCATAGCAAACACAGAAACTAGAACATACTAAAGAGGGACTCACTAGTTCTCGAATTTTCGGTGGTGCAACCACCTTTCTCAAGAGGAATTAGGAACAGAACTGAGGCAGAGGAGAGCCCGAAAGCAGTGGTAGTACCTACCTGCTACTACCACTGCTTTCGGGCTCTCCTCGGCCTCAGTTCTGTTCCTAATTCCTCTTGAGAAAGGTGGCTGCACCACAGAAAATTCGAGAACTAGTGAGTCCCTCTTTAGTATGTTCTAGTTTCTGTGTTTGCTATAACTATTTAGTGAATTTTATTGTGCACGTTCGTGGCTTTTCTAAGAAAGTGTATATATATATATATATATATATATATATATATATATATATATATATATATATATATATATATATATATATATATATATATATATATATTCTGATTCTGATGACGACGGCCGTGCCGTCGAAACGTAAATATCCAATGTAAGTGTCCTTCTTTTATGTTTCTATGTGTGTAGTGTTTTTTGTGTTAGTGTTTGTGTGTTTATATATATATATATATATGCGGGTGGCAGTAGTATAGCGGGTAGAGCGTTGGACTGCTGACCGGAGGGTCCCGGGTTCGATTCCCGGGCAAAGCACTTTGGGCACCTGCAGCTCCACCCAAGCTAATTGATTTTTCGGGTACCAGATCTTCCTGGGAAACCATAACCGGCACAGGGAAAGGAACTGGCCCCCCTACCCTGATGTGTGAATATTCACACGCCGTCGGGCTTGGTACATGGGTGAGCTCTACCATCACCTACTAAACCGACCTTCGGGTTGATTACTGTGTTTATGGTTTATATATATATATATATATATATATATATATATATATATATATATAAATTCACTGATAGTAATAACAAACACAGAAACCAAAACACACAAAAGAGGGAAAACTCACTGGTTCTCGAATTTTCGGTGGTCCAACCACCTTTCTCAAGAGGAGTTCTGTTCCTAATTCCTCTTGAGAAAGGTGGTTGGACCACCGAAAATTCGAGAACCAGTGAGTTTTCCCTCTTTTGTGTGTTTTGGTTTCCCTGTTTGTTATGACTATCAGTGAATTTACATTACACGTTTGTGGGTTTTCCAAAAAAGTGTATATATATATATATATATATATATATCTGCCGGCCCCGGTGGCGGCGGGGTAACGTCCTCGTCTACCAACTGAGAGGTCACGGGTTCGATTCCCGTCTGGGTGGATTTTTCTCCATCCAGGGCTTGGCTGTATGTAATTGTCTTCAATGTAATGTATGTAATGTAAGGGTTAGGTGGAAGAAGGGACTATTTAGTCTCAACCTCGCCCAATTAAGTCGATAAT